>CM026571.1:2477500-3077500 GCA_015143295.1 Tetracentron sinense | reverse complement strand
ATTTTTTTTATCGGTAAAGTTTTATAGGGTTTGATTTGCATGAATAGAGTAATTATCTAAATTCGTTTTCTTCTAATCAAATAAATACAGGTTTAGTAATCAAATATTATCCACATTTGATAATCCAATCAGACAAATCTAGATATTATACAAATTCGTTTAAATCAATTGAATTTGAATCCAAAAGTCGTTGGATAACGAATTAGATTGGAAGTATGTATTTCCAAATGAGTTGAATTCGAATACAATGCTATCCGTGTTAAATTATCTTAATCTATATATATATATATATATAATAACTCTAATAAAAAGCCGCTAACAACAAGTGATGCCAATGAGTTGGGCTAGTGGTTGTCAAGGTCTTGCCTGCCAAGAACCTATTGAGCTCAAGCTTGGCCCAAGCCTAGCCAAGGTTGGACGGGTTAAGCCCTAGCCTTACTGTAACAAGGGCCGGGCTTATTGTGATTTCCTTTTTATCTATTAGCAATTAAAAAATTTATTTTTCATCAATAAAAATATTAGAATACATATGATGTTCTTTTTTGGATATTTGAAGTGGTTTTTTAAAGTCTCAAATCTTTAGAACATACTTGTAGGTAGCTATATACAGGGTGGGAAACGAGCTTCTCAGGAAGCTCGTTTCCCAAACTTGCTTCCTCAGACAAGCTGCTCGTTTTCTAGACTTATTTTCTCCAACAGACTCATTTCCTAGAAGCTTTTTTCTATCATGTCTTATTTATAGTCAAAGTGAGCTGTATGTGTGAAGTGATGAGGTAGACCATAGCTAATATCGTAGGTGTAGATTCTAAGCAAGTATTGTCGATTTGGAATCTAAGACACCTACTTTTCTACAAAAATCCTATGTAAGATAAAATCAAATATACTCATAATAACATAATGAGAATGAGGAACTCGTTTCCCCTTTCTTAAGGTTTTTTTTTTAGCCTCGTTTTCACGCTCTGATAACTATGCTTTAGAATGCATATGCTATTTTTTTTTGAAAGGTGGGTGAATCTTAACCACAGTTAAGGGGTGTCAAAAGGGACACTTCCGATCCCAATGCTAACCACTAACTATTGATACTAAATGTTCCTAACAAAATTAAAAAATATCCACCGCTTGCTCCGAGTGTGGCCTCTCTTGTGAGAGGGGTCACCGTTCTGATGTAGGGGTTGATGGTTTATTTCATTGTGATGCTTTTAGAGCCTATAGAGGGACACGATTTAAGGAGGAACCTTCGACTAAGAAGAATAAGGAGAAGGCATACCTTGATAATTGGAGTAGTTCGAGCTTCATCACCATCAAAGATGAACAAGAGGTAGAGAAGAGAAGACGAAGACAAAGACGAGGAGGGGGTTTGATAGTTTGATGGTTTCATGATTTCATCTCTTTTAAAAACCGATTCCCTTTATGAAAAATCACCCCTTTACCCGATTCGTGTTGTGGTTTTTTCACAATCGATTTCGTATAATCAATTTTTTTTATACGAGCCAAACTAAATATTCAAAGATAAAATCGTTTAAAATCAATTAAATCGGGAAAAATCCCACGAAAACGCCCCCTAGGTGAAGACTAGCAAGAGCTTCTAACCAATGCTACTAACCGTAGGTAACAAAAAAGGCATGCAAAGTGGAACGCTAGGCCCGCGAGTCTAACTCTTCCCATTTTTTTCACACTTCTCCCGAAGGAGTCTGCCGTCGCCGTTTCCAGAGCCGTCGCCGTCGCCGTCGCCTCCGTCGTTCCCCTAGCTATCGCCGTCCCAAGGTAAGTTCTCTTCCTTCTCTATTTATCCCCTTTGTCTGTAATTTTTTCGATTCGTTCTCTTTATTTCAATTTTTGATTCATTCTCGTTGTTTTAATATATAGGGTTTCGTTTATTTCCCACATTTTCCATTTCGTTTGTGATAATCCAAATGGTGCCTTGAAATTTCTAAGATTAGAGGGTTTGTTTTATTTCCCAAAATTTATAGGGTTCGAGGGTTTTGTTGGGTGCTGATTGTCAGTGGTTGGTGTTTTTAAGATCTTACATTATGTTTACGTTGTGTTTATCATTAGTTTGGTGCTGATGGGGTGTTTCTTTGGGTGATCTTTCCTTGCTTGATTGCTTTTTGAATGTTCTGGTTCTTGTTCTTACTCTGCTCTTGTTGATAATTTAGATTTCTTTGTTTTTGTGTTTTCACTGGCCAATTTTTTTTGATATTTTGTGTGCCGATTGTGGTTGATTGGGCTTCTCTGGTGAACTAAGATTCATGGGGTTCCTTTATTTTTCTCTGGTGTTTGAGTGGTTTAAATTATTGAAAATTGTGATTTAGATTATTGGGTTCTTTCTGGTTTGCTGTACACTTGATTTAGATTAATGGGTTCTCTTTGGTTTCCTCAGTGATTTTGATTAATGGGCTCTCTTTGAACATTTCAGATTCGTGGGCTCATATTCAATTTTGCCTCATCTTGAGAATTTGAATTTTTCTGTTCAAGATTGAGAATTTGAACATTTTCTTCTGCATAAAATCATTGTTTTTGAGCATGGTAATCAAATGGGTTTCTTTATTCGACAATTATTTTCTAAATGATTGTATTTCTAATGATTATCTTATACCTGTTTATGACAGAAATAATCAAAGCCAAAGACAACCTAAGTTATGCCCCATGAGGGCGGGGATTAACCTGCGCACCCTGTAAAAGCTGCATTGAAGCTTTACCGTTTAATTTTGGAATGTAAGTTTAATCATTCGCATTGGGGCTCTGCTAAATCATGAAAGGAGGTCGGAAGAATGCTCAAAAGAAGAGAAAGATGTGGCTGTGATTAAGGGTCGCAACCATACAACCTCTGTCCGATATATGCCGTAAGCTGATTAACCATGTTCTTTCTCCTTTCTTTTGATATCGATAAGTTGTTTGACCATGTAAATCAGGTTATGTCATTGTTTCATGGATTTAAGTAGGATTTTAGCTCGTTAATGCCATCTATTCTGTCACAGGATAGCAAGCAGTGGAATGGTTGGTCTCTCGTGGATGGCCTCGCTTCTTTCCACCACTATATGTTTATAAGGTTCTTAGGCATTAATTGTTAAAAGTCTATTTTTATTCAAGATGTCTTCGTGTTCAAATGAAAACTCCACCAAAGTTGGGGCTTGCAGTCATCTCCCTTCTCTTCCAAACTTATCCGAGGGTGTTGATGGGCATTTGGAACCTGAGGAGGATGAGAATGAGGATGTAGACTTCAATCCCTTTCTGAAGGAAATCCCTTCATCAGAAGCTTCTTCCAGCCTGAGTTCTGAAAATGAAGGTTTAGATGCTGATGTCGTTGACTATGTGGGTAACTCTTCTGCTTCCAAGGAATCTAATTCATTGTCAAAGTTAACCATTGAGGTGAAGGATTCCGCCAGTAGATACTCCGAAAATGATGAGGAGGTTTTGATGCAAACTAGGGTTTCTCCAAAAAGGGCATGTGGAAAAGATTCAGAAGATGCTGTTCCGGGGAAGCTGAAGAATAGGAATTCAGCTTTGACTCAAGCAGAAATCGGAAGTATTCCAGGAAAGGAGAATTCCTCAATCAACGTAACTGATGCTGCATATGATGTCATGAAAGGAGAGTTGTCAGATCAGAGATATTCCAGGAACCCCAGCACAGATTTAGAAGATGGGGATGCTATCTGCAGGCGCACTAGGGCTCGCTACTCGCTTGCCAATTTTACTCTTGACGAACTGGAAACTTTTCTTCAGGAAACAGATGATGATGACGACCTTCAAAATGTTAATGATGAAGAAGAGTACAGGAAATTTCTTGCAGCTGTGTTACAGGGCGGAGATAGTGAAGTTCAGGCAATACAGGGAAATGAAAACTTTAATGATGAAGATGAAGATAATGATGCAGACTTTGAGATAGAAATTGAAGAGGCACTGGAAAGTGACCCTGATGAAAGTATACAGGGTAAGGACCGAAAGGAGAAGTATGAGGGATCTGGCCGACGACCCAAAACCAGGCAGAATAGACGCCAAAAAATGGCTGTCCAGAATAAAAAAAAGCTTTTGGGACAGGCCAAGAGGCCATTGCGTCCTCTATTGCCATTTGTACCAAATGCACCGATTGCACCTTTTCCAGCCCTTGATTGCCAAAGGCTAATGCCTGACACTGGTCTGCATTGCCCTTCTTCCTCAGCACAAGCTGGTTTAGTAAATGGTTTTACTCCGCATCAAGTAGGCCAGTTGCATTGTTTAATACATGAGCATGTGCAACTTCTTATTCAGGTATTCTCTCTTTGTGTTCTTGAACCTTCTCGGCAACACATTGCGGGTGAAGTTCGGGGACTGATTTCAGAGATGGTTCATAAACGTGATGAAGTATTAGCATGGAGAAAGTTGCCATATCCTGGATTTTGCTTTTGCCCTCCGTATATTCACCCATCAGCGTCGGATGGACTTTCCAGATTTTGTCAGGTGCAATACACCGTTGATTCATCTCTTGCACCAGACACACAAAATGACAGCCCTTCTGTGAATAATGTGATGCCAGATTCTCATAATACTTCCCCTTCTGAAGCAAGATACGATGAACATGTTCCTGGTAGACACGTGGATCCCCTTCAAACTAGTGCTATTGAGGATTCTTTTTGGCTGCCTTTAATAAGTGGTCCTATACTATCCATTCTCGATGTAGCTCCACTTAATATTGTTGGGAGATATATGGCTGATGTTTCTACAGGTAGGTCGCATATATGAATTTAAGGTCCCATCCTTGCTTTGCCAATTGTATTCTTGCTTTTATACATCAACTAGCTTGCTCAGGGGTTTGACCTTGATATGCTTTTCCTTTGGCTTTTAATTGTTTTGACAGCTGTACAACAGCATCAACAGCGTCATGTTGAAGCTATATCTGATACTCGTTTTCAGAAAGAACCTCTTTTCCCCCTTCCCAATTTCCCCTCCTTTGCTGAAGGTGATAGTGAAGTTTTGAGAGGAGCAACTGTCTCAGGTCCCAACACAGCACCATCTTCTTCACCTAGTTGTCAGAAACCTAAGAAGACATTGGCTGCTGCACTCGTCGAAAGAACTAAGAAGCAATCAGTTGCTCTTGTCCCAAAGGAAATCGTCAAGTTAGCACAGAGATTCTTTACACTGTTTAATTCCGCATTATTTCCGCATAAGCCGCCCCCAGCAGCTGTTGCTAATCGGGTGCTTTTCACTGATGCAGAGGATGAGTGAGTTGCATGCCTTTTGTTTTTTTTTCTTTTTTCGGGTAACTTATTAATTTCATTTGTACGATAAGGCACTTTATCGTTTCTAACTATTAGCTTTTAAATTGTTCCATTAATATCGATTAATATTTCTTGTTTAGTTTATGACAAACATATGCCATTAGTGTAGCCTTTCAATTGCTGTTACTTGTCATGTTGACATTTTGCATGCGGAGTAATGAGGTTGTAGGGAAACCATGTTATGTTTTTACAAGAATTTGCAATTTTAATTATTTGTTTATTAAGTTCCAAGTCATTGGGATGAAAATTACTTGACATTATTGGCATCTCAAATTTTAATCTTAGCATGCAGATACTGTATACGAGTAAGAGACTTTAAACACTTATAATTGCATCTTGCTTATCCTTACATGATTTCTTACTTCAGTGATGATAAAAGAGCTATAGGATGCTACCATATGTTTGAGTCTTTGAGATGAAGTGACCACATTAAGAATGAGGAAGAGAACCACTACCACAACATATTTGATTTGATTCATGAACCCTATTGATTGGTGCAGATGTAACATGAGATCCAGGGACGATAATGTTGTTTCTTATCAGATTTCCCAGATCATATTCATGAATATACTGCTGAGAAGATCCAATTTCCCACCAGGGTACAGAAGCTTGTGGAGCAGAGGATAGAAAATTTTATATTTCCAGAGGTTGGTTATCTTCACACTGGTTTGCTCTGGGCATGACATGAGAGTGTAGGACAGAACAGAGTATGGGCATACATTTGGGGTTGATGAAATTTGATGTATGTGGGGTTTTAGCAGCCTTGGAGAAAAATAGAGGCTCAAATAAAGTCTGGGTTTAATGCCAATGTCGAAGGGAAAGATTAAATGCAGAGGTGGTGGCTGGGGCACAGATTGACTTGGCTGTTTTGCATCTATGTAGGAAGATATTTCTTTGAACAAGCTTTCCGTTGTTCGGAGAATTAGATGGAAGGCAGCCAATGAGTGCAAATGCTTGCCAGGGATGCGGTAGGTTCAGTTGAACCATCTCGAATTGATGCCGGTGCTACAAGTGGTAATCAGTTCTAGGGGGCACGATCTGGACAAAATCATGGCATTAAGGTGTTAAATTTGGGTATAAACTCTAGTCCCCAAGAAGTGGAAGCATTTTGAGGAAATTCGAGGAATATTGTAAAACTTTCGGACATTATGGAATTATTGTGTAGCACAGGATTGGAAGCAATCTAAACACAGCACTGGTGTTATCCACTTTGTTACTATGCTTGCATAGGAGATGGTGTCACATTGGAAACAAGATGTATGTCAGGATACCATGTTAGTCCACTAGGAATGACAAAACTAACAACAGAAGTAGGTAAGATTTGAAAGTGAAATGGAACATTTTCCAAGAAAACAACCCGACAAACATGAGGGTCATAACAATAATAGCCCTTCTTGGTGTCTCTAAATTCTATATAGAGAATAGACTATGGAGATAGTTTATTACGCTTATGTGATGGAAGTTGAACATAATACATTAAAAAAAAAAGCTGAATACTGAATAAGGAGGAAGTGAACCAAATAAAACAAAATAAAGACATGCTACCAAGAAGTTTCATCAGCATGTTGTTTATGAGATAAACCGCAACATTGCCTCGACTCAGAACATATGTAGAACAAAGGTCTCTGCCAAGAGGCCCAAGACTGCCATCAAGGTAGGTGTTAGCCATCTCGGCAATGTGCTAGTTCTTCCGTTCAGCCACACCATTCTGCTGGGTTGCGCCTGGACAAGTCCTCTGATGAATAGCACCACAATCACACAAATAGGCCTCAAACTTTAATGAGATGTACTATCCCTAATCTTAGTGGAGGACTTTAATCTTCTCGAATTGTGTGACCAGTATATTGTGAAACTGCAGGAAAACTGTGAACACATGTTACTTGAAAGTAGAACCAGAACGACAAGTACTAAAAGGAAAGGGCATGCATTTACTCTTGGATAAACAACTTGAGAGCAAGAAGCATCAAGGGAATACTTATTAACTTTCAATTTACCCAACAAAATACCAAAGGAAAACAAGTGCGATAATTCATCTACATGTGGATGGCCAAGGTGACAATGCCAAAGCTTCCAACTTCATATGCTTGACTAATATCATAAGATGTTGGAAAAAGGAAACTAGAAGTGCTATTCACGAAACCATCTAAATCTAGCAAGAAGATCAGACCATTCCTCTTACTGTTCCCAACTACTTTCTCTGTTGCTAGATCCCACACATAACAACAATTAGAGAAGAAATCACTAAACATCAACTAACTGACCCCCAGGAATGAGACTGAAGGAGTGTATGTAACAGTTCGGCCGCAGACAAAGCTTGGACGATTTGATTGATGATCTAAGGAGTAAGGGGAGCACTAGGTGCCAGGTGGAGGGATAGCCGTGCCACTAGCAGAAGAGTCATCAGTCGTAGTTATGTGATGTTTTCCTTTGGCCTTGTTCTTCTTCATGTAATCTTGTATGGTATGTCTGTTAATCCCATAGAACTCGCAAATAGGGTTGTCGTTATAGACAATAGTAAATGACTAAACTTCTTACACCTATGGCATTGTATGTGAGACATGTCACGTCTTCCAAGTGTGGGTGAGAGGCTAGTAGAACCGTATTTGAAGAACCAGGATGTCGTGGTACACTAGATAAGGCTTTGAGCCTCTGCTCCTCTACCAATAGATCACGCATCACAACACTCATGGCAGGAAATGAGTTGTGGTTAAGCAAAGCAGCCCACCAATGCTCAAAATTAGGATGCAATTTCATAAGGAAATGCCTAACACGGGTCCTCCCCTACATATTATAGAAAATAGAGATAGCAGTTGTGGAATCTCGGGATCCATCATCGATATGTCGATCCAAATGCCTACAATATTGCATTATAATAGTCCTGAGCTGTTCGATCTCCTTGTAAGATTGCCAATTCTTTCTTTAGTTGATAAAATTTAACTTTATTACTTTGCTAGTAATCATTTTTGAATGCTTCCACATATCCTTCATTGTCCTATGTGGAAACAACAATGGTCTTGTTGACCGACTCCAAATCCACATAATTATTTTCCTATTCTTTTCTCCACTGCCATTTCTTTTGAGTTCAGTTGCTATAATTGGGTCCACACCATCAATCATACCCCTTAATCATCGGCCTTAAAGGAAACTTTGAAAATGAATGCACCAAAGTCCATAGCTGCTGCAATCAAATGTGCAGTGAGAAACAAGGTCTCTATCTATGATAGTTTCATAGTAGTGCAATGGAGGCCAAGTAAAAAGAAAGTTGCAAAAAGGGAATATAGCCAAAATGGGTATCAGAGAAATATTGGTCTGGATGAGGTGTGGCAGTAGGGGTGGGTATCGAGCTGAGCCAAGCACGGGAAACGAGCCGAGCTTTGACATTTTTCAGGGTGTTCAAGCTGGGCTCAACTCATTTATAAATGAGCCAAACCAAGCTCGAGCCGAGCTTTAAACAAGCTTGATTAAATATAATTAATTAAAAAAAAACTTATAACATATGATTTAATAAAAAAAAAAAAACCTTTAATCAAAGTATTTACATTGTATATTTACATATATTATTAATTTGTTACATTTGATATAAATATAAATACATACATATATATATATATATATTTTATATTTAATGCATATATACAATGCATTTATGTATTTTATTAATTATTTATATATATTTAAACGAGCTAAGCTTTTAATGAGCCGAGTAGGAGGTGTTCAAGCTTGTTTGATAAGGCACTCGAGCCGAGCCGAGCTGAGCTTTTATCGAGCTGAGCTCGAGCTCGGACAACTCGTGTCCAGCCCTATGTGACGATAGGAGATGCCAATGAATATAATGGCGGAAAGATCATGCCATTAATAATGGTAAGATCGTGTCAAGACGGTTTGATGACTTGATAATAACGACTTGATTTTTTTCCTTATTGTTTTGAATATGAATAAGACGGAGAAAAATCTCCTCCTTCAGCTTGTCTTCAACCTTCAACTCAAAAAGGCTTTTACAAACTGTGCTTGTTGCAACGACGACAAGCAGAGAAATAACAAAGGCCGAAATCAGATCACACATATCAACAGGAGATGGCCATAACAGATGATCGGACCGATAGTGCTTGTTGCAATAGCGGATGACAACTGAATGGCCGTAACAGAGGATTGAATGGCAATAGGCGGCGTTGAATCAACAATAAAGTAGATGTTTAATGACCACAATCGTGACAAGAAGTTTAGAGTCAAGAGTCCTGGCTCTAATACCATGATAATTAAAGAGGGTTTCTGTGAACTCTAAGATACTTCATCCTTTAACTCAATGGGGTTTATATAGAATTATATGTACTTGTATATACAAGGTAAGTAAATCAATTGAGGGAAATTATATGGATAGATTGATTCTCCTTTCAACAATAGGAAAGTATAAACAAGGAAGAATCTATAATAGGAAGACCAAAGCTAAGTAGTCAACACAGGCACGTTTGGTGAAATCGCTAATGGCTCTAAGGAGATTGTAAGTTGAAGGCTCTAAAAGAGCGAGGAAAGGCCAAAACATGACATGAATTGAAGATGGGGAGAAATGATCAGGTATGACTTTGAATAGAATTGAATGGCAAAATAGGATTCCAGCTGTCAACCCCAATATATTTGGGATAAGGCATTGAGGATGATGCTCAGCCTCATTTTGAGCCACAATGCAAGGATTTGTAATAATGTTGCAAGATGATAATGTGTCTTTATAACTCTGTCTATGGTAACAACTTTACCCTTAATTCTTTGTATTGCTAATATCTCCTATTTTTCTTTTTGATGTTAGAGGTTATGACTCTTTTATATATAATGTTGCACGTATGCTTTCCTCGGTTACTTTTATGTGCCATTTTATGGTTAATATGGATGTATAGCATTCTTTTGTATAGTGGCACTGTAATTGGAGAGTCCACCCACCTCTTGTAATAATGTTTACTTATAATAAATCTTATAATTATGTGATTTGGTGTGATGGTTTACCTCTTTATTTTTGGAGATTTAACGCAGATTGCTAGCAATGGGGTTGATGGAATATAATACAGACTGGAAGGCAATTCAGCAACGATTTCTTCCATGCAAATCCAAGCATCAGGTTATTCTGTTACAAACTTGCTTGAAATATTGCATAATCAATTGCCTGCTCTATTATGTCTTTCACAAAAAGTTGTTTATGCTAATAGCTAATTCTAATTCATTTGTTGCTAGTTTTCTTTTTATATGGTTTCCTTATTGTTGGTGCAGTTTCATTCAACTATTTATGTATCTAATGATGCGTCTTTAGGCCCATTCTGCTACGGAATGAATGAAACATATCCTTTTGGCAGAAAATTGGAGAGCCAATCATAAACTTCTTTTGGGCCCCAAAACTACTATAAGAGTTGAATAACCCTTGATAAACATCTACTATAAGATTGCAAAGTATTAAATTGCGGTTGCTAAGGAAGTTGACTCGTTTCATGGAAGTTTAAGGAACTCTAAAGAAATCATGTAAAAATTAAGGAAACTGATGAAACATTGGAAATCTAAGATGACACTTTAGGATTGAATATTTAAGCATAAATACACATCTAAAATTCATTACATAACAAAATACAGATGTGAGAATTATGTTAAGTTACATACGCTCTCTTGCATGAATATATTCATTTTAGCTGAATTTTCTTCTTTACATTTTTCTCTTTTGTGAAATCTTTTTTGATTATACTATACATGCTCTCTTTAGTGGTCTTAAGTTGATACAAGGTTAAAGTAGTCTCATCAAAAACTTTTTGTGAAGCGGTGGTATCCTATTAAAGTGTTATTTCGCTTTGTACTAGAATCAAATGCAGGCCATTATTGTTAGATGTCAAAAGGAATGAAAAAAAAGTTTACAAAAGAGATCTTAAAGGACACACCTTGTTCTTTGATCTCAGGGAGGCTTGGATGACTTATTGAAACAAACTTCTCGGGTAAGTGATTCATCCCCTTAAACCACCTTCTATTATTTCTCAGATTTTCCGTCTAATCTCAACTACTTAACATTCTGAATGAAAATTTATAATGGATATCTCTTAGATTTCAAAATTTAGATTTTAAAAGAGCAACTCCCCCCCCACCCTAAAGCCTCACATGCTTCATTGTACTGTAAGTAGAGCTGTAAACGGAGCGAATTCTAAGCAGATATGAATCGGATATCCAAAATTTTTAAATATTTGACGGATAGTGAAATATAGTATTCGTATTCTGCTTCAATTAAAATTATTTGAATTCAGATAATATTTGAATTATCCAATTATTTATAAAAAAATGAAAAGAAAGAAAAAATCACAAAAAATGTAAAAATTATTTATAATTTTTATTAAAATGATAAATTACAATCTTGTCATTCTTTATATTAAAAATAACAATTTAATGTCTTAGAATTATGTAAATATCACATATTAATAAGAGTATTTTAGTCTGATGAACTATAATATATCATGTATACATATAATCATATATTATCAGTGTTATCTAGGCACGTGGTACTGGTGCCAAGTATTCAGGTATCTACAGGTGTTCAACACACAAGCTCTAAAAATCCCAATATTGCAGCATGGACATATAATTTTTAAAATGATATTATATATATAGTAGTATAAAATAATTCAAATTTATTTTAAATAAAGAACAAAGAGAGGGGGACCACCTGTAGCCAAATTTTTTAAAAAAGAAGTATATACCAAAGTTATAAAAATACTCAGAGAATAGAGAGGACTAAACAAGAGAGAGAGACATACCTATGGTTAGGCTGGTTAGGCACGTGGTGCTTCAAGTATGCCCTGCCATTTTAAAAATACAAAATATGCATATTTTGGATTATTAAGAACTTCTTGTCAAGTTGTGTAGCTTTTTGGCAACATAGATATAGAGAATAGAGAAGACTAAACAGAGAGAGAGACATACCTATTAATCGTCGTTAGTGCCGCTACTATCCTAGTAAGTTTATATCTATGTTGCCAAAAAGCTACACAACTTGACAAGAAGTTCTTAGCTATCCCAAATATACATAATTTTTATTTTTAAAATGGTAGAGCATACTTGAAGCACCACGTGCCTAACCATAATGTTGATGTCACCATGACACAGTATTGACACGTACCAAGGAGTCAACACTACAAAATTTGGAAAAACTGAAGTGTCTAGGTAACACTATTAATATTATATAAGCGGTTAATCAGACATCAATATTTGAATTCATATCCGATTGTAAACATATGTAAAAGTACGGTCCAAATTCATTGCACCAGATACCTATTCGAATAAATATATGAACAAAGGAAATTGGATATGAATCGGATACAAATAATATCTATAGACGTTGTTGAATAAGGCATTATGGGCTTTATGTTTATGTTATCTCTTAGACATTGTATTTTAGGTATATTATTAGTATCTCTTATATACAAATAATATACTATTACCAGACTATAAATAATAAAGTGTGGGGAGAGATCATTAATCTCTCTCTAATTTTCCCCTACTTTTTTTCGTCTTCTTCCTCTTAAACCCTAATTACAAACCCTAATACTCGTCCCCTTCAATCCAACTTGGTATCAGAGCTTCGGGGAAGAACCGGGGAACACAACGGAAGAGGAGGAACCAACAAGTATGCTGACGTCAGCATGATGTCATGTTGACATCAGTCGTACGTACTGTCAGAATTTTTACATCAGATTTTTTTTTTTGCGTCAGAATTTTTTGATTATGCTTGGTCATAGATCGGCATTTATCGAGAATTGTGGTGATTTTTGTGGAATTTTTATGACACCTCTAGGTATTTTATATTTTGCATTTTTCATAATTTTCTGAATTTTGCAAAACTGATCGGTACAATCTCTTGGGTATTTTTTGTGGAACTTTTCTGGTATTATTTGATCTATATGATAATTCCCTAATGCTTGTCACAAGTTTCACGTGATTTGGAGCACTACTGAGCGTTTGGCGAGGATTTTATTCCTCTACATCTACCGATTTTGGGGTTTTTTGCAGAAATTATTCTGCATTTTTTTTCAGATGCTCGACCAGCCCACTTTAATAGATCCCGCATACTCTAACCTATGTTAGGTTGCTATGTTTTCCCTTTTGGAACCCTATAGTTGTTTGTCGTGGAGTTTTGAGCAAGTACGGGTAGTGAAACCCTGCTTTGGGAGTTATTTAGGGTGGTGTAACCCTAAAGTTGCAAATTTTTGTTTGTTTCGTGGTTTGAATATTATGGCAGAAGAATCTGAGCTTAGTCAGTCCTCTTGTACCCCTGTGTAGGGGAGAGGTAGTGCCGGGGTCGATGTGAGTGATGCCCCAATCTCTAGCTTAGTACAGTAAAGTTAGATGAAACAAATTTTCTTGCTTGGTCTCAATCCACGAAGTTATTTATTAAAAGCAAGCCGAAGATGAGGTATTGGAATTTACCCCATCAATTTACTAAGAGGAAAGAGGTCGGTTGGATGTTGGTGAGTGTTTACAGTGAAACACTACTCTGATGGCTCAATTGAGAGAGATAAAGCTTGCTTGGTTGCAAAAGGGTATACTCAAACTTACGTCATAGACTATCAGGAGACATTTGCTCCAGTTGCGAAAATGAACTCAGTGAGAGTCCTCATTTCACTTGCAGCCAATTAGGATTGACCCTTGTTTCAGCTTGATGTGAAGAATGCATTTCTTCATGATAGTTTAGAGGAAAAAGTGTATATGTTACCTCCTCTTGGGTTCAAATGTCCCTTAGATGAAGGGAAGGTGTGTAAGCTGAAGAAGACATTGTATGGACTGAAGCAATACCACAGAGTATGGTTTGAGCGTTTCCACAATGCTATAGTGAAGAATGTTTACAGACAAAGTCAAGCAGACCACATATTGTTCCTCAAGCAATCTTGTCAGAAGGTGACTATCTTGATTGTTTATGTGGATGACATTGTTATAATAGGTGATGATCTGGATGAGATAAAGTCACTGAAGGGAAAGTTAGCAAATGAATTTGAGATGAAAAACCTTGGTCTTCTAAAGTATTTCTTTGGAATTGAAGTTGTCCGATCTAAGAAGGGCATATTTGTCTCTCAACGCAAGTATTTACTTGACCTACTCGAGGAGACTAAGCCATGTGATACACCTATAGACCTGAATCATAAACTCAGTGAAGCTAGTGGGGAACGTCTGCTAGATTCTGGGAGGTACCAAAGATTTGTTGGTAGACTTATATATTTGTCCCATACCAAGCCAGACATTGCCTATGCTGTTAGTGTAGTTAGCCAATTTATATATTAACCAATTATTGGTCATCTGGATGTAGTGAATCGAATCCTCTACTACTTAAAGTCGTCTCTTGGGAAGGGTTTGTTGTATGCATGTAATGAGAATTTAAGGGTTGAAGCCTACATTGATGCAGATTGGGCTGACTCAGTTTCTGATAGACTCTCCATTTTTGGGTATTGTACCATGGTTGGAGGTAGTCTTGTCACATGGAGAAGTTTGAAACAAAATGTGGTTGCTAGTTCTAGTGCAGAGGTAGAGTTTAGAGCCATGGCCCATGGTGTGTGTGAACTGTTTTAGCTTTGATTACTCCTGAGTGAGATTGGACTTCCTACTGAAGGTCCCATGAGCTTATATTGTGATAATAAAACAACAATCAATATCTCACATAATCCGGTGTAGCATGTCCGAACCAAGCATATTGAGGTAGATCCCCTTTTCATTATGGAGGAAGTTGAAGGCGGGTTATATTTGTACCCTGTTTGTGAAGTCTGAAGATCAATTGACTAATTTGTTGACTAAGTTTCATGTTGGTATACTAGTACTCAGTTTCAAAGCATTGTTGGCAAGTTGGGCATGAGTGGTATCTACGCACTAACTTGAGGGAGTGTTGAATAAAACTTTATGGGTTTTATGTTTGTGTTATCTCTTATACATTGTATTTTGGGTATACTATTAGTATACCATTAGTGGAGTATAAATAATAAAGTGTGGGAAAGAGATCAATTACCAATAGTGGTAAATAATAAAGTGTGGGAGAGAGATCAATCTCTAATTTTCCCTACTTCTTTTCTTCATCTTCTTCCTCTCAAATCATAATCACTAAAACCCTAATCACAAACCCTAATATTCGTCCCCTTCAATCCAACTTACGTTGACACCCCTTACCATATGAATTTACTTTTTTATGAAATATTTAAGTTTTTAATTTTAAAAATTAACTTTTTGGCTTTATTTTTACAGTCCTCAATTATTGAGGCTATGTTGGTGGACTTCGGTAGAATTCGACCGAAGTCCAGTAATTTATAACTAAATATTTACGTATGATTTTGACAGGAACGAAATCAACCGAAACTATACAAAATGTGTCAGGAAGTCATGAACTGTTTATATTACATATGAGGTTCGTTTCGGCAGCTACTGAAGTTGATATATTTCAGCCGAAACATACCAAGATGTGTCGATCCTTAATATCTGCCCATGAGATGGAAGAGTTTCGTAGGAAACAATAAGAAATGTGTCACGAAATATTGTAATTTTGATGTCTAATGTAGATTTTGTGTCGGTACACAAGAATACCGAAACGTTTCATAGGAAACATTAGGAAATGTGTAAGTTTTAATCCATGTTAAAGATTGGAATAATCCTAATACGGAGATCATGTTGTGCTTGTTATCTTAAGATAATGCTTTTTGTTGTGCCTCTTATTCCTGGTATCCTGAAAATATCTTTGCAAAAGGTATTTTCCCACTCCCTAATGTCATACGGAAAGTTGTCATCTTGCAGTGGTACGAGCGCTATTTAGTGATTGGTCAATAGGTAAGAACCAGTGTTACAAATATCACGAGAAATTGGCAATTTCTCACGAGAAAACCCGATATAAACACAAACAGTTTAAAATTGCTATTTTAACGTGAGATTTTGAATATATCGCGAGAAATACGATTTCTTCAGTATATCGTGTAAATAACGCGCGATTTATAAAATCTCGCGTTTAAAGCGCTTTTCCTTTTTTTGTATACCTTTTCTAAATGAGTAATTGTATTCGTATTAAACACCCTTAAAAGACCAAAAGTCATTCGTAAGAACCAATAGACCAAAAAAATGGAAAGAAGAACCGCATGTTACCGATTTGGGAAAGAAAAAGAAGAAGAAGAAGAAGAAGAAGAAGAGGGGACGAAGGAGAAGAAGAGCACAGCAACAACTTTAATTCTCGTTGAGGAGAAGAACCAGGGTAATGATTTGAGGAAATAAGAAGAAGAAGAAGGGAAAGAGGAGAAGAGGTCAAGCCGCAGTCTTCATTCTTGTTGAGGAAAGAAGAACCAGGTTAAAAAGAACAAGGTTAACAATTTGAGGGAAGAAGAAGAAGGCGGGAACGCTGGGAAGGAGGAAAAGATTGCAGCCGCAACCTTCAATCCGTTGAAGAATTTCACAAAACGAATAGGTATCCTTATGCCCTATTTCTTCCCTATCTCTTCCTGATCACTTTCCTCTCTTCCTCTCTCATCTTCAACCTCGCTATCTGCACAGAAGTTTTTTGTTTTTTTAATCCACCTCTCTTCCACCTGCTGTGTCCAAGTACAAATCAAACATAGCAGCCTTCATTGTTGATGGTTGTATTTGTGCTGTCTATTTTTTTGTATTCGTGTTGTCTATTTTTTATAGAACACAACAGCCTTCTATGCTTTCTATTTGTGCTGTCTATTTTTTTTTGCTGGTATTTGTGCTGTTATTGTTTGGAATTTAGGAGCTGTATGGTTGCTGTAACGCATTGGTCTATTAGCCAATAGATGCATGCCCAGATAATTTTAATTTTTTTTTTAATCATTACCGAGATTTAACCGAGAAATACCCGAAAAAAACTCCAAATTTGAAAATCTCCCGAGAAAATCCCCAGCCGATAAAAACCCGAGAACGATATTTGTAACACTGATAAGAACCTGCAGTAAGGAAATCATTGCACATTTTAATTGGCATTTTCTGTTCCTACAACAGTGTTCTGCTATAATATAAATAGCTACTGTTGCTAATCAAGTGACATCCAGCCAGTTATTATTATTATTATTATTTTGTGTGTGTTTTTAAGTCGCAAGTTCACTTTGATGATTGATTTATCAATATTTTTTTTTGTTAATTTTTTTATGATTGGAAATTCTTCTGTTTTGAAGCTTTGATATATTGGATGAGTGATAAGAGGACTATTTTGGCACACTTTCCTTTTGTATGGACGGGTGGACGGTCGTTTTCTTCAGTTTAGAATTTGTGTGACGCCAATAATAATAAATTGTATCATTAAAAATTTCCCAATAATTTTGGTTTCTTTTTCACTGTTTTCTGAAAGTAAAAAGTCATGGAATCATATCTATGTTTTGGGACTTAAAATTATACTGTCGTTTATCCGATATGAATCTAATTGTTTGACATTTGGTACTTGTGCTATAGATATTTGTCAGGCAGAAAAATCGCTGCTCTTCTAAAGCACCAGAAAACCCGATAAAGGTATGTACACATCTATGGCATATAAGCAAATAACATACTTTGAGTTTATCTTTGCTTATTCTAATTGATGCTCATTGGAAGTTCCTCTCTCTCTCCTTAATTTTATGAATGGATAGTATATTGTCAATTTCATCAATCTGGATCCATCTGTTGGATTTCATTTGGTCTGATAATGATTGATATGTCTAACCATTCACCGAGATTGCTTACTTTTGACCAGTCACTGCAATCATGGTAATGGTCCAAGAAAGGTTTAATGTCACTTGGATGGTTAGAAATATCAATGGGTGACATTTAGGCCACATGCAGTGCTGGAGGTGGCCTATGGATTAGATTGACCTGATTGATGAGAAGGTACACCACTGGTATGGCAGTGAACCTGGGTGACTGGGTCCATTATATCATAATATAGACCAGTGTTGTAAAAGGTATGTAAGGCTTATGCTTAAGGAAAATGCCTCGAGGTTTAACCTTGAGGCTTATGCCTCAGGGTGTGAGATTCACATGAGACGAATGCCCCACATCTTGTGACTCGCTTTATGACTAAGGCATACGTCTCATTGATGCGGACATCAAGCATCACAAAGAGTTTCAGGTTTACCATAGGCGGAGGAAGAAGAAGAAGGCCCCCATGTCACTATGGATAGATGATTTGGGGTATTGAAAACCTCATATGCACACATTGGTCATTAGGAAGACCCCAAATTGGGAAGATGTGCGCATGGGCGGACTTAGCATAGCTTTTAAAGCCCAATGGCTGAACTTTTAGTTAGAAAAAACAATTTATTAGTATTATATTATTATAGTCTTTTTATTAATTTTGGTTATTTGAGTCTTTTTACAATTAGGGTTTCAACTATTTAAAGACTCTTTTTACTGTAAAGTTTTAGTGAATGAAATTTTCAATCCCCAAACCCTAAAACAACAATACCCAAACCCTAATTCAATTCCAAACCCTAGAATTGGATGAGAAATTTGCATTTAATTAAGAGCAATCCCTAAGCTTGTGGAAACATAGAATTCCATGCAACCCTCGTAGATATAAGTTAGGGCCGTATTGTAGGTTTGTGACGGAACCTTGAATCGTTGTAGAATTGCGTTCTTGAATATCCTTGGTTAATTATTTGTGATAAGATTGCTATTTTATAATTTTCCTTATTCTTGTTAATCAAATCTTGATCTCATCACACTAGATTTTAGGTCATTGCATAGTCCTACATCACTCATGCGAACTTGAAATTGGGTTCTAGCTACACAACTTAAGACTTTTGAAATTATTTTATTCTTTCTTCATTTCTCCAACTTCAAGACTTCTTTGCAAGTATTTGTCGGAGTCCAAAATGCAGTACATGAATTGATGGCTGAGCACCATCTATTTTGCAATAAGTATATGAATAGAAATGTGAATTTAGATTGCAGCTTTTGCTTGCCTTTCTAAGAATTTTCTTTTTATACGATGATTGAATAATTTGTTTAGCACTTCTTTATATATATATATATATATATATTACAATTTTTTCTAATTTCTAATTATTTTTTTATTTACAAAATGAGGAAGCTTGAGGCTTAGCCTTACGCCTTTGGAGGTCCAACGCCTCTCCTCACACCTTGATGTTTTAAAAATTGATATAGATTTTGGGGCTATCACCTCAGTTCTATTCGTTGACAGAGACCTAATGAATTTGTTGTCTTACTTCATGCAGGCAGTTCGGCAGATGAAGACTTCTCCTTTGACTGCAGAAGAGAAAGCACGTATTCACGAGGTATTTAATTGGGGTATTTTGCTGACACTTTCATGTGAAAAATCCAAGCATGTGACTTTTATCAATCTCACTGCACCATTTTAATCATTCCAGGGACTCAGGGTATTAAAACTGGACTGGATGTCCATATGGAAATTTATTGTCCCATATAGAGATCCATCCTTACTACCCCGGCAGTGGCGTACCGCTCTTGGAACTCAGAAGTCATATAAGACAGATGCAGCCAAAAAGGAGAAGCGGCGATTATATGAATCAAATAGAAGAAAGTGCAAAGCTATGGCTTTGGCCAGTTGGCAAACTGTATCCGAGAAAGAGGTTAGTTCATTTATGTTTGGCTTCTAAAAACCGGTGACACCTCTGGATCCTTCAAATCATCCTAGGTTATTCATGTTCACCTGGTACAACATGCGTGCATGGATGGATCCCACAGCACGTTAACCTGTCTAACATGGCTCAGCTGTATTTGTGTAATTTGTATTAAGAAACTCTGAAAATGTGTGAATTTTATCCTGGAAAAATACAATCCAAGATTATGAATATATCGGTGATGTATAATTGTTTGCCCAATTGCCCCTACACTTAGGTTATGGGTTAAGCTGGCCAATCCCTAGACTCATATGCATACCAAACAACGAGATACACCTGATAATATATGAATTAGAAAAGGAGTGGGCCGTGGGGTTCATTTTTACTTTCAATGACCTAACTATTTGAGTACTCAACTACATAAATTGGCCTAACTATTTGACTTCATAATGATTATATGTTGACTGCAGGATTATCCGACTGATAATGCTGATGGCGGGAATAACAGTGGGGATGATATCATGGATAACGTAGATGAAGCTTATGTTCATGAGGCTTTCTTAGCGGATTGGAGACCTGGAAATTCCAGGGTTGTGCCTTCTGAACTTCCTTTCTCAAACCTTAGCAAAAGAAACTTTTCTGGTGATTTACTTCCACAAGAGGGTGCTCATATAGGTGAAAAACCAGCTGGTCATTGGTATGGAGAATCTCAACCTCAAAATGGTTACATGCATGAATTTATGTCTGCTTCAAATCTGCAGAATGCATCTCATTTTACTCATGTTAGATATAGTGCATCTTATACCATGGCTTCCAATCATCTTGTTTCTGATCGGATTTCCAAATCCTCGAAGAGACAAGTCCATTTGCGGCCATACCGAGTTCGTAGAAGTAATGCCGTCCAATTAGTCAAGTTAGCACCCGACTTGCCTCCAGTAAACCTTCCTCCATCTGTTCGTGTGATCTCTCAGTCGGCTTTTAAAAGCTACCATTGTGGATCATCAACAAAGGTTTCTGGTGGTGATGGTGCTGGAACAGAAGATGTAGTCCCAAGACTACCTCATGTTGCAAAATTAGGCGCTGACCGTTCAATAATTGTTGGGAAGAACAGAAATATTGCATTGAATGATGCCACAAATCTTTTTCCACAAGATCCGGGACTCCCTACGGATCAATGTGTCACAGACGAAAGAGGTGCTGAATCGGATCTTCAGATGCATCCTTTACTGTTTCAGGCCTCTGAAGATGGATGTTTGCCATACTACCCATTAAACCGAAGTACTACTACTGCTAGTTCTTTCAGTTTTATACCTGGAAATCAACTTCAAGCACACCTCAATCTCTTTCATAAGCCTCACCATGTGGGTCCTGCAGTTGATTGCTATAATAAATCTCTACAATCAAAGGAAACCCCCTCAACCTCATGTACTATTGACTTCCATCCACTCTTTCAAAGAACTGATACTATAAATAGTGACTCGGTAACTGCATCTTCGGCTGCTCACCTATCTATTGATTTGGAATCATTTCGAGGCAACTGTGCTCAACTTCGGAATCCTTCTAATACTGTCTTGATTGAGCCACAGGTCAATAGTGGCCCCTTGGCTACTGAGGCCGAAAATCATAGCCCTTACGAAAAAGTGAATGAATTGGACTTGGAGATGCACCTAAGTTCTACATCGAGGAAGGATAAAGCTACTGGAAGCAGAGATGTGACTGAGCATAATTACAATAGGCCAACAATCAGTTCCCTGGATTCCGGTATTACAGGGGAATGCCAAAACGCTGACAGACCATATTACCAAAGCAGCAAAAATTGTTCTGCAGCTTCCATTGCGACCAGGGTCAACAACAATGGACTTGTTCCACGTGGTCTTGCAAGCAATATCATAAGCAGATACACTGAAGATAATGTAGGTGACCAGTCTCTTCCGGAAATAGTAATGGAACAGGAGGAATTAAGTGACTCTGATGAAGAAGTTGGAGAACATGTAGAGTTCGAGTGTGAGGAGATGGACGACTCCGAAGGAGAGGGATCAGACTGTGAACAGCTTGTCTACATACAAAATAAGGTAAAACTGTTTGCTTAATATCACAATTCATGTTCTTATGAATTGTGAGGGGCATATTTTTATTCCTCCTGAAGACCATTACGTTGGTGCTCCTAATTTTAAATGTCATGTCGTGTTTACAATATTCCTGAGTTCTAAATTGTGGTGCCTGAAAGCACATTTTTGCCTTTTATATATTAAACCCCAGGTCTCATTCTGTCTCTCACAGAGCTCTTTTTGTGATGGTTAGTTGCACTTAGAACATTATTTCGGCATTCCTTGTGCTTCATATTGACTATACAATGATGTGTGCAACTCTTATATGGTCATGCAAAAATAACATTGTTCCAGCTAGAAACTATAATCTGTGTTTACAATGTTTCCCTGCCTTATAATTTAACCTCTCCAGGCAACCAAAATTTCAACCAAGATTGTTAATGTTTCATACCTTCGCAACAACTTACTGTGGTGAATTACTTACCTTTTCGTGTGTTTGGATGATGTGGTGAATACGTCTTCTTGTTTCAACCTTGTAAAGAGAAAAAACTTTGTTCTGTGGTATGTTGTTCCTCGATTTGCTGTTCCATATGGACTGACGTTGTGAGGCATTATTCCATCTCCTTGAATTGTGTGTCTAATGGAACTTGTATGGGCTTTGTGACTTGTGTTGAATCCTCTTACCAATATTATAATATCTCATTTCTATTTGAAGCAAAGCAGTGTTAAGCTTGCTTTGACAGGGTAGCTATTAATTTGTTTGAATTTTCTATTTTTGAATCTAGCTATTTATTAATTGATTTTCCCACTTGTAATTAGGAGGGCCCAACTGTTGCAGTCGAGAAAGAAGTTGTAACCAACAGAGACTCTAATGATCGACAATGTGAACCAAGGATCTGGAATGCTCTGCAAGGCAATGTTTGTGTCACCGCCAAGGGAAACACTCGTTCCCGTAAGTTGGGATTGACGGGCAAAGGAAAGGACATCACAAGTAGTACTTTACATTTAAGTTTAGATTCGTGTACTCTGGGATGTTCTCCACGCACAAAGCCTAAATGCCAAGAAAGTGTAAATGGGGATGATCAAATTGCCAAAAACTATTCTCTGCATGGGGCTCCATCTCGTTCCAATAGATCGTGCAAGAGAATGACGCTGAGCACAAAGGGTGCTACAACACAGGCACACCCTCTGGGCACACCACAACAGCTCCATCTTGGTACTGCTGAAGGCACCCCTGCTGCTACCCCTATAAGGAAACCCAGGAAGCGTGTGCGCAGAAATGCTTGTAGGAGTATGATTACAACTACTACAATGGGTAACTCCAGTATTGTTAGTAGTGATGACTTGGTTGACTGCTGCACTGATGATACTTCTCCAAGGGATGATGGTGAAAAGATGGACATGGGTGTGATTTTCGTAGATCATTTGCCAACTGGAGAAGCAAATATGCAGGAAGCATCGGAGCCGAAGTCCTTAACGAGGTAGAGGAATCCATCCAAGCTTCTGTTGTAGAGTTTTTTTGGTTTTTTTAAAGCAATGTGGTATGACATGTATATGGTTCTTAATTCTCATATGCTATTCAAGTTTGGGCACGAAGTTGCCCCATTGTAAAGAAAAAAACAGTTCCCTCTGTAAAGAATGAATTATAGGGAATTTAGGGGTGTAAATGAGCCGAGCTGGGCACTGCTCGGGCTTAGCTCATTGGAATTTTATAGATGCTCAAGCTCGGCTTGGTGGAATTTTGCAAAAGCTCAGGCTCGGCTTGTCCACAAATCGTTGAGCTCGAGCTTGGCTCGATAATTTTTTATTTTAAATACATTGATAAACACTAAATTCAAATTTGTTTTTTTGGAATGTCATGTGACTCACTTGAAAGCTCGAGTTAAAACTTACTAAATATATTTTACTAAAAAAAAGGTATACTAAATATATAATATAAATTTAACTTTTAAAAGGTATTAATTAATCGAGCCGAGTTGAGCTACCTATTGTTCAGGCTCTCGTTTATCTTTCGAGCTCACTTTTAAGGCTTGGTTCGGCTCAACGAGCTCAAAGTAAAAGCTCAAGCTTGGTTTATTTCGAGTCAAGCCGAGTTGGCTCGGCTCGTTGACACCACTAATAGGGATGCAGCAAGGCTCTTATTCGATTCCCTTCCCCTTGTTGGCTACGCTTAGGGATTTATCCCTAGTTACCCGGTGCACGTGGATGGAGGGGTCTGCATGTGCATGGGGGATTAGTCAGGTGCTCTAAGAGGCCCGGACATCCTCATTACCAAAAACAAAGTCTCTAAGTGGGCCTTGGTTTATTTCAAGTCGAGCCGAGTTGAGCTACCTATTGTTCAGGCTCTCGTTTATCTTTCGAGCTCACTTTTAAGGCTTGGTTCGGCTCAACGAGCTCAAAGTAAAAGCTCAAGCTTGGTTTATTTCGAGTCAAGCCGAGTTGGCTTGGCTCGTTGACACCACTAATAGAGATGCAGCAAGGCTCTTATTCGATTCCCTTTCCCTTGTTGGCTACCCTTAGGGATTTATCCCTACTTACTCGGTGCGCGTGGATGGAGGGATCTGCACGTGCACGGGGGATTAGTCAGGTGCTCTAAGAGGCCCGGACATCCTCATTACCAAAAACAAAGTCTCTAAGTGGGCCTCGGATTCTCTCTGGTAGATGCTAGAAAAATGGTCTTGGGCTACCATAATGTGTGCGACATGTGGCCGGAGAAGTCATTTCATTGTACCCGTGATTTTGACTTCACACATTATGCGAAATGTGGTGAAAAAAAAGGGGGAGATATCAAGTGGGGAGAAGTCAAAATCATGGGAGAAAATGAAATGACTTCTCCCCTTTTTATCACCCCATGTCGCATAATGTGTTGTAGCTGGAGACCACTATTTTGGCATATGCCAGAGAGAATCCGAGACCTTTTAAGTAGGGGTGGTTATTGAACAAAATGTTCGTGAACTATTCAGGCTTGGCTCGTTAAAAGTTTGAGCATCGATCGTTTATTTAGTAAACGAGCTAAGCTTGAACATTATTTTCGAACTCGTTTAGTAAACGAACCAAGCTTGAACACACCTCTGCTCTGCTCGATAAAAACTCGGTTCGATTATATATATATATTAACCTACTAAAATAATTAAAATATACTTATTTCATTTAAATATTAAAATTAAGTATATGTATTATATACTAGTAAAGATTAGTAGAATATAATGTATTTTATATGATAAGAATACCATTTATATAATTATAATCTTATGCAAAAATTTTAGTTAACACCGTGATTTCCTTGCATAGGATAAGAAAGTAAATTCTTTACGTAATATAAATAGCTATATCCAATAAAACAAGCTACTCGTGAACTACTCAGAGTTCGACTAGTAAAACTCGAGCTCGTTTATTTAATAAACAAGTTAAAGTTGAACATGGTTTCGAGCTCGTTCAATAAACAAACAATCCTGAACACACAGCTGCTCGGCTTGGCCCGGCTCGCGTCGATATCACCCCTACCTCTAAGTGGCATAGCTGCAGTCTACATGCAGGTGAGTCGAATGAGAGAGATAAATGTGCTTTTATCATTTTGATAAAGACTCTTTGATGGGACCCATCAGAGATAGATTGGATGGTTATGATCTTTTGATCAGGCAGATTCTTCCATTCAGAACGTTACCCACACCATACTCAATGCACTTGCTAGATGCATCATCATTATACCCTTTCACTAATTTTGGGTGGGCCATGACTGGGTCCCAAGTCATCAAAGCCCATTAAAAGAACCAACCCTCCCCTCTCTCCTCATCTGTCTTACATCCTCTCCCACTCTCTAGAATAGTCAACATCCACCGACTTTGTCCTTGATAATTAGCTTCCCTTAGTGGGCCATCTAAACAAAGCCCAACTCATCATTCCCAGCCCAGCCCAACCCGTTTTCAACTGACAAGTGTAAAGACCAAAGATGCAGAAAGACAACGACCACCACACAAAAGGCTCAAAACAATTTACCAAATCTGTTTGGTAGTGTTTAGCTTTCCCTTAGTACCTAAGCAAACAAGGGCAAGGTGGGAACAGATTTACTTTCCCGACCTTCTAGAAGGTAAACATGAACCTAGTACCTACTCTCCTCTCTCTCTCTCGCTATGCTCACACGTCATCTCTCTCTCTCTCTACGATTTATAAGGGTATTTAAAATTGAATTGTGTTATCTTCCAGAAAAACGCGTTTTGTTTTGACGTCATTTTTGACACCCTCTCATTTCGATTCTCCCCTTTGACACATCCACACGCAATCTGCATCCAAAAACTCGCCAATCTCTGATTCCTCGGAGTTTCCTTCATTCAAATTCAAACTCTCAGGTCTTTTATATATACCCAGTTATAATCTGTGTGTTATATATTTATATATATATATAGCTATCAGAAAGAAGAATCAAATCAAAGGCAAAAATGGAGAACAATCAGCAGTCCTTCTGGCAATTCAGCGACCAGCTTAGGCTTCAGTCGACCAACTTTGCTAATCTATCCATCAATGATTCCATCTGGGGTAACTCTTTTACAGCAAAGAAGCCTGAAGAAAGGAGGAATTTCGATATCAGGGTTGGTGGGGATAGAAATTCTTCAAATGATGTGAAGCAAAAGGGGTCTGATTTTAATGGGTTTAATGCTGGGTGGAAGATTGGGAGCAGTTTTGAAGGAGCCGTTGGAGATTCTCAGAAGAACCTTGCCGTTAATGGGGTGTTCAATAAGGGGATTTATTCGAAGCCCGGAAACAATAACATCAACATCATCAACAGCAACAGCAACAAGAACAACAGCTACAAGAACAGTAAGATCAACAACAAGAACAAGAGCGAGGTCGATCATGAGACCAAAGGTGGGAAGAAAAGTAATAACAACAACAACAATAACAGTAGTAAGAGCAGTGCTGAGAAGAGATTCAAGACGCTTCCACCATCGGAATCTCTGCCTAGAAATGAAGTTGTTGGTGGGTATATCTTTGTCTGCAACAACGACACCATGCAAGAGAATCTGCAGAGGCAGCTCTTTGGTATGTACACCTTTTTCTCTCTCTGTTTATTAACTGGGTTTGCCTTTTATCTATTCATTTAGTACTCAATTAATTATATAGTTAGGATCATATAGTTGGTGATATGATTTGTGGCTGTACTCATTTACAGGCATGGTTTATATATTTGATGTTCTTAGATTGTTAGGTATGGATGGATTGGATGAGAATTTGAATTGCTAGAGTTGATTCATTTGAAAAGACCAAAAACTAAAATTTTTTTGCTAGATTTGATTCCTTTGAAATGACCAAAAAAAAAAAAAATTTTGCTAGAGTTTATTCCTTTGAAATGACCATTTCCAATTCAAATGAATACAATCCTTAAATTTTTATTAAACCTGATTTTTCTTGTTTACTTGTGCTATGATTCCCATTTAAGAATTGTTTATTTGCTTAGATGGGCAGTTAGTGAAAGAATTTTTCATATTTGTTTTACAGGTTTGCCTCCACGATACCGAGATTCAGTGCGGGCAATAACACCAGGGTTGCCTCTTTTCCTCTACAACTACTCCACCCACCAACTCCATGGAATTTTTGAGGTTTGTATCTTTTTTTCTTCTTCTTTTAATTTAATAATTTGTATTTGTTCTTGTTTAATCCCAAAATAGAGGATTTGGTGTATGTCTGTCTAAATTTGAGAGAATCCTAGGAAGTAGGAAGTTCATCTTGGATTTCTAATTTACATATTGTAATCTAATTGTATGTTTAGGCTGCAAGCTTTGGAGGAACAAACATCGATCCGATGGCTTGGGAGGACAAAAAATGCCCTGGTGAATCGCGCTTTCCTGCTCAGGTAAATTGTTTTAAATTTCTGAACTTTTGTTTTGGGTTTCAATTGATCCAAGTACAAGAAATGGATGTAAACAAAAAAAAATGGAATTTCGTTTCTTGTTGTCGGGGTAATTACTAGTAGTAATTGGAAACAAATGAGATGTCTGGATCCATGGATTGGAGCTCAGTTAAATTCATAGTTTAACTGCTAGATGATGATGGCCTCACACTTCACTTACCCTGTCTAAAGATTAGATCCAAGTTCTTTAGGCCTGGTTTAATTTGCAGCAATTGTTTCTGATTGTGATGCTTGTGTTTAGGTACAAGTGATTACAAGGAAAATTTGCGAGGCGCTAGAGGAGGACTCGTTCAGGCCAATTCTTCACCACTACGACGGTCCCAAGTTCCGACTGGAACTCAACATACCCGAGGTATTTTCACTTCAACCAGAATAGCCATTGCCATCTGGTATTCCTATCTATTTATCTAACTGTATGATGTTCTTGTTATTCCAGGCACTTGCTCTGTTGGATATCTTTGCAGAGAACAACCCTTGAACGGCGATGGATACATACACAACTTGGTGAAGAAGAAATATGTGAGAGAGAGATAATAATACTAGCTATGCATAGCTTGGAGAGAGAGAGAGAGATAAGAGAGGAAGTGTTTCACCCCACAGAGAAGTTAGCTAAATATGGAAGCTGTTAAGTTCTGTTCATTTCTCTTTGAGTAAATAAGTACAAAGTATAATAATTTTACTACTGATGGTTCTCTCTTTAAATGCAATCATAAGATGTATGTTGGAGAGCTTTTGAGGGCTTTTAAGTTTTGATGTTGGATTTATAGTGTCAATGGAGAATATCCAGCAGAGGCAATATTGATAACAGTTTAGCCCTCCCAATTAGATTTGGGGGTTATTATGCATCCGGATCTCCATTTTTAGAACCATTTCTTCCAGCGTTCTTTATAATTATTGTAAAGAATAACTAACTGACTAGTCAACTAACCACTGTAATTATATATATATATATATATATAATACATTAGGTAAAACTTGGCATCAATTCCCATGAATACCAAATAGGGTGTTGACACATCATGAGAAAGTGTATCTAAGCATGTTTTTATGAAAATGTAACATCCATTTTTCATTAGTTTAAAAAATTTTTTCTTACAATTTTTTTCAGATGGATCAACACCCAATTGCGTCTTTGTAGCCTCCTCTTGTCCTTTTCTATCTTAGCTGGTTCAGATATGGGTTTCTAGTCATTAAAGCAAAGGAAATGGAATTTGAATCCTTTGAATGTTACTCAAATTCATGATAGCCCTTGCCAGCCAAAGGATGCAAGATGAATCATTTAATTGGTTATGCTTCTTTTTATCGTTGAAAAAAAATTGGTTGATGAACCATTTGGAGAATTCAGATTGATGACCATGTGTGCCAACATTTTTCTGCAGAAAACAGCAGACTGCAGCCCACAAAACAGAGATCAGCCAGATTTTGCGCAACTTTCATTTGAATTGCTAAGTTTGACTCATTATCCACCAAGCAAAAGGGAAACATAATTTTTCTTGTACATAGAACAATATACTAATTAGTTGTTCAACAAGGTGTAAAGGCGGTACAAATTATATCCACTCGCTAGGAAAAAATAATTATAATAAAAATTCAATACCCAACTCAGCATGAAAAAGAAAAACTATCGACTGTGTAATTCCCTAAGGTAAAATGACCAAAAAATGGTCTATACACAAAAGTGGATGAAAATAGAAACAGGAATTGAAATGGTGTTGGTTCTACCTCATCCAACATAAGGTGGATCGGTGAAGACCCATTCAAAGACCTGTTCGTACTGAGCAGTGGCTTTATCCCACCAGAAACAGGAATTGATATGGCGTTTGGTTCTACCTCATCCAACATAAGGTGGATCGGTGAAGGCCCATCCGAAGACCTGTTCGTACTGAGCAGCAGCTTTATCCCATGTGTAGTCCCTCTCCATCCCTCTCTTCATCAACCCCTCCCAAGAAGACTTGTGTTCTTTATATGTCTCAATAGCAATCCTCAGTGCCTGTCATTAATCATGAACTGATTAGTAAGAATATAGTTTGTAATCTAACCAATAAACATTCATATATAGGATCAAGATCAATTAGTGTGACTTTTCAGGCATGAGCAGTCTTAAAGTTTGCCACTAAAATTGAACAGTTCCAGTTAACATAGGTAGGCGGGGTGCACTGGGGTCTGCTTAACCCCAACTTACCATAAATAAAAAAACTGGTGGAGGGTCATATTCAACATTGTGTTGTTGACTGGTCAAGTCAGATCCAAGGGGGAAGATTCCAAGGACTCTTTCTTCAGTCATAATAAATTAATTTTTAGACTAACCAACTGCTCAACTTTGGGTAGGTCAACCACTATATTTAATTGTGTTACAAATATATGGTTATTGCAGTTGTGACACCATCAATCACTAATTAAAACACTAATATTATGTCTAAAATATCAGTTCATGCCCTCTACTGATGGGGGCTCCTGGGAACTTGATGTGTATAAATAAAACCTACATGGAAACTGTCAAGTCCTCTCGGTGAGCCGGACATGTCGACAATACCCCTTTGCCATTTATAAACCCAACGAGATCGTATTCATAATCATCGTTGTTATAGTCTTAAGACTTGTTCCAAAGAGAAAAAAAGCATGGCCATGATTTCTAGTATTAGTATCAAGGACTAAACACCAATGTTCTGCACCAAAGTCGAGTCAATCACCATCATTTGGCAATTGAGAGTCCCTTAGTTTCCACTTAATTGGCTGTTAAACCAAGAACTTTGTGGGTCACTAAAAACATTTCCATAGCAAATTTCTAATAGTTGCATAAGAATTGAACCTACCGCCAACATACTCTCCTTTGATAATGGAGAAAAAACCCACCTGTCAAACATTGCACAACAATTTCATTAGCAAGATTTTAGTGCAAATAAGATAGATTATCCAAAACGTAGAAAATATTTTTCATATTGAAATCTGAAGTTTGAATCTTACAGAACATAACTACAACCTCTATATTACGTATATTTATACATTACAAACATGCAGAGTATAGTTATAGAAGCAGAACAACCCACAAAGCAGGTTACACACATAGTAACAAAGTTCGGATTCGGGAATTATTCGGAAGGGGTTAAGTTCGAAAAAAAAGGGAAAAAATCGGCAAATTCGGGTTAAGTTCGGGATAAGTTCGAAAAAATAAAAATTAATAATTATAAAAAATAAGAACGTGATGCCAACTAATCCATCTACCAATCTATATGTATTGACATCTCTTACTATGTTAACATTTATTTCAATTTCTAAAAAACAAGCATTATGTAAAATCGCAAACTCAAGAAAAAAATTACATAAGGCTTAAGTGAGCTTTATGTAATTTAAGAAAAAAGAATAATTTAAATTACATGTTTGTATATGCAAATCAAATTATATAAGCAATTAAAAAATATATAAAAATGAGAAAAATAATCTGAATAGATAAAATCAGAAAAACAATATATGAGTGTATTTATTTGGTATAACATAGTTATTTAGCAAAATATTGAAATAGCTCAGAATAAATAACACAAGTCTTATTTTCTCTTAATTCAGTGGAAATTCAACAGACTAACCAGCTTGCAAAATTATCTTTTTTCTCTCAATTCAATCAAATGTAATCAAAATCCTAAAATAGCTTACTCGGATAGAGTTTTCTCATTCTTCTATCAGTTGGCGATTTCAATCAAATGAAGATTTCTCAGTGTGAAATAAGTCTCGAGTTATTAGTAATAATTATATTGCTAATAGAAAATTCATTTTACCCTCATTTTTATTTTAGAATTCTGAATAAGTATGAACGAATAATTTGTGAGAAATCTTCATTCGGAATAAGTTCGGCATAAGTTCGGAATAATTCGTTCGTTCGGGAATTATTCGCGAATAATTCGTCAGTTCGGGAATTATTCGTTAGTTCGGGAAAAAGAAGCCTTTTTAAACGGCACCCCTTAAATAAATGAATAGTTCGGGTACAATTCGGGAATTATTCGAGAACTTTGTTACTATGGTTACACAGACTGACCATGTAGGTGAGCGTACGATCCTCCATCCAGGTTGCAGTGTTTCACGGACTGACCATTCCTTGCTATCAGAAAATCACTTTCCGTCCTTTTGATGGAACTTTTAAAAGTCTGGAACGGTAATATTTTGGAACAAGAGGCAAGAGTCTGAGAGGAGAGGGGAGAGGGTTTCTAACTATTTTACACAATGGTATCTCAGATTTATCTGGGTTCAATTTAATTAGAAGTTCTACATGTATGGAACTTAGAAAATCCAAAATTTTTGGTGGAACTTGAAAGTTCCATATTTGTAGAACTTTTGTACTCTTATGGAATAATATAGTTCTAGAAATTAAGTAAAATTAGGTGTGAAACAATGAAAGTTCTAGACTTTAAAAGTTCCACCAAAAGAACAGACCTTTGAGGATCTTCCTCAGATTATCCAAATCTTCCATTACAGAAGCAGAATTCTTGTAAGACAAGATTCTACAATTTTGGTTGCAAGTGTGGTTATGGCCTGTGGATTGAGAGTTGAGAATGCACATGTTGCCCAATTTTAGATGGTTAAATCTTGTAGCAAATTTGTAGCCATAAAGGGTTCTTTCAAGAATTTGAAGAAATACTTTACATTACCGATAAAAAAAATTAATCTATATCACCAAGATGTTCTTTTATATGCTTTCAAACATCTTCAAATTGCAAGTAACAATTACTGATATTATTATTATTATTAATTTTTTTATGGTTCATGAGAAACTGTCCAAGCTTAGTATTTTAGAACAATCTACATACCCAGTACCCTGACCGCTGCCTTCTTGAGCATAAGGATCAAAAGTTTCTACTGTATCCTGCATTAAGAATGAGAGACACAGAGCAAAAGAACGTCATGTTTTATGCATATGATATACATAAAAGATTAAGCCATTTTGGCTTCTTAGTATCGACTCACTCTAAGTCCTCCGGTGCCATGTACTACAGGAACAGTTCCATATCTCATTGCATACAACTGGTTTAGTCCACAAGGTTCGAATCTCGAGGGCATCAATAGTATGTCACAGCTGTTCATGTGAAAACTTATGAAATAAATGCGAAGGTTGTTTAAAAGAAATATCTAAACTACGAAATCCAATTTTTTTTTACCTACCCTGCAGTTATCTTATGAGAAATAGGAACACTAAACCCAACCCAACCACGGAACTTGTCTTTATTAGTATACTCTGTTGTTCTCATCCAGTCTGCGTATTCTGGGTCCCCAGATCCAAGCATAACCTGAAACATATGTGATGGCTTTAATCAGAAGTCCAAAGGTAAAGATATAACTACACATCTGTTGAAGTGCAACTTACTCCTTGCCGTGTTCACACACACACATATATATATACACACAAGCATATAAATCAATAGAGAGAGAGAGAGAGATACAAATTGGACATCGTCTTGCAGAAGCTCTGGCATTGCTGACCTAATTAGATCGATACCTTTCTGGTAGTCCAGTCTCCCAATGAATCCGATCTACAATTTCCAACCCAAAATCATTTATTGAAGATGGTATAGATTATTATAATTTAACCAGTGCAGAATTAACCATTTACATCTTACCATTGGACAATCAGGCCTGATTGGAAGACCTAATTCCTTCTGCAAAGCTGTTTTGCATTGAACCTGCAATTTACAACTACTTAAAGCAAAAGAACTATAAGATGCATGACTTTAAAGAGAAAGAGGTTTTAGAGTCTAAGTCACCTTTCCAGAGAGGTCATGGATGGAGTAATGGAAATCAATATGTTCATCCGATGCCGGGTTCCACTCAACAATATCAATGCCATTTGTGATTCCTGGTCATAGTAAAAATAAAAATTAATAAAATACTTTCTAAGAAAGGCCAAAGCATATATGCAACCTAGACAAGGACATTTATATATGTGTCAGACATGGACATGAATGCCATACATGTTGGCCTCGGTAAAGCTGATACGGGAAACAAGATGTTAATAGATACTTTACAATATATATATACATACATATATATACTAATGTTCATGTAACCATACAAAATCTGAAGTAATAAGATAGGTTTTTCAGGTAATCTTATACCATTTATTAGGTGATATAGTTCGGTATTTTACATCCAACCAGTACATGTGCATCTAATCAAATTGTAACCTCAGGGGTAGACCATAACCCAGGTAAAAAAATATTGATCAGATGATCTAACCATCCAAACAGTCCAGTGAACAATGCACAAGAAGATTATTTGTTCATACAATTAGCATCATTGGATTGGTGACATTATCAGGGTATGTTTCAATTAAGAGGTCATTGATTATTGATGGCAACCCTACCTATTGGTCTGTGAAAACACTGTACCTTAAATATATGCTGTAACACTCTCTCAATAATGTGCTACTCTAACTCAAGAAGGTAATTATTCTAAAAGGTAACCTCCTTCATAGATAGTTCAAAACTTGTACCACTCAGGATGCTCTTTCGACTGCTTAGTAGCTCATTCAGACCATATCCACCTTCAACAGTTGTAATTTCCCACGAATAGCCCTGCCACAATAAGGTAAAAGTTTAAAAAGAACAGCACTAAAAAAAGATGAAATGTAAGGCACTTGTCTGGTAGACTACTGATGGCTTAGCAATGCACGTGGTGCACATGCATTACATTCCCTTTTCTTTTGAGAAAATCTCACAATTATGGCTCATAAAATGGTGAGTTTCTCCCCCAATGTTGCCATATGTGCCTGCTAATCCATTAGCTCATCATCATTGTAGTTCACCAGACAAAACCAAAAATTTAATCAAAGGTGACACTTTAAGTGAGAAAATAATATATAAGGGTTATGACCTGGCTAACTGTCAGTATTCGATCGGATGTCACAACTGCACCCTTCAGACAATTGACGGCTTCACCTGTGTCAAGAGCGTGCGTCCTTGCCCAGGTGGGGAACACCCATTCCAGTGCCCCGTACCATTCGGATGGCAATCCCAAGTTCATGTAAGTTGCTCCAGGCTCCACTCCCTAGCATAAATAAGACTATTTCTTTTACATGATACTTACGAGTGTAATTTCCAACTATTACAGTATGGGGAAGTTTATTGTTTCAAGTCTTATGAGCTGTAACTTGTAAGTAAGGTCATAAAATAGTAAATATGGCACATGTGCAGGAAGACTGGACCCACTTTCCAATGTGTCCCATCTAGGGGATACATATGCCAACAATTGACAAAAATTGAACCATAGCAAGCATGTGAACTACCACATTCTGTTGGCCAGACAGAGAAAAATGAAAACAGTACAAAAATAGTATGTATGTCAGTTTGGTTATGACCAATGCTTGCTTTGTGTTATTGACCAAAGAGATCTCCAAAGTGACATCGATGGAATGGTGTAACTCTCCCACATGCACATGCATCACGTGCACAATTGTGGTTTCAAAAGTGAATATTTGCTAGAATACCCAGATTATATATTATCCAACGAGTTATACTCAGATATATAAAATTTGAATTCCAATTTTTTTTCACCAGGGAAGGAACTTATTCTGTTAGCTACAATTTAGAAAACCGTGATCATCTATTGGCATTAGGGATAAAAATAAGAGGAAATTAGGCAAACAGTGGCTACCTGATGTGCTAGGTTATGTATTACGAGAATACTTCGGGCATCCTTATAAACTCCGAATGGGCGATACTTGGCCGCCAAAAGTCTGGATCACAAGAAATGTATAGAGAAGAACAATACCCATTGGCATTACTAACTTTTCGAAAGACTGCTAATCAGAAATGAAGAAGAGCTCCTATAGATAAAATAAAATAAAATAACTCATGCAAGTGGAACAAAAAAGCTATTATGAACAAAGTACAAGTTGGAAAATTAGAGTAAATGATTATAATGCACTTGCAGCATATAGAATAAGAGAAAGATGAGATAGATAATAAGAATAATATAGCACCAAGGTTCTACGACCAGTACAACACTTAAATGACATAATATTGAAATTTGAATATAATCAAGGATCAGAAAATAAGTATACACTTGGGAAGAGAACAAGAAGAACGGAAAAAAACCTCCAAAGCAAGAGGCAATCAAATCACATACACTGGTACGAGGCTTGCGTGCCAGTCATTAACAAGGAACAAACACTTCTCTCCATAGGTGAACCCACCCAACGGAAGTACCAGTGGAGCCTCACATGCTGCGTGACAAAGTAATGTAAAACGGAACTGAAAAACCACAAAATAGAATTTGTTACAAATAGAAGAGCCTAGCTTGTCGAGCTCAATTCTACATCTACCATAATTATAAGCGGTACCTGATTATCACCATAAGCACCACGAGTATCACCATATGGACTTCCAGGACGGTGATAAGATGGGTGGTCCACAAATACCTGAAAAGGAAAAAATACTTCACATCAGTATGTTAATTGATCCTTACGGTTTTATCACCAGAGTTCTAAATCTATAACAAATATTCTCCATCTCTTCTGATATTAGTAAGAATCAAACAAGAAAAAATAAACAAATCAATTCCCTTGATGATTTTTAAGTAAGGTGCTCTGAATTATATGCACATAACCAAGTTTAAAAATAAAATAGCAAGGCTTTAGATATTGCTGGATGTGAAGAAGGTAGAAGTTGCATACCCAATCAACACCTGCCCTATACTCATGGAAGAATGCAACTTCCTGCACCCCTCCAAAGCAAGGGATCTTGATGCGGCAGTCAACATCAAATGCACCAGCATAAGTCTTATCTGGCAGATTACCTTTCAGGTATCTAGGAGAGACTACCATAACACGATGTCCACGGGCAGCTAATGCAACAGGCAAAGAACCACAAACATCTCCCAAGCCTCCTGTCTTTGAATATGGTGCAGCTTCGGCAGTAACAAAGACAATGTTGTGGGTAACTCTAGTTTGAGGTTTCTCTTCTCCATCAACACCCTCGGATTCTTCTTCTTTACAACTAACTCCATTGGTATTGGAGTCAATAACTTCCTTATCACCTGTATTTCAAGTTTAACACACACCCAATCAGCACTTGTATGTTCAAAATCACACTAAGAAGATCAAACAACATAGACATACATGTGGCAAACACAGGGAGCAAGACTCAGCATTAGATCGACCTTCCTCAGAGATTTCCTTTTTCAAATATTGACGCAATTGGATGACAATAACCCTCCAATCTGGTACATTCTTTTGGACAGCAAAAAGATTCAGACGAAGGTCTAGAAAAGACTAAAGAGTCTATGCGGTAGACATATACGATTATTTGGTGCAGTTTTTAGTCGTTACTAAGGACTATAATATTTAAACCATAGACCCTGTCTCATGAAAAATCAAATTGCAGAGTTCCATAAACAACTTGAGGTGTAGAACTTGAGGATGCCAAGAACTTGGGTCACATGCTCATTGATCTAGATAATCCAAAAAGCAGGCCACCCCTTGAATGAACTATAGACCTAGTAACACCAGATTGTTCAAATGCTAATCCCCTCCATGGATGAGTTATAGCCCTAGAATAATCACACTTAGGCCATCCGAACCATCATGCCAGTGCAGGGGCGGAGCCAGGATTCACTGGCAGGGGGAGCTATTCATGGGGGTTCGGGGGCATAGCCCCCGGAAAAAAATTTTGAGGGTCACATTGATGGACCACATCTGTTTGTGTCCGTTTGTGAGGGATATATTTGTTAATAAAAAGTTTAGGGGGGGCTAGAGCACCCTGTCCACTCGGCTCCACCCCTCTCCGAGGCTACGCCCCTACTAGGAATATAGGGATTATTATTTTTTTCAAAATTTCAGGGGGGGCTTCAGCCCCCCCCGAGCTCCATGTGGCTCCGCCCCTGTGCCAGTGTACAATAGTCCATTGGAATCAGACTATAGCGCATATTATATTTTTACTACACCCAAGTGAAAACTCAACCTAACTATCACAATCATCCATCCAACGGAAAGAAGTGGCTTAGTGTTTGAAAGGTCAGAATTCCAAGCATGTGTGCCATGCATACAACATTCACATTACGCATAGGGGCTCCTATATATGTATGCATAAGCACATGTTTTTTTTTTTTATCAGTAATCAAGAGAGATATATTAAGAAAAAGAAAATATACTGACGAAACTCAGAGGTTGCTGAGAAGTAACCACCCGAGCTAAAACTGCTAACTACTTAACTACAATCATAGTGACAAAGTCGGGGTTTGGGAATAATTCGGTAGAGGTCAAGTTTGGAAAAAATCGAGAAAAATTCGGAACAAATAAAAAATAAATAAATAAATATAAAAATATACTAAACAATTTGATTACAAAATAAGTAGTTTTTTGCCAAGTTTGAGAAAATAATTTGAAAAATTCGGGAATAATCTATAAAATTCACGAAATATTCGCCAATAATTTGAGAATCTAATTATTCGTGAATAACTTGGCAAAGTAAAAATGCACGAATAATTCGCGAATTTTTGAAAAAAACGAAGTTTTTTGTTACAGAGACTACAATACATCGAAGAGCCACAAAATTGGCTTAAAGTAAACTACACTATGCGCCCAGATTCACAGATGTGCGGCAGATAGACAACCATTCTGAAATTGATTGTCTTATGTGCGTGTAAATGCGAGGGATCGAAGAAGGAGAATTCTCGAAAGATTTGAAATTCCTCTCATACTAGATCGCCTAGGCTATGGCCCCAGGCATCACAGACCAAACCTCCACTTGGTCGCCATTTGCATTAACTCGAGGCCAGCAAGATAAAAAGTTATGGAAAAAGGTAGGGAAGACCCAGGCTACCCCTACCTGATCAAGAAAGTAACCAAGACCCAGGCTACCCCTACCTGATCAAGAAAGTAACCAAAATCTCATAAACAGTGGGACTGAGTAACAACAAATGATCCACCGATTCTTCTGCAAACAAGCACAATTAGCATTGGTCAGTCATCATCAAACCACTTTTTTTCAAATTGTCACAAGTGAGAATCTTATTCAGAGCTGCAGTCCATAGGCATGGTTTAAAATATCGATACGTATCGACCGATACGGGCCGATACGTATCTTATTTGGAGCTACCCAATACATTGGTATGCTCGAAAAAAAAACTCCACTGTATCGGGCCGATACAAGCCCGATACACTCAATACAGAAATTTTTCAGTTAATTTTTTTTCTCCTTCCATTTACACTAGGATCCACAATAGTGATCCAATACCCATAACTTATTTACATAATATATTATTAAGTAAATGATTTTACTTTCATTTACTTTAGATATTAATATGTAAATAAGGTTATTCCTTTGGTTTTGATGCCCCAACCCAGCCCAACCCTACTTATGAGAAACCACAGGTTATGATGCCTCAGCCCAACCCTACTTATTAGGAGCCACTGGTTATGATACTCAGTCCTAGTCTTCGACTGACAGTTATGGACAAATCACGACTCAGTAACAGAAATATATACAAATGTACCTAGGAATGTACCGCACGATGATGACTTAGACATAGTGGTGTCATCATGTCTGGACCACTTATAATGTATCACTCTACTCAATTTCTGATCCCACAATGATAGAGTATAAGCCAGCACGAAGCTCAATGTGGTATTTAGCTTCTATCATGTATGTAATTTGGTTTGTGAATACAAGGGTTTATGTATTTTCATATTTTTGATTTATGAATGCAAGTGAGCTTCTATCACTTCGTTAAGTAACTATAGTTTGTATTTTCATACATATTTATCAGTGCGCACACCTTTTTTAACTTATAAATTTGTTAACTCTCATATGTATGATTATAAATGTAGTTGGAGGCCTTCATTTAGTTTGTTTTTAACTTATATTTGCATTAAAAGAGGTTTTATGTAAGGTATCCAAGTTTTTCCTTACATATCCAAACTTTTTTTAGCGTATCCTGAATTTTTCAGCCGTATCCAACCGATATGGTACCGATACGCCGATACGTATCCTATTTTGGACTTACTGATACGGCGACCGATACCGATATTTTGAACCATGTCCGTAGGAAGAAACCTACTTTCAAAAGAACTTTGGGATTCTACACAGATTTATAAGAAAAAGAGCATTGAGAGGACATTTCAAAAGATTGTAACAATGATCTCACTGAAAACTGACCATTATTATCCCTATTCCAGATCCGTGAATCTCTACTAAGTGGCCAAGGGACACAATATCTTAAGGTTTGAAAAAAGGAACAAAAATCTTGCATAAACACATGTTGCAAGATGAAATACACCCATCAATCAATGTTCCCTATCTTGTAGGGATCCTATTCATCCAAATCAGTTGGATCAAAATACGCTAAACATCCGATAGGATGAGTTTTTATCCGTAACTTTGATTGCCTGTCGATCTTCAACATACCCAATAGCAGGGATAGTACACTTGGGCTTATTCTTGACATAAGAGCAGCCAATCCTATTCATGCATCAGTGAATCTAAAATACGATTAGTGGAGTCAACCCCCAGTTAACCTTCAAAAAGTGATTGCCGGATTCAATGGCAGTCAGCACAACAACTCGAATAATGGTAGTTTCAATGACCATTGGAGCAGGGGAGTTGAGTCATTATTGGGATTATTGGCACTTTAAGAATATCAAATATCTAACTTCCAATGTTCTAACAGCATTTTTATTTGAGGATTAGAACAATCATCAAATAACTAAAGACAGACAGAAAAAAGAAGAAAAACCCATTAGAGACCCCAGATTATGAACTAGAGAATTAAAGCAAGAAAAAGTAGTAAAAGTTGAGATAGATGTAAACATACCAGATTCAGTAATCAGGTGAAACTCAAGAACAGAACCATCTCTCTCTGTTCCCAAAAAGGTCTCCGACTCCAATTTATCTTGAACAGCAGAAGACCCATCTGGAAAACGACGAAAGCCTTCTTCGTTCTTTTCTGCAATCGATCTCCTAAGCGACACAGATCCACCACCTCTTCGTCTCCACAAAGTAGCGAAACCCACTTGCTGCCTTACCACTTCCAAATTTATCCGAAACTCCGATAACCTTATAGACGATTTACAGGTGCCTATACGAGCAATCTTCAGAGACTCCATCAGAGAGAGAGAGAGAGATACAGACGAATTTGGGACAAACTCGAGCGGATCCGAGAAAGGCGACTCCTTTCACGTAAAAAAAAGAACGAATTTTGGTGACACTTGGTGGGTTATCCTTAGATGTACACGTGTCACGTATCCAGTGAAGCACGCGTCAAACATAAGGCAGTGGCACCTTAGAGTGATCGTTTCCGAATAATATCTAGTTTGTCTTAGGTTCATAAACGACAATGCCCATCTCTCTATGATCAGAACTCTAACTCCGTTGTGTTTTTTTTTGGTCAAAAGCGTAATTATGATGATTAGGTCTCCAATCATGTTGCTAATTAGGATACTATAATAGGAAATTTTTTTTTTTTTTTCAAACGATTATCAATCATTTCTGTTTTCTATATAGCTAATTGCTATATATATGTGTGTGTGTTTTTTTTAGCTTATAAGTTAGATAACATGTAGATATTGCAACCATCACATCCTTTTGAAACTTGATTCTAAATCAAATGAGTGGTTCCATGCACACATTATCAATGAGGGTAAGCATTGTTTCTCAATTTCAAATAATTGAAGAAGAATGATGTTAGATGCACCTTATATATATATATATATTTATTTATTTATTTTTTTTTTCAGTTTGCACCTTTTTAGTGGCCGCATCCCACTACTCTCATTTTTCCTCATTTTCCAGCTCCTTCCTCTATTTTCTCAGATGACTCTTTCCTTGTTCCTTCATTTTCCAAGCAATGGTTTGAGATATCAAATTAAGGTGTTTATGTTTTCTCATCAAGTACGAAACCTCTTTCTCCGTCCTCCAACTTATTAAATTCATTTAATCCTTTCATGGTTCTTAAAATTTGAGCTTTGATGTCTTTGATCTAAGCTCCATTTTTATAGGATCTAAAAAAATAAAAATAAAATTCAGATGGGTTTGCTTTCTTTTGGTTTTGATATGTTCAAAATATATTTTTTTTGTGAGGATTGGTTTTGATGATAAGTTTTCTTTAATGAGAGCGAATATTTGGAAGCTCCCTCCCTTTTTTTTTTTCCAATTCAATCTTTTTTATTTCATAGTCTCTTTCCTTGGATTGCTTTACAGAGTGTGGTTTGATTTTGAAGACAATGAAGAGAACCACATTATATATTTTGGATTGGTGTATAATTATAAAGTTTATAAGGTAAGTTTTTCTTTTTTTGGCGTGTATAAATAATTTAAAGAATTTAATGGTGTACAATCATTAAATTTTTAATAGCACCATCCATTTAAGAATTCGGCAGCAAATGGCCCTAACTAAACCAAAAAAAAAAACAAGGGATTCCATAGCTCAACCATATGGCTACAAATCAAGAGGTCACGGATTCGAACCCCGTCTTTTTTCTCCCATTCCGACAAGCCGAGTTCAGGTGTTAGACGAGTCAACCCGACTCGATCGCTCAGATCCCCTTCACAAACAACCTTAACCCAGTTCAGGAACTCACCATGAGGGCGACTCTGGATGACTCGGTTTTATTAAAATTGGGCTTGCTTGGATGATAGCTTCAGCTCAAGGTTCTTGTAGCCGTACTGGGAACAATAAATAAAGCGTGTATTACAACAAATAAATAGAGTAGACACACATTAAAATTGATTTAGTCATAAGTAAGCAACACAAAATCATCCAAAATCACGTCTCCGGCCATGGCTTCCGAATGGTGGTGTCCGGTCATTGCCACCGCTCGAGTCTGGGCTGTACCCTGAAAGCCGCCCCGATTGCATCCGGACCCCATTAACTTTCGGACCCGGGCTCCTTGGTATTTGGTACGTAGCAGTAGTGCCTCCACCTGAACTCGACGAATCAGCTCCGGACAAGGCAACTGATACCCTCCTTGTTGATTGGTTCCACTGGGCCACTTGTGGTTGTGGGGCACGCTGTTTGACCGAGCCCTGACTCCGTACCTTGGCTTTTGCTGACTGGGTCGCTGCCATGTAGCTAGGTACTGTATGTCGCTGCTGCTGTTGCTGCAGAGTTGTGTATGGGGCTGAGTCAACTAGGTTCCTGCCGAGTCGACCCATGTTGCCTGAATCAGAGCCCGGTGGTGTGACCATGTCCATCTCAACCGTCTTTTCTGACGTGTCATCTGTGTTAGTAAGTGCGGCATAGGAGCTATCCGGTGGTGCCATGTGGCGGGCATGCCATGGTTGCGACGCCATCCAACGCTCGAGCCAGTTCCATCCCCATTGTGGCTTCTCACCGAAGTAATCAGCACTGTTCATGTTCGAATCCTGTTGCTGTTGCTGTATAGAAGAAAGAACACCAATATATATATAATAGTGATGGTAACATTTTGCTATATATCCAACTAACAACTAATAACTAACCTGGTAGGTAAAAGCATAAGCAAGAGCTCTCTCTCTTCTGATCACAGCGTCGTGTTTCCGCTGCGAATTTTCGTTGATAGACTCCAAGCTCTGATTCCTCCCATCCCACCTCTCCATTTCAATCTTATTCGAATATGGGATTTTAGTCACTCCTTCTTCTTCTTCTTCTTCTTGGGCTCCTGCTCTTTGTTCTTCTAATACTTCTGCTTCTTCTTGTTCAACTTTCTTATGTAGCTTCTCGTGGGGCAACTGGAGTCGTCGGGCTCTAACTCTGGCCTGTACTCGCACCAAGGCTTGCATGCACCGCATGGTCATCTGGGCTTGCTTGCGCACATTATGGCCCCTCACTAAGGCTTGCAGCCTCACTAGTCCCTTCAAAGCACGCAAAGCTCGTCGGGCCTACAAATTCAACCACACACTTCCCTATCATATCGCCCCATATAGGGTAATTAATCAGTGAATTCATACTCTTTCCCTTCAGTGATTCATGTCCATCCAAACGCAGTACTTGATAACCATTATTTCATTTGTGCGTCCACACTCATTTAGGGGTGGCAAATGGGCCAAAAGGCTTGAATTTTGGTATTTTTTAATGATTCAGTGATTCTCTCACGCTGCAAGACTCGTTTCAATACAACACAAAAGTCTCTTTAATTGTTCTTTTTAACTCTGGTTATCAACTTTAACCTTTAAAGTTAATTTTTTTTTCTTTCTAAAAACCAAGATTAGATAGTTGAATTTTAAGAGTTAGTGAATCTTAACCACAATTAAGAAGTATTAAAAGGTCCATGCGTGTTGACTTGTGGAATGTCTGGACTCCTTTGAGTTCGGTTACAACTTGAGATAATTTCAAGACTTTTTGAATAGGCCTGCTAGAGCCTGTCACATTTACAAGAGGCTTTGAAGCCCGAACTTGGCCAATTGCCACCCCTACATTCATCCATATGATGATTCTAGCAATCCGATACAGCATTTTAGAGAGAGTACTGTTACTTACTAGGTATCCTCGGTAAAACGATTGTATGAAGGTTGCTGCCCTTTCTTCCTTAGATTGACGTCCATAACCGGCCAATCGAACAACTTTTGCAGCTGCTTGGGCAGCTGCAACGGCTGCTTCCGCCGCCGCAGCAGTCGCTACCGCAACAGCAATTGCATGATTTCTATCTTCAGTTACTGGAGAGGGAATTGTGCTCTGGTCCTTTGAAGCATCGGGAGAAGTTTCAGCCGGAAAATGTTCAAATGACACAATATCCGGCATGTCATGTTGCCATTTCTCCACATTGTCCTTCTGAAAATCAGATTATCGTTTTAGTTAGCATATAGCATATGTGCTTGTAATATTACAATACTAATTAAGATTTTTACTTGATTCGCTTTAATCATTTTACAACAACCTACCTTTATGATAGGGAACTATCATAACAGGCACATGAATATCAAGACGAACGATGTGATAGCTTCGGTGTCATGATACAGGAGCCTCACTAGATTTCTACCATGTCTGAACATTTGAAGGGGGACCATTACCTTTTATATTTGTTTCTGGTCCCTGATTCAGCGAACTGAAGAGTTATAGCTCCACGAGGGAATTATATTGATGTCGATCCTTGGCCAGTGCAATTATAATTTTTCTTGGTGGTTAGGTGACAAAATTATATTGTCTTGCAACGTAAAGCCTACTTATGATCTCGTTATTGAAAATTGTTCTTAAATGTGTACTAGATCTAAAAATTAATCCATGATATAGATTAGAAAATTTAGAGTCATATTGAACAGTGTAACTTATCTTCTATTTCTAATCTGTTCACTTTTTTTCTGGGATCCTCTAAGAGCATTTGATAAATCAGATAGTTCAGATAATCCGATCAGGTTCCGGGAAATCTCCTCAATGAGAAACAATAATAAATCTGGCACTTGCGTGTGCACTTCGCGACTGTGATCTATGGATGGTGATTACTGTCCAGACGACGACAAATACTCTAAAATTCCTTCTTTTTTTCTTTTCATTTTCTATAAGTGGAGGGGGGCATATATAAGACCATAAATTACAAACCCAAATTGGTTGAGTAAACACATCAAAGGCTGATCTCCCATCCTTCTCTTTATAATATTCAGCATTTTGGGGACATTGACATAGCAATGACATTCCAAATGTGCAATTGGGTTATATGTTTTTTGCTGATTTCGACAACCAAATCGAGGAGTTCATCTGGCAGAACTCCAAATCCAAAAACTATACTGATCGAATAAAGAATTAACCCTAATCACTCATTAGATGCAGTTTAGGAAGCCCTGGATTTGGTCTCATAGATCAATTGGTTGACATACTGCATTGCATCCATGAGTTTGGGCATCCTGGTTAAGTTTTCAACCATCCATTACACAGGAAATCTAGAGACCCAACTCAATTTATTTCCATAAAAGGAACCAATCCATTGCAGGCTTATTAACCACCCCTCTAGGAAATAAGAACACCCCATTTTGGATAATATGTTTGAAAATATTATTGTCAAAACTAAAAGAATTTTGCTGTAATTACCAAGAATTAATACCTTATTGTCTGACAAGTCCTTAGAAGATGATTTGAACACTTTCTTCACTGTGTTGAACCAACTGTTCCTTTTCTTCCCCATGATCTCTACCTACAAAACAAATTTATAAAAAAAAAAAAAAAAAACTTTCTAATCTGCAACAAGAACAAATGGCTAAATATTCCACCCATTAAGAAATGAAGAAAAAATCTATACCCACAAAAAGAATAAACCTGAGAAGAATCTCTATATGTTCTATAACTTTTGGATCTTCTCTTAATTTACATATCACTTCATCTTCTCTGTTGCATTGGAAAAGAAGAAAGTATCAGTATCTGAAAAAAGGGATAAAAGAGGGACGCCGGAAATATATATTCTGGGTGCTGAGTTTAGAGAGAAACCGGCACTGTCGACTGGCCGGAGAGTCGGAGAGTGTGGAGGATAGAGAGAGGGACTTATTGGGTTGGGAGGGATAGTAACTGCAAAACCGCGCACTGGCCGTTCGTATTTATCGTTCTCACGGGGGGAGAGGGGTTGCGTCTACATCACACTACGTACAGTTGGCTTTACTAAATGTCATACCATATTGACATGTGTCAGATCGAGGCTCGGCTTCTTATCCAGCTGAGTACTGGGTCAATCAATCGTAGGATGATCCTGACCATCTGATTGAATGACTTTTCCTATGACTTAACTCCATAAATTCCTCATATGATCGACAAAATCATCTTAGTAGATTCAAGAATGAAGAGAGAGAGAGAGAGAGAGAGAGATTAAGATAATATTTTCAGGTTTGATTTTGGGACGTGCAAATGGACAAAGGAGAAAAAACATGAACAAGACTCTACGGGTGCATGTTAGATCACAAGGATAAAGTTACATGTATGTACGCGTCCATGGCATGTACTCTATATGTGTCGGTAGCATGTAGCATGGCATGGTTTCTAGCTTTAGAATTTTTTTTTTTGGTTAATCCAGTTTCTAGCTTTAGATATTCACCCTTTCAATAAACTTCTTAGTGGAAGGTCATCCATCGTTATCAAAATTTTATTATATGTTTTCATGTTGGTTTTTTTTTTTTTTTTTGTGCATTAGATATCATTTACTTAGGTTAGTACAGGATTAGTGGTTAGCTTGGGATTGGAGCTCTCATTGCCTAAGAGAGTGGATCTCGAGACCTTCTACTAAGATAGGCCACACCCCACCACTAGCACAGAAGGCAAGGTGCGTAAGTTTTCATATATTTAAGTGGTTCTTTTGCAATGTCAACAATGCAATCTTAAGCATTATAAGGTTAGAATGTATAGTGACCAAAAAAAAAAAAAGGTTAGAGTGTATGCAACACGTACCATTGCATACATGTCATCGTTACCATGAGTGGCAATTTGTTGGGTTTAGGCTTAAAATTTTGTGATTAATGAATAAACTCAGCTTGAAGTCCAACACATTTACAAAGGCTTTGAAACATGAAATCGACTTGATTGCCACCCCTAATTGTTACCGAGCTTCAAAAAAGGAGAGTTTCATTGGGTTAGTAGTTGGTGTAAAATTCTCTAAATTCTTATGACATGGATCCTCATCCGTATTTCAAACTATATTACGGTGTTCCCCCTGAGGGTAAGTACTATACCTTTGGCATCGCTTTCCTTGCAGTTAAGGTAACGAGGTAAATATGCGTGCATACATTTACATGTGTCATGCTCGTGCATATATTCTCCAGTTATATACAGTTTTTCATGTTTAATGCATATAAAGACAAATAGGGAATTAGTTTCCTAATTTATATACATCATAAATGTCACACCAAGAAAAGAGGTGGCTCTCCTCTGTGACTCAAAATATGAAATGATATAATGTTAAATTCTTATGACTATTCTTAGATACCATTTGTTGGGGGGAAAAATATGAAATACAAGTGGAGTAATGTCTATTTCTTAGAGCCCTCTATTTAAGGTAATCTTGCAACACCACATAACTACTTTTCTTGCTTGCTAAGCTGTATTATTTTGATCTCACACATAATTTCAACATCAACGTCTAGTCCACCCCCTATGGAATACACGTCCTGGGTTGGCGTGTTTGTGGGGTTTAAGAGGGGAAAGAGAAGGAGTTTAATTAGGGTAGAGGGCAAGGCTTTTTAATGGTCTGTTTGCTTGTATTCAAAGCGAAAATGAAGCAAGTCAGAGAGATGCATTAGGAGGGAGGGGAGTCTTAATTTTGTAGCCTCTCTTGATGGGGTTTGGTGACAAGCACCTTTCCTCATATTCAATCTATTTCCTTTGCTTTTCTATTACAAGTGGGCCTAATAACTTGTCTAAATATTGCAAATCACTGAAGAAAAGTGATGATTAGAAAGTAAAAAATAAGGGTTGTCAGTGGGCTCAATAGCCCAATGGGCTCTTAGAGATGGGCTCATATCAAATCAGGTCTAGGTTGCCAACGAGCTGCATAGCCCAACCGGCTGTTGACGATGGGCTTGATTTTGAGCCTAGTATACATTCAGAAATAGTACTAGCACCACATACTGAGAATTCAACCTACTGATCCACATCATTTTGGACTCCTTAGTTGGTGTCCGGCTGGATTGGCTACTAAGAAAAGGTTACAAACATCTTGTAGTTTTGTGTTTGATTGGTATAATTAGCTTTAATCGCCCACCTAACAGTGGGCTTGACATGGATCTCTACTTTCAAATCCGGAAGGTCACCGTTAACCTATTTTTGAAAGGATTCTGACCCCTAATGACTCATCGTTAATGACAGTGCTATTAAAATTGGACTGGACCGGCTAGTTGAATTGGTAAAACCAGGAACCGGCTAGGTCACTGGTTTCAAAACCCTCAAAACCGGACAATATTAAAAACCAGTAGATCCGAACATATCCAATTGGTTCAATCGGAAAACAAGGGTTTAAAACCGGTAGAATTGGTCAAGGAAAAAGAAAAAAATGGTGGAAAAAACATTATTTTAGTAATAAAAGGGCATGGTTGAACTAGATAGGTCGAACAGGTGGAACCGGGAACTGGCCACTCTATCGGTTTGACGCCCAGTTCGGTTCTGAAGACAATGGTTTATGGAGAGAGTTTAAAAGTTTATTCATTGGGGATCTTTACCATCTGATATGTAGGGTTAACATGGATAAACAAAGACCTACCCAACTGAAACAATTTCAAAATTATATCCTGGGTGTGCCACTCGTAAGGAAGAGGTTCTAAGATCGACCTCTCTCTCTGAGAGAACTCCCAAATGGATTTGATTGAAGTTCTCTTCAATCAACCGATATTCTTGAAGATTGGGTTAACAATCTCACTCTCGATCAGGCTATTGAGAAGCTAAAAAAACTCTCTTGAGAGATGGAAGATTCGAATATTTTTATACTTAAGCTGAGAGAGATGAGACGGTTAACAACTTGGTTACGAATGTTTACGGAGTAGAGATGTCAGGAGATGAAGATGAAGGTCTGTTTGAAGACAATGCCAAGAAATCCAGAAGTGACATAATAGTAGAGTCAACTCACCTAATTACTAAATTATTAAAACCCAGTGTTTTCAAAAACGGATCGGGTGTCAAATTGGAAGGAAAAGTGGCTGGTTCCTAGTTCCATCGGTCCGGTTCAACCATGTCCTTTAATTAATATAAAATTTGTTTTTCATTTTTCCATTTTTCCTGCCAGTTCTTTCGGTTTCTAACCCCGATTTCGGATTTGGCCGATCCTACCGATTTTTAATACAGTTCAGTTTTAGGGGGGTTTTCGAAACCGGTGACCTATCCGGTTCCGGTTTTACCGGTTCAACCTCCCGGCCCTGTTTTAATAACTCTAGTAAGACCACGTCTATATGCAAGTGAGTGAAAGGGACTTTGTGCTGATAAATTAGTAAAAGCCTACCCAAATCCTTCATCCTAGGCAATGGATACTCAATATAATCCCTTGCTGGGCCTTATAACAAATTGGGCTATCATCACTATCAGTGACCTTGGACCATGTTCCCTCTCCAGGCTCACTCAAAACTATAAAACAAACAATTCTGCTTTTACTCTTTTTAAGGTGAGATGAGGTTTGGATGGCCCCTCCTATTAATTGTCAGCAACAACCAGGAAAATGCTTATATAAACTTGTGGATTATAAGCAACACCACTCATCTAACACAAAACAAATAAAAATAATAATGATGAGTGGTCCATCATCTTAATGGAGAGATCTCAACTACCTACTGTAATCATTAGACAGAGCAGTCATTGATATTCTCATTAAGGTGTTGGTGATCAAACCACATCTTTCATTACCTAATCTTGTCTCATCAGTTCTATATATCGAGATATATATATATATATTCAGATCAAACACCTCTAAGCAAATGTCAGATAAATAAATAAATGAAATTTCTAAAGCATAAACATAATGAAAACCCAATATAATTCTCAAAATCAAAATGAAATGTGGAACTCAAAACTTCTGTTGTGATTGAGCAGTGTCTGAGTTATTTCCATTTTCATGTTGAATTGAGTTTCAAATCAGATTAAGCTTGATTTCTTTGCTTCAATCTCATTAAAGCTCTTAGGGTCCGTTCTTTTGGTAGAACTTTTAAAATCTAGAACTTTCATAGTTTCATGCTTAATTTTACTTAATGTCTAGAACTATCTTATTCCATAGAGTGTAAAAGTTCTACAAATACGAAACTTTCAAGTTCTATAAAAAATTTCGGATGTTTTAAGTTCCATCCATACCGAACTTCTAATTAAATTGAACCCAATAAATCCGAGATACCATCGTATAAAAGAGTTAGAAACTCTCTCCCCTCTCCTCCCATACACTTGCCTCTTGCTCTAAAATATTAATGTTACGAACTTTTAAAAGTTTCACCAAAAGAACGGAGCCGTAATGATTTTCACAAACATCATAGTCCTTTTGTGGGTGTCCACAAAACAATAATACTACAAACGGTGTTCAATGTTTAATTGCCTTTGCATGAATAAGTGGTGTGGGCAATGGGTCCTACTACAGAGTACAGACACTCTGCATTGAACCATAAGGCCCATGATTGGGTCTGTGTCCAACATAAATTGGTGAATTCAATGGTGCTTGTTTGCCTGCACTTTGATTACAATGTCTTCAATTATCTTAAACTTCTGATAACTTCAGGATTAAGTATTTTTGCCAAACAAGACGCCGGAGCTATGATTAATGATCAGTAAGGGATAGTTGGTAATCTGTTTAATGGCATGTTATGCTCATTCTCATTTAGAATAAAACTGGAGATTTGTTTAACAATGCGAGTAGTCAAACCAAGTGATTGGAAATGATTATAGGAAGAGCAGTTGCTATTTCCCAATCAAAATCAGAAACTTTGATAACTGGTACTCCTATAGGATTGAGACTGATTAAGGATATCCCTTTTGAATTATTCTAATTGTTACCTTTATAACTTATAACTAAAGATTTTGGTTTCATTTTGGTTTGGAAACTGTAATATATATCTTTTCCACTTTTGTAGTGATAATTATAAGTCACATAGGGCTATTTTGGCTTTAGGGATCTGCTATCCATGCTATGGTAGGTGTGTTGACAATCAAATCAATCACATCCACAGAAAATCCTAGGCCGAATGTAACAATACCAAATAGAACATTATAGTACTGAAGTACAATAAGAAAAATACCCAAAAATAAAATTCAGGTAACAGAGTTGAGTAATAATAGTACTGGAATCTAACTCAAACAAACTGAGCATATCAAGAACAGTGAATCGGGTAGGTAGTGGGTTGCTGACACAATGTTTTGCAAGGGATTGATTTTTTTTCCTTGATTTTGCATAATAGCAGAAAAGGAAGATTTCACCATCCCAACACTTGAATACAAAAAATCCATGAATCCCTTCAGTGCCCTTGCACCCAGTTATCCCCATAAAGAGAGAAGTATGTGGCCATGTGCAGCACATGCTCATGAAAGGGATCTCTCCTGATTCCCCCCCAAGTCCTGATTTGCTGGGAATTTTGGACTTAGATGGTTCCATGAGTTTCAAAACTATAGATCCCACCGTTTATGAGAGACATGCATTTGGTTGGTGACATTTTGTTATATTGGTAACTCGCGAGTTACCACTGTCTATTCTTTATCGTGGCACAAATCTATCTCAATTACCTTATTTATTCACTTTAACAATCGGTGCTTCGACAATCTGACTCGTCGAGTCATCTCGGCGCAATATTGAACAAACTTGTATAAGAGACTAAAAATTCTGTTTATGTTTCTTTTAAGATGGATAACTATACAATGCACTTGACAATTCTCTGTTAATAACAGTTATAACAGCCATTAATGAGACAGCTCTTGGTTGGTTACAGCCCCAAATCAGCAAGCTTTTCTTATATTCAACTGAATAGGCTATCTATACTGAAATTATTAGCTATCATAAATGAATTTCAATGAAAGCATGTGGTATGATGTGTTAAACAATCCAATAAAATAAAGATAAACACAAAAAATAAGAAAAGAGGAGACTAGGGTTTCATTGATGCTGTCTAATACAATCAAATACTAAAAGAGTATTTAACCTAAATACAAAGAGACTATATATAGGCTAAAGAAAGAAAGCTGAAAAGGCAGGGAAATAAAAGGACTATTCTACCCTTAATAAACAACCCTATATTTCTTAACATCCCCCCTCAAACTCACGATGCGGCAGCTACAAGCATCGAGAGTTTGCCAACTAGAAAACGAAATCGGGAAATAGAATGCGACTTGGTAAAGAAATCTGCAATCTGCAAAGAAGAAGGAACAAAAGGCAAAATAATGGTGCCATGCTTGAGATGATGACGAGTAAGGTGACAATCGATCTCAATGTGCTTGGTTCGTTCATGAAAAACCGAGTTGTGAGCAATCTGAATAGAACTCTGGTTGTCACAATACATAGGAGTGAGATGAGAAAGAGAAACCCCCATATCTGCAAGTAACCAATTTAACCAAACAATCTCATTGGTAGTAGATGCCATAGCACGATATTCTGCTTCGGTTGAAGATTGAGAAACAATAGATTGTTTCTTGCTCTTCCAAGAAATAAGAGAATCACCCAAAAAGATACAGAAACCAGTAACAGACTTGCGATCTGTAGGATCACTGCCATGATCAACATCAGAGTATGCACGCAGCTCCAAGGAAGAGGTGGATGGAAGTAAAAGACTCTGAAAGACTGTACCCCGAAGATATCGCAAAATACGAAGAACAGCTGCCCAATGAACTGTAGTAGGAGAAGCAACAAACTGACTAACAACATGAACAGCATATGCAATATCTGGACGAGTTATAGTGAGATATACCAAGCTCCCAACAATAGTACGGTATAAAGTAGGATCTGACAAAGATATACCATCAGACGAAGAATACTTTGCGTTAACCTCAATGGGAGTATCAACAGTCTTATTATCAGTAAGTCTAGCCCGCTCAAGAATATCTGCAACATATTTCGACTGAGAAAGAAGATAACCTCTGGGTGAGTATGCTACCTCAATACCCAAGAAATATCGTAGGGAACCCAAATCCTTCATTTCAAACTGTCTAGCTAACTCTGTCTTCAAAACTGAAATGCCATCAATATCATCACCAGTAATAATCATGTCATCAACATATAAAGAAAGAATGATACGACCTGCATCAGTACACTTAACAAAGAGAGCAGAATCATGACTACTAGGAGCAAATCCAAGGGAAGAGATCACAACAGAAAATTTCTCAAACCAAGCACGAGGTGTTTGTTTAAGACCATATAACGCTTTCTTGAGCTTGCAAACATACCCAGAATCATGAGAAACACCAGGAGGGGGCACCATATAAACTTCTTTTTGAAGATCTCCATTCAAGAAGACATTTTTAACATCAAGTTGAGAGATATGCCACTGATGAACCGAAGCTACTGCAATAAGAGTACGAATAGTAGTCATTTTCGCAACAGGAGCAAATGTCTCCTCATAATTCATACCATACTGTTGAGAGTACCCTTTTGCAACTAATCTAGCTTTGTATCGCTCAATAGATCCATCAGAATTAGTCTTGATCTTATACACCCAACGACAACCAACAACACTCTTACCAGGAGGTAGAGGAACCAAATCCCAAGTACCTGTCTTATGCAAAGCAGAAAGTTCCTCATCCATAGCTTGCTGCCAAAGAGGATCAAGAATTGCCTCTTTATAGGAAGAGGGCTCAGAGAGACAATGAATAGAAGCTAAAAAGGAAGTAAAAGATGAAGAATAACAAGAATAAGCAAAATCTGGTAACTTTGTGGACTTACGAATGCGTATGGATTGACGTAGAGGTGGATCCACAATCTCAGACGGAGCTTGATGGACCATAGGAGAAGAGGGAGCTTCAGGTGTGCCGGAGAGCAAAGTGTCAATACCTGCAGAATGATCAGTACGAATCCGTCGAGTATAATGTAAAGGTAACGGGGGAAGAACATGGGAAGGGGTATTTGAAGTACTAGGAACCTGAGATGACAAACTATCAGAATCCTCAGAAAAAGGATCTATACGAACAAGATCAGATCTAGTCAAAGTATGAGTGGTGGATGGAATAGAAAAGAAAGTTATATGTTCGAGAAAAACAACATGACGAGACACATAAAGTTTCTGAGTAATTGGATCAAAACAACGATACCCCTTTTTACCTTCACCATAACCAAGAAAGACACAAATAACAGATCGAGAGGACAACTTGCTGCGTTCTACATGAGGACGAAGAACGAAACAAGTACAACCAAAAACTCTAAAGAAAGAATAATCAGGAGCATACCCATACAACTTTTCGAAAGGAGACAGACCTGAAATATGAGAAGATGGAATTGTATTAATCAAACTTACAGCAGTAAGAACAGCTTCACCCCAAAACACACTAGGAACTGAGGCAGATAACAAGAGAGAACGAGCTATTTCAACAATATGCCTATGTTTTCTTTCAGCAACACCATTTTGTTCAGGAGTATCTGTACACGAAGTTTGGTGAATAGTTCCATCTAAGGCAAGCAGCTCACAAAATTTATGAGAAGTGTATTCCCCACCCAAATCACACCTAAAACATTTTATAACAGCAGAATGTTGAGTTTTGACAAGAGCTCGAAAGGCTGTATATATCTCAAAGAATTCAGAACGATGTTTCATTAAATAAACCCAACAATAACGAGTATGATCATCAATAAAAGAAACATAATATCGAGACCCTCCTTTTATGGCAACAGGAGAAGGTCCCATAATTGACCAACAGAAGTAAGATTTAATGTGAGTTTCGGAATATGATAAACATTAGGGAGAGACAAGTGAGGCGTGACAACAGAGCCAACACCTGCTAAAGGCATAGGAGTGCCATCAGCAGTCATGACAGGAATAGAAGACGAAGGAGATACAGAAGCAAAAGACGAAGAATCTAGAGACATATGATGTGAAGCTCCAGAGTCCAAGACCCATATAGAAGATGACATACCTGAAGAACTGTGAGGCAACTGACCTACATAAGAAGAAGCAGACATAGCTTGTGGCTGTGAGGAGAGAACTTCTGAAATTGCTCAGCTAGAGTACTAGGATCGGTGAAAGGACCTGATGAAACTACTGCTGCAGTATTAGACTGTGGTGGTTTGTAACCCTGAAGTGGTCTATAAGCATTAGATTGTGACTGGTTGCCAGGCTTCCAAGCTTGAGATTGCTGCTGTGATTGATTCTGTTGTCTCAACTTGGGACATTGAGCCTTCCAATGGCCTTTCTGCTTACAGAAACTGCACTCGTCAAAGGCAACTCTTGTATAAGGCTTATTCTGATTATTAGAGGGTGGCTTAGAAGGTACTACTAACACAGAAGGATTAGAAGTAGAAAAAATTCCCTTTTCAGAATGAGACTTAAGACGTATTTCTTCAGCCAATAACTCACTGACAACTGAGTCAACAGAAGGAAGTGGAGAACGATGCAAAATTGAACCTCTAAGTCCTTCAAAATCACTGCGAAGTGCCGTTAAAAACTGTACCAACCGTTGTTGCTCTCTACGATCAATATAGGCACCATATGCCTTTAATTCTGTCGATTCTGTAAGAGCCAATTGATCCCAAAGATCTGTCATAGCAGAATAAAACTCCTGAATACTCATATTCTTCTGCTGAAGAGCTCGTATGTCATTCTCTAATTGATATTGCTTTGCAAAATTTGATTGAGTGAATAACCTCTGTAGATGATCCCAAACCTCCTTTGCTGTCTCATACTTCGCCAACTGTGTACCTATGGAATGTTCAACAGAATTGTTAATCCAAGTAATAATTTTCGCATTGTTTGCTTCCCAGGCATCTATCAAAGTTTCATAACCCTCATCAGTATTCTTGGGTTTCACAGAAGTTCCACTAACATATCCCCACATCTTTTTACCCTTAAGAAAATTTTTCATCACATAACTCCAATACGAATAATTCTTTCCATCCAATCTCACACTCACAGACTGAAGCGAATCGTCTCTTTCACCCGCCATAATAAAGAAACAGAGAAAACCAGAACGCAAAAGAAAGAAAAACGAAATACTAGATTGCGATGTGAGATACCAGATTGCAGAAACTGTACGAACACCCTCTCGAAATTGTATTCTCACCCCCAAAAAAAAATTTCGGGGCTGCGCCCCAAACCCCGGCAGGGGCGCGCTGCCCCCTACAAACCCCCAGCCAACTCACCGCAGAGTTGGATCTGCGAAAGCTGTGTTTGAAATTAAACTTCCTCCCATGAAATTTAGCTCTGATACCATGTTAAACAATCCAATAAAATAAAGATAAACACAAAAAATAAGAAAATAGGAGACTAGGGTTTCATTGATGTTGTCTAATACAATCAAATACTAAAAGAGTATTTAACCTAAATACAAAGAGACTATATATAGGCTAAAGAAAGGAAGCTGAAAAGGCAGGGAAATAAAAGGACTATTCTACCCTTAATAAACAACCCTATATTTCTTAACATGATGTTTTAATGTTTCCTTCTTTTGGGAAAGAAACAACATTATCCCTCTATATATTTTTAGAAGCTCACCAAAAACCACAAAGTATTGAAGCTTGGTGAGGGATATCTAACTTACTTTCAAGTAGTTGGGATTCTTGGTCACTTTAATACTGAAAATGCACTACATTAGTGTGAAATGTTCTTTTGTGTAGCTCACTATTGCACAAATCTGTCGGGTTCGAAAGACATGTTTATGCCTATAGAAGATATATTGCTAGCCTCTCTATACTGAAAATAATTAACCTGCAAATAGGAAACCAGAAATATACATGATTTATGTGGTTCATCCGGTGTGAGCTATGTCCACGGAGATGTTGTCTTCTTCATTAGTGAAAAACAGTGAAAAACAAAGAGATTACAGAGATCACTCTCTCACAACCTCTCATACAAACTTGTTACTTGCATAATAAAAAAACCCTAAATCGAATATCATATTATATACCCAGTAAGTAGCGAGTTTAGAAATAGACTTTAAGTATAAATAGGAAACCCCCAGAATTGTACAGGCATGCAAATACACAAGGGCAGAGCTAGGAATTTTTCATTGTGGGGCGAGGGGGGGCAAATATATGTATAAAAAAAAATTTTGATTTGAGGGTATGGAATTTGGGGGTTCGGGGGCATATCCCCTGAGAAAAAAAAATTTGGGGTAGTTTTTTTTGAGAATTTTTTTTTTCCCGGTAATGCATTTGAGGTCGCCACGTGTCTCTATTAATACCCCTTAATTGTGGTTAAGATTCACCAACCTATCCTTGGTTTTAAAAACAATATCAAATTTCTTTTTGAACCTTAGTTTAAAACTCACTAACTCCTAAGGTTAAAATTATTTAAATATATTTTTTTCTAAAAACCAAGGATAAGTAGGTAACCTTGAGATTTGCAACCTCAAGGGCATAAGGGGACTCCATTGAGGGCACCACTAATATATATGACAAAAAAAATTGTGAGGGGGGGAGGGGGGTAATATATTATTTAGGACAAAAAAATTGGGGGGGGGGGCCATGTATACTAAAAAAAAAAAAAATTAATTGAGGGACCTACTATTCATACTACATGAAGAAGGACCGGCTCTGCCCCTGCACAAAAAATTGAGTTCAAACGTGCGCGGGGGGTTGTCAAAACTAGATGATTAATGCAAGACACTTTTCACAACCCTCTGAACAAATAACTGTTTGAGATTCCGTTTTTTACACAAATTTGTTCAAATGAAAATCTCGATTGAACAAATGATAAAGTATAGAGACTCAAAAATTCAATCGAGATTATCTCTAGCTTCTCAAACTATCTGGGGGCCTATCTCCCAAAAACATTATGCTTAACTTAGTCTATTACAATCAGTGAAAAAGTCTCTGTTGTTTGAGATAATTAATCGATATTGCGAGTGTGTTTATACAAACCCCAGATATTTTATGGAATAGACACAAAGGACAGTGTACAGAATATGTACATATACTAGGAGCTAAGACTGAAGTATCATATTACTACTAATGAAAGCCGGGGATGGGGTGGTCCACGTGGCAGACTGGGAGTGTTTTTAGGAAGTTTTGTTCTGGTTTTCAGAGTCTCAGAGTAATTTCAGGGAAGATGCACCTGTTCAGTGGAACGTCTCAGCCACGCTTCTTTACTCTTCCTCTGTATCTTCTCCTCTCATTCAATCTTTTTATCAAACAAGTGACATGCAGGTTTGGGAGGAGTGATCTTCTTTATACCATCAAACAAACGGGTATTTGAAAAACCGTTCTAGCACGAAACCGTTTGGGCTTCAGAAGGTCTGCACCTGTTTAAACTTCAAAACCAATGCTTGCTCCTTGGTGGCGACGTTTCCGATATTAAGGAGATTTAAAGTTTTTTTTTTTTCTAAATTAGTTTTCTTTTATATATATTTCCTACCGACGCAACTCTCCGTTTCTTAAGGGGTGGAGATGCAACTCTTCAATTTTTGGGGGTTAGGATGGGACACATCTCTTCAACCCGTTTCATTTCATATATATTTTTTTTCTGTTTTTATCTTCTTCACAGCTGTTAGTAAACGACACCAAGTGAACAATTTCACCTCTAGAGAGGTAAGCATGCGTTCCAAAACGTCACACCCTAATTTAACAAATCGCCTCCTCTTTTAAATATCCATATCTCCCTCACTTATCCTATCCTCTCCATTCTCCTCTCTAAACGACCTCATAGTTTTCCATCACTTTTTCGTTTGATAACCTGTGGAGCGACCAACGATGGACCCTCCCTCATCTTCTCATTTTGTCGGTGCATCCGCTGTGCCATGCCCTAATAGTGGATTTGATCACATTCATGGTATCATCACCCCGTTTTAATTTCAATGTATGGTCCAATCACGGATGAAAGTTCTGTCCTTATTAACGCTACAATTCTGTGTGAATGGATGCAATGGTTTGAATATGTTAAAGAGTAAGTGGGTTGGAGACTAAGCATGCAATGTAGTTATGTTTTGGTACGTGAACTATGACAGTCAACATGTTTACCATTTAGGTCGCTTGGTTGGGCTGAGCATCAATGGCTAGCACGGAGATTTGTTGGTGTTATGAACACTTTACATGTGGCCGGCAGCAAAGCCTTTGTAGCATCATGACATATCTTTGGGATAGAACTGAACCCCTCGAACTGTGCCTATGATAAAATAACTTTTCTTTTAATTTTTGATAACTAATGTACTAATGACTATTGGATGGTTGGCCCGATATTGTATAAGGGTTACAAATGGGCACTCTCTATTTCCTTTGTTTTATATTGCTTTTCTGAGTGCTTCCTTTTTTCGTTTCTTATTTTAGTGCACTCTTTACTTTGAATTAATATTTTGTTTCATGCAGTAAAAAAATGTTCCCCTTTTTATCCCTTAATTTTTTTGTTATATTATGTAAATGCTTATTTAATTGTATTCTGGATTTGAGGAAATGAAGTAAGCTTGAGAAATAACTGTGGACAGAGTTTTCTCATATTCAATGTTACTTTAAAATGGCACTTGGTTAGATTTATTTTATTTTTACATTTGCCCATCTTTATTTTTTTGATTCCTCTTCTTGCGTTTTGTCAAAATAGATTAATGATTTTCTTTTGATTTTTTCCTTCATAATGTATCAGGGTTATCTGTTTCAATTTAATAGATATTTGAATGTGTTTCGGTTATGTTTTTGTTATTAGAATGCATATTATTTTAAGTTTTTTTTGTAGTAAGTAACCATATATTTGTTGGGATTCAAGAATAATAATGTTAAAACAAAACAAGTTTATTCAAATACTGGATCTAGACCAGGCGATTAAATTTTTTAGAATTCATAATCAAAAGGGGACACAGATTAAAATAATAATCTCTTACCTTTCGCTGGAATTTCCCTATTCCTTTCACGGTGTGACACTGTGTTTCTCGGCGCTTGAGAGGGATGAGAGGAGTCTTCTCTTTTCTCCTTAGGTCTGATTCAATGGGGCTTCCAATTGACGTAAGAGAAAAGAGGGACCCCCTCTTTGCTTTATATACCCTTGGAACCCTATCCATCATAAGATCCAAAGGTTAAGAGGGATCACACCAAAGATCTAACGGTCGCCAACCCTGACCATGTTGTTAGCTTTAATAACACTTAAAGAGTCCCTGTTTGATCACATCTCTTTAGTGAGACCCATTATCCTTAACATTCTCTATTGACAGCAATACAATCCGAGTTTTGAAAACTGAGGATTGCGCCAGACCACATGGGTTTTTATTTAATAAGAAAAACCCTAACAATCTCCCACTTGGTCCAAGCAATCCTTAAATAAAATAAAATGACTTTTCGGATTGAACAACCTTAAAAACATGAGTGGCCACTCTTTTAATTTTGAAAAACATTGCTGTCGAGAATTAAGTGTTCTTTAACTGTCACTTTGATTCAAAAGCACCACTAACGGTGATCATGGAAGCATTTAGCATCTACTAGTGTTCATTTACTATGATACAAGCCACTCCATGGTCAAACAGCTAGTAATACTAATGTTTCAGAGCGGTTCTTTATGGTGGCAAGGTATGGTGTGATATGGACTATACACAACCTTATGTGATCAAAATGTATACGTCCAAAAATTGTCCACGCTACATGCATTTAAGCATATGCATGTCATTCCGATACTGTACGGCAACCGCCATGTGAAGTCCATCACCTTGTATCCAGAATGAAGGCCTCAAACATGGTGCCCAACCATGTTCAGCCCAAGCAACTTGAGAGCTTTGTGCGAGGCTCTCGGGCAAACCTGACATCAATGACATCCGTCATGTGAAGTCCATCACTTGATGTCTTTACCTTTTGCACGTGCATTCAAAACATAACATAATCAAATGATGCATCAATTATTTAATTTGCATAACCATAACATATCAATATCTGAGAGTGTAAAACAATGACATGTATATCATATAAATGTCTGAAATATAAAACAATGAACAATACTCCCACTAAATAAAAGAATCAAACGATTCTAAAAGGTTCAATAATAATGACAGGTCCTTTAAAATTTCTGATGGAGAGTTCTTTACTTAACATGTTTATAATTCAAATATTCAACAACACAGAATCTGATGAGGATTTCAAACTATCTTGAAATCAAGCAAAATCAGAGTCTGAATAATTTTTAAATTTCTAGTTCGATATATCTCTTGTAAACCAAACTGAAATCCTATGAGATAACTCCAAACGTCTAGAAATATGATCTCTGGTAATCTTGATATCCAAATTATAACTTAAAAACCTGCTCCCACTGACCTTAACATATATCCATCAATCCAAGTAGATTACTATTTTAAGTTTATCATCCAAATTGTCACAAGAGTCACAATTACTTAGAGAAAATCTAATAAAATTAACAAACATACATAACAAGAATGATATAAAATATAAGTCTAAAGTCAACTAATAAAGATCATCCACTAATATATTACTACCAATTGTCTGAAAAATATGTCTGATGGAGAGTGTACTCCCCTCAATGATAAAATTAAACTGTATCCAATCCTATAATATCTCGCCTAAACAACGGCACAATGAAAATAACATCTAATAGTAAAAACCAGAAACAAAGTCTAATACTAATCAGCAAGTTCTAACAGCCTCTAATACTATTGGTGTAGAGTTCTTCAAAAATCAGCAACTCATCAGCCTTGGCGCTTCGCCGATGAATGAACTCCTTTGTTCTTCCTGTACCAATCCTTATATTTGAAACAGTTTCTTTTCATGTGACCTTTCCCCTTGCAGAAGAAACACTCAATCTCCTCTAGTTCCTCAGTATTATCATTTCCCTGAAATTGATGTCCCGAACTCTGTCCTAAATTATGACCTGAACTCTGTCCTGAATTTTGTCCTTGCCAGAAATTCTGTGAATTAGATTTCTTGAACCCTTTATTCTTAAAATTCTTCTTACTACCAGAATTCACAACCAAGTTCGCATACTCAGCTTTCCCACGCTTCAAGCGCTCTTCCTCACTAACACACACAGCTATCAGTTCATGCAGATCCCACTTCCTATCCTGTGCACTGTAATTAACCTTAAAAGCATCAAATGATTCAGGAAGTGAGGCTACAGCCAAATGCACCATGAGGTCATCCTCAATTGTCAACCCAAGCTCTCTAAGAGAAATAATTAACTTAGATATCTTCAAGATGTGCTCCCGAACATTTCCAGGACCATCATACTTCAATGAAATTAGTTGAGTCAAACAGCTGTACTGACGAGACCTAACAGATCCCATAAATTGTTTCTTGATAGTCTCAAGAAGAACCTTAGCTGTATCAGCAGCAGGAATACCACCTCTGATGGCTTCTTGAACAGAAGCCCTAATGATCATCATGGCCATCCTATTAGCCTTCTCCCATTTCGAATACAAAGACTTATCTGAATCTGAAGACTCAGCAGTGGGAGTAACCGGCTTTTCCTCCAATAGGACAAAGTCGTAATCAAGGCAACCCAGAACTATATCTAGCTGCATCTTCCAAGAACTATAGTTTGAACCATTCAGAGGCTCAATCCCAGTCAAATGTTTCTGAACAACAGACCCATCCATATCTGAAAATGTCAATGTTTTACTATGTTATGGTATGTCTAACAAATTATTGCACAAATTATAATAATTTACTTTATACTTGTCCTTGTATGACTTTATTCAAACTTTATGATTCTAATCCGGTCTTGGGGTTAAGCCGGATAGCTAAAGTGGTTTACTTTAAGATTGCTTACTTCCACTTTACGGGACAGGTGGGCGCATCATCTAATCACACCTTTGGGCAAGAGATTTCGACATGCAATTCACCCCCAAATTGGCGACAACAGTCGAGCACAGAACTGATCTATCACGTATTGGATTGATTAGGACACTTCCACACCTTTGGGCAAGAGGGTTATCCTTCTCTCACCGCCACGCACAAATCATTCTGCCCCACTCAATCTACAAGAAGTCCCTAGACACCTTTGGGCAAGACTAGTTATTCAATGTAGGTGAGTGCAAACTCGCGATCTTAAAGAGATTGAAATCCCTAAATTCGAAAAATCATAACCTCCATAGGACGGTCACCTTTGGGCAAGACAATCTAACCTAATTTGATTATGACCAGTCGAACGAACGCCTTACAGATCAAACCTAAACCCCAATAGGATGATCTAACTTTAATTCCTGATATTAATTTTGGGTAAAAGCATCAAGTTTTTCCTTTATTTAATGTCAAAACCATAGGAAAATAATATTCATGCACTAAAACAGCTCTTTACAGTGCTCAGAAGTCAAAATGGACCCCAAAAACGGAATCAGAACACCCAAAAACCTCAGGAAAGGTCGGACACTCGTCCTGGACGTGTCCTGGGGATGTGTCACGCGCAGGGGACACTCTCTGTCAGTGACACGCGCGGATCACGCGCGGGTGGTGCGTGGCACGCGCAGGTTGTGCACTACACGCGCATGGGATTGCGCTCCACGCGCACGAATTGGGCTGCACGCGCGCGGGTACTGCCTTCCACGCGCGGATTGCATGTCACGCGCGCGCGGCCGAACCCTCTTACGCGGTCCGGTCTAAGACGCGGCTCGGTCCGGTTCAGTCCTGATCCGGTTCGGCATACATTCCGGTCCGATCGATCCGGTTCGGCCCATGTGAACCGGGTCTGCATAATCGGGTCGGAAAGTGCTCCATGATGATCGGTTCGGGTCAACCCATTCGGATTCAGTTTGGGTCAGAACCTATGGATCGGGTGTAGGTTCGGGTTACAGGGTCGGGTTGACCCTCGTAAAGCCTATCTTCTCAACCCGGACTGTTTTTTTTTTTTAAACCCTAAATACCGTATACGGTTTCTCCTCTCTTGGGGGCCCTACCGGCCACCGCTCCGGCTGCCGCCGGTGCCAAACCGACGGCCTGACTCAGGCGACCAAAACCTCACCGCCGGCGATCCTCTCCGGCGACGGACGGCGGCGGAATCTCCGTCCAACCGAAAACGGTGAAAAAACCCTTTTTTTTTTCTTTTTTTTTTTTAATTTCTAAAAATTTCTTTGCTGTTAACCTTTAATCCGATTCACTCGGATCCTAGATACGATTATTAAAAATCCAAAAATTTATTTCAAAACAATTAAAATTAATTATCAAATCCGAAATCAATTTCTTTATCTTATTTACCTTTAAATTTCTATTTCTCAATTTCCTTTAAACGAATCACAAGATTAATTAAAAAATTGATTATTTAAATCCGAAAATAAAACTCCACTTAGATTTGATTATTAAGAAAAATTAATCACAAGGTCAACCCTGCGCTTTGATACCAATTGTTGGGATTCAAGAATAATAATGTTAAAACAAAACAAGTTTATTCAAATACTGGATCTAGACCAGGCGATTAAATTTTTTAGAATTCATAATCAAAAGGGGACACAGATTAAAATAATAATCTCTTACCTTTCGCTGGAATTTCCCTATTCCCTTCACGGTGTGATACTGTGTTTCTCGGCGCTTGAGAGGGATGAGAGGAGTCTTCTCTTTTCTCCTTAGGTCTGATTCAATGGGGCTTCCAATTGACGTAAGAGAAAAGAGGGACCCCCTCTTTGCTTTATATACCCTTGGAACCCTACCCATCATAAGATCCAAAGGTTAAGAGGGATTACACCAAAGATCTAACGGTCGCCAACCCTGACCATGTTGTTAGCTTTAATAACACTTAAAGAGTCCCTGTTTGATTACATCTCTTTAGTGAGACCCATTATCCTTAACATTCTCTATTGACAGTAATACAATCCGAGTTTTGAAAACTGAGGATTGCGCCAGACCACATGGGTTTTTATTTAATAAGAAAAACCCTAACAATATTTACATATTCTATTCTTTTAATGTGCGGCCTTTGATTTTCCTTTTGATTAATTAATCTTATTTCTTTGCATATTTGAATTTCTCATCCTATCACTTATATTATTCTTATAATTCCCGGTGCATCGTACGGGCCACATTCTAGTTCAAATGAATCCATATCGATATTGCGATACTTGCCGAGGATTTTTGGGAAAGCTATACAACCATAATCTGGATGAATTTAGTGTGAAACGTTGGTTACAAAGTTAGTTATCGTAGCCATCAAATAACTTAGGTGGGGTTTGAATTGTATTTTATAAAATCAAATCCAAACACCCCATTAAAATATCTAGTTTTGATAGCAATTGCTGACAAAATTACTGAGAAGACATACACATGATTGAAACATGCACTCTAAGCCAAATCTAAAATAATTATCTCACTATTGCCTATTCTAGGATAGATGATAAAGATAATCACTGATGCGAGAGAGAGAGAGAGAGAGAGAAACATGCACTCTAAGCTAAATCTAAAATAATTATCTCACTATTGCCTATTCTAGGATAGATGATAAAGATAATCACTGATGCGAGAGAGAGAGAGAGAGAGAGAGAGAGAGATATATATATATAGACACACACACAAGGAAGGATTCTAATGAATCAAGCTCATTACAGCTTTAAATGAGCAGTTCCTCTAGAAATATAACACATTACAATTTTTTTTTTTTAATCCGAACATTGGATGTTAAGATGGGTGGGTTCATTAGGAGACACCTACCAAAAAATTAGTACGTTTAAATGTATTTAGACCGTCCGATTAAATCATAGTTTGCTGGCATTAACTCCCTAGGGTTTACTAGACCCTACCTAGGTTATAGAAATAATTGATCTTCCCATCTTTGATCTAATGGTCTATAAATGTCTGGTCAAGTTGATTTTTTGTCATGTGTCTCGTGAGAGATGCGTCTTTACATCCAACGGTCAAATTTCAAAACAACCCACCACGTGTCATATTATTAGGACCGCTCATTAAAAGCTAAAATGCTACTCTCTCTCTCTCTCTCTCTCTCTCTCTCTCTATATATATATATCTTTACTAAATATAAAGAGAATACCCATATTCGAAACGTTGATTGGATCTTTTGTAATTCCAAACTCTCATTTGTTCTTATTTCATCTTCTTTATTTTCATCTTCTTCTCCTTCTTATCTTATATTAGATGAGTTTTTGAAAATGTAGATGAAATTTTGTAAAATTTTCAAACTACCGTTATCATAATCATTATATAAGACACACTTAATTGAATGTTTCCTTAATTCACATACTACCCCTTACTCGTCTATCTATTAGGCTTGAAATAAAGACAAACATTTAATTAAACACTTAATTGAATGTTTCCTTAATTACATATTATCACTTACTCATCCATCTATTAGGCTTGGAATTCTCTAGGGTTATAACAAAACTCCAAGGAGTCCGATTACACTATTGAGGTCGTCATGTGTCTCTTTTAATACTCTTCAATTGTGGTTAAGTTTCACGTACCCAGCCTTAAGGTTCACCCACTCATCCTTAGGTTTTATAAAAAAAATATGAAAAAAAAAAAAATTAACCCTAAGAATTAGTGAATTTTAATTTAGATTTTAAAAAATTAATATATTTTTAAAAAAAAACCAGGATAGTTGGATGAACTCTAGGGGTAGATGAATCTTAATCACAGTTAAGGGTGTCAAAAGCGACACCCTTCAAAAAAAAAAAGCGACACATGGCAATCTCAAGGGCGTAATGAGACTTTAATTGTGGTTAAGATCCACCTGCTCCTAGGGTTACCCACTTATTCTTGGTTTTTATTTTTTAAAAAATATTAATATTTTTTAAACCTTGGTTAAATTCACTAACTCTTAGGATTTATTTTTGATTTCATATTTTTCTTCTTTTAAAAACCAAGGATAAATGGGTGAACTTTAGGGGTGGGTGAATGTTAACCACAGTTAAGAAGTGTTAAAAGGGACACATGACGACCTCAGTGGTGTAACTGGACTTCTCACTCTCTTGGCCAAATGCTCCGAAAGAAGAATGTCTTGCCAAGGCTCTACCCGCCCTCTTTCTTTGTTATACCCAAAACGTCTCTAAAGTTTTTTAGTTCTTAAAATGTCTCAACGTCATATTTTAATAAACATGTCTCTCGCAATATTTTTTTATCCAAAATGTCCCTCAAGCTTCTATATCCAAAATATTCTTTAATTTTATTATTTTCAAAAGCCGTTACTCTTCCTAGTCTCTCTCCCCTTCCTCTCTCTTACGCGTCGCCGCCTACTTAGTATATATGAACCAAATTCAGCAGTAAAGACATCAAGCAATGAAAGTTTGGTCCCTCATTTTGATCAAAATAATGGTGTTTTAATGCTACGATCATTGTATAAAACTGTTGACCAAATTTCTTTTGACTCTCGAAATAGATGCAATTATCAATTTTTTTTTTTCGATGAAAATGTTATCATGTAACTAACACACTTACAATGTGTTTTGCACGACACCAGTTGAACCTATGTCGTAGATCATATGCACCATGTCCTCTGATTTGCTAATAATCAAATTTTATCTATGAGATGTAATCCTCTACGAATATAACTAGAATTACGCCCCTGAGATCGCCACATGTCCCTTTTGACACCTCTAACTGTGATTAATATTCACTCACTCCTAGAGTTTACACACCTGTTCTTGCTTTTTAGAAAAAAATATTAATTTTTAACCCTGGTTATAATTCACTAACTTCTAGGGCTAATTTTTTTTCTCAAAACCAAGGATAGGTGGATGAATCTTAACCACAATTAAGGGATGTGAAAAGGGACATGTGGCGACTTCGGGGGCATAACCGGACTCCCTTGATTCTGGTTCTAACCGTAGAGAATTACAAGTCTTTAGCTATAGGTTGCAAGGTTGAGATCTGCCTATCAATTTGACTTCTGGGTTGCTACACATTTGAGAGGGTAATGAACGGTTAGGATAGATTATTTGGAAAATCAAACTTTCACAGGAATATAAAAAATGATGAAACCATAGGTCGAAAACTCAGCGAGTCGCCTGAGTAACTCGGTCGAGTTACTCAACTCGATTGAATTTCGAGTCGAGTCTCTTCAAAACTTGAAGAAGACACAATTTGGCGATTTACTCGGATGACTCGATCGAGTCAAGCCGAGTTTTTCGACTTGCCAGATTAGGTCGAGTCACAGAAGGGTATTTTTATCATTTTTTTAATAACATAAAATCGAACGTCATTATTTTGTATTATATTTATTTGGGTCTACAAAGATAATCTACTATGGATTCGACTAAACCTAGTTTATGGGTTTGAAGCTATAAAACCAACGTACTTTGAATTCTTCAACCCAGATTTTTCAAGTTATTTCATATATATATTCCGAATTGAACTAGGTCGAGTTTTTCGATTTACTCGGTCCAGCTAACTTTCGAGTCGAGTCAAGTCGAATTTTCAGGTTTTTAAACCATGATGTAATGAGAAGTGCTAGCTCCAGTCGCATTTACTCCAAAATTTTTCATAGACCCAAGATGGCCTAACAATAGGAGATGTTTCATTATTTTAACATGTTAAAAAGTAAAAGTCATATCAAGTTTGACATTTGTAGTGGCCCCAATTATGCCTTTGGAAGTTGCGACTAAGACTCAGAGATAAGAGCGGGATTGGATTTGGTCTTGCTTAAGTTTAGCTTCCAACATGTGGCAATAAAAAGGGGAGAAGATATCAAATGGAGAGAATAAAAAAAAAAGACAAAAAACAATGGGAAGAAAGTAAAAAAATAGGGAAGAAAGTAAAATGACTTCTCCCCCATTTTTATGGCCACATGTTGGACACCTAACCTAACAATACCGTTTTGGTCTCGCGAGAGCAAGACCAAATCCGATGTCGGTAAGAGCATGGTGATACGGGTACCATTTCAACAACACGTGCAACGTGCGTATAACGACCACTCTATTCTTTTAACTCTTCTCGACCGTCCACTTTTATCTGTTACTGTCTATAGTCGTAGGGGGAAATGTAGCTAATCGCCAGAATTATTAATCGTCCCCAAAGGGAGAAAAAAAAAGTCAAAACAACTTTTAGGAGGCGTGGCTAACCTTACTCTTAAACCTTTCTTATTATTATAAGATTGAATTGTCAGATGCCAGAAAACCCTTTCACACTTCACACATCATTCGCCATGTGGTGATAAAAAAAGTAAAGATATCAAGTGGGGAGAAGTCAAAATCATGTGGAGAAAATGAAATGACTTTTACCCTATTTATCATCAGATGTCGGATGATGTATGGACGCCTGAGAGGGTTTTTCTACCTTTCTTATTTTTTATTTTTATTTTTTATCCTCCATAAAAACATAGGAGACGCAACAAGTCTTGTGTCAAAAATTTTCTGTGTGCAACACGTGATGTTGCTACCCTATAATAGGGTGATAGTTTTGACACTTGTTGCCAGCAAGGGGGAAACGGGGCCTGTGAGGGCATGTGCCCCCACTGAATTTTTGGTTTTTATTTTATTTTATTTTATTATTTTAATTTTATTTTATTTATGCATAGCCCTGAAAGAGATCAAATCACAGCCAATTGCAATTGAACTTGGGGAGAGTTCAATTACACCCATGGGTCAAGACGTCTCCCTTTTAACACCTAATAACCGCGGTTAAGATTCATTAACCCTTAGGGTTCAACAATCTAACCTTGGTTTTCTAAATAAGATATTTAAAAAAAATTAACCTTAGAGTTAAGAAATTCTAACCATTTGATTAAATTTTTTTTATAAGAACCTAGATTAGATTGTTGAACCTTAAGGGTTAGTATCATGGTTAATAAGGGTTAAAAAAGACACGTGCTGACCTAAGGGTGCGGTTGAACTATCCCCGAGTCCAATTGCGATTGGCTGTGATCCGATCTCGGCGTGGGAATGGGGATATGAACTCAGGGAGAGTTCAATCGCACCCACATGTGAGCACATGTCCATTTTAACCTCTATTAAATGTGGTTAAGATTAACTAACCCTTGGGGTTCAATAATGTAACCGTATTTTTTAAAAAAAAATTATAAAAATTATTAATCCTGAGATTTAAAATTCTTAATCAGAGTTAAATATTTTTTTTCTTCTAATAACCAAGGGTATATTGTTGAACCCTAAGAGTTAATAAATCTTAACCACAGTTAATAAAGATTAAAAAGGGCACATGTTGACCTGTGGGTGTGATTGACTGTGATCTGATCTCCATGCAGGTGCCCCAAGAAAAATATGTATTATATACTAAGTTGTTTAATTATTTGATCGATTTGGCATAATTATGGTAAGGTGCAGTTGTCCCTAAAACCATTATACTATATTATTCAATTATTTAATAGGTATAACCATGAGGCAAGTAGGCAATGTTTCCTAAACTATTAAAAACAAAATATATTTTTTATAGCACGTTATTTAAATATTTGATGGGACATAACCATGGGGCAAAGGGATACCTATCCCATAAACGAAGAGAAACAATATCCGTAACGTATATATGAAATGTATGGGCGAAATGGCCCAAAACCTTAGTCTTAAAAAATAATAATAATAATAATTTGGGGCCTACAACCCAACCCACGTGGATTCATAATATTTTGTATCCACCTAATAATTATTCACAAAACCATAAACAACTACTACCATTTTTCATGGACAATCGCGTACCCCCACTACTTGAAATTTCTGGCTCGCCCCTCATTGCCACCACCTTGTATCTGGCGAAGATTGAGATTGAGATTAGTATTTATGTTATTAATAAAAAAAATTAGGGGTGTATTTGAGCTGAGCCGAGCTTGGCCAAGTTTGAGCTTGACTTGAACATGCTCGAGCTCAGTATAAGCTTGATTCGAGCTTGAATGTTTAGGTTTGAGCTTGGCTTAAATAAGCTTGATTGAGCTCGAGTTTTGTTAGAGTTCGGACTTTATTTAAGCCGAACAGAGCTTAGGTTAGCTCAAGTTTGATTCACAAAATTATTTTATTTAATGTTAATTAAATTGTTTATTAATAATTTATAATACTAAAATTTACATAAAAATTATTACATTCTTATACAAAACTAAATTTTGGGACTAATTCTTCAACTTAAAGAGTAAAGAGTTAAATTTTATTATTGTTATCTCTTAAACCTATTTATTATAAATTAAAAATTATTACAATAAATAAATAAAAATTTAAATGTTGTTTTGTATTAATATTAATAACATTAGTAAAAAATATTTTTTGTATATATATATATATATATATAGTCGAGCTCAAGCCGAATTGAGCCCTAAACGAACCGAGACAAATCAAACAAGTCCTGACTTGAGCTTGACTTATTTAAATTTTTGAGCTCAAATAAAAACTTGGCTTAATTCGCTCGAGTCTAAAATGCCAACTTGAGCTTGACTCAAACGAGTCGAGCTAAGTGTAGGTGTCGAGCTAGTTTGGCTTGAGTGCATCTTGTAAAAATACAAAACAAAGATGAGCGTTGATTTTCCACTAAAATAAAGGACGTGTTCTACCTTGGCGTGTGTGAGTTTAGAGTGTGTTACATGATAACTTTTCCACCAAAATATAGAAAAGACGTGTTCATTTTTTAGCAGTGATAAGCGGACCCAGGGGTTTGTTTCATATCTTAGCCCGTGCCCTCGTGTCCCTTTTAACACCCTCATTAACCTTGATTAAACTTAACTAAATTAAAACTAAGATTTTAGTTTTTTTTTTTGTTTTGTTGAAATAGCATGATTGGATTGCTTAACCCTAAGGGTGAGTGAATCCTAACCACAGTAGGTGAGTATTTAAAGGGTAAATTATACTCACCATAGGGTTTGGTGAAATTTCAGAAACCTTCCCTCTTGTTTTTGAAATTACATTGACCTCCCCTTAACTTTGGTTGTTTGTAACAGATACACCTTCCGTTAATTTGCTGTTACTTATATGGATGGATTTTGATGATGTCATCATTTAAATATTTTAAAATGTCTAAATTACCTTTCTTAAGGACAAAATCAACTAATACTGTAACATCCCAAAATCTCCCATAGGAATTAGGTGAGACTTTAGACGTGACTATCATAACCTGATAAACCATCCTGTAAAATATACAAGAGATAAACATAGTGGAAGTGAAATCAATATGAAAACGTGAACTAAAATTTTCTTTTCTATATATGAACAGTATTCTAAGTTACATATATCAATATGACTAAGTATAAAAGTGGACTTGCCCATCCATCAAAATACAAAATATAATCTCACTATCACTCCATTCAGCAATAGTCTAGATAGGGTCACACATCTAAATCCTTATCCTCTTGTAGCTGCAAAGGAATAGGCGCATCTTCTTCAGCATACTCTTCCTCAACCCATGGCTTAAGGTTGTAGATGTCAACCGGACCTGCCGACATGAAATGTATGATTGATTATTGAAACACTCAGCGAGTACAAGCTAACAGTGATATAGTACAATTCATAACATACTGGAAATTTAAATAATGCATTCATGAGCATGCATGAAAACCCAAAGGCAAATTCTCGTAAAATCATGCATACATAACTCATAACTTGTACTTGAAATTAGTTTTTCGTATTTTCTAAAACTTGCTTGTCGTGTTTAAAAATTCTTATGCTTGTCTTGTGAGAATCATGCTTATCTTGTCTTGTTTAGAATTTACATTTGTCTTGTCTTGCTTGTCTTGTGAGCTAGATGTTGGTGCTCTTGGAACGATTTGTGAGCCGGGTATATAAATACCCTTCATCGAAATTCTTGAAAATAACTTGTAAGCTGGGTATGTAAATACCCTTCAACGAAATAGAAAAGACACACTAACATCCTTGATTTCTTATCTTGTTTTGTTTGTCTTGTTTTCTTGAAGCCAGATATGACATATCTTTGGATATGCCCTATTCTTGACCAACCCAAAGTTCGGCTTTATCATTTGTTTCGTAAATCACATGTCTTGTTCTTGTCGTGTGAAAAATCCTACTTGTTTCATTTGAAATCTATGGTATCTTGTAATTTAAGGAAACAACCGTTTACACTATGCATGCTTGTGCTTGCGTGCTTGTGAACATCATGATAATATGGGAAAATCTTAAAATATGCTATCATATTCGTGACATTTCATACAAGGTGAGAATAACATCATAATTAAAACTAGGAAACCTTAAAACATGGAAACATGCTCATGGGATCTCATTCATAGCGAGAAAATCATCATCGGCATGGCTACTTAGCCTATTACATAGCAAATCATACTTTACATTTCGTATATTTTTGTGAAATCATGGTAGATTAAGGAAATTGATAACATACGTACTCAACTAAACATTTCAAGCTTAAAAACTTAGGTTTTGTGATCTAAGTTATCACCAAGTTAACTAGAAAGGTATACTTACAATTTTTATTCTCAATCATACAATCAATCATTCTTTTCAATATTTGTTTCATACCAAAGCTAGATAGTAGGATGTACTTACCTTTTAAAGATCAATCCTAGCTTGAAGAAATCCTTGAGCAAGAAATCCAAGCTTGATGAAGAAGATCCAACCTTGAGAAGGAAGATCCTTGCTTCTAGAAGAAGATCCAAGCTTTGAAAGCCAAGATTTGAGCTCCACTTGATCTCCAACAAAAAACCCAATTTGGAAACCCTACTCTTCTCTCTTTTCCTCAAACAATCTCTCTGAGGTTTAGTGTAACCCTAAAACCTTCAAAAATTTCCTCTATTTATAGCACAAAAGGATAAAACCCTAAAAATTCCGTATTTAGGGCATTTTTGCTACTTTTTTATGCATGACCGTTCGAACGGTCTTTTGATTGTTCGAATTATTGTTCAATCGTTCGAACGGATGAACCTACTGTCTTTGGTTTTGAATTTCTGTTTCGACATTTTCTGGCATCGTTCAAACGGTTATGGAAACTGTTCGAACGGTTGCTTCAGTTTCCTATTTTTTCCAATTTTTCTGTTTTGGTATTTCAACCATAACTTTTGGATCACTTATTGGATTTCGACAATTCAACTAGTGTTGGACTCGTCATTTAAATGGGAACAATTTTGTATCTAATGGACAAATCCAATTTTTGAGTTTTTAATTATATAATGAGATTTAAAGCTGACTGGTCTGGGATGAATTTCAGCAGACAAGAATTTCAGTAGACCTGACTTTGGAAATCCAACTTTTAACTTAACCTCGACTCAAAATCTGGAAAAATGATAAATATGGACATCGAAGTGAGTTTCAATACATTTCTAATAGTTCAAGAATCACTCGATTCTAATAAACGGTGACAAAACTAGAGTTCCTTAAAGTTGAAGGTATGTTAAGACATAACTCTTTTTGACACTTAAAAGTATTTTATATTCTTACTCCTTCGTCTCAAACACCCATAAATCTTAAAAAAATATTCTTAAGGCTTTAATACATGCCATAACACATCTTCCAACCAAAATATATCAAAACAAGGTTCTCATTATTATTGATAGTCATTCAAAGCATTACAATAGGTTTTAAGCCTTAGATATTATTCATTGCACTATTCACCATGTCATGCAATAAAAATATCGGGTTCTACAAATACAATAAAATAAATGATAATTGGGTTTGGTAACTGTGAGGGGAATTTACCGAGAGGACACGCGTCAGCAGCAGCTCCTCCCAAGTTCTGATTTACTGGTAGAAGGTTGGAGTGGAGGGTGTGATACCCTGACCTGTACTCCGATGATTAAGTCAGTAGGTGTAGAAGATGATGAACAGTAAGAATATAATAGAAAGTTCGAAGGTCTTAGCTCTTCCAATTTTTCTGCCCCCCCGCCACACTGTTTTTCACAGGTTTAAATAGGCCACCCTTGTCATGGCCATGGGCATCCATTGATGTCCATGCATACCTCGAATCCCTGATGTGTACTTCAGTAATCATTTTAGATAGATCTTCCGGTCATTCGTACTGCACGCGCATCTGCACACAAAAAGAGCAGGCCAAGAGTAGGAACTCGTCCGAGGTGACTAGCATTAAATGCAGCATTGAATGCCATTTAATGCCAAGACAATGTTACCCACCTACCATCGTAGAGGTAGGATCAGTCCCAGGCGACTGGGCAGCAACGCCAGGTCTCATTACGTGTTAGGATACGCGATCGTGGACAATAAGACGACGGGTACGTTGTCCGAATGAGGACGTGATCGTCGTCCACGAGACCACGGGTCCGTCGTTAGAGTGAGGACGTGACCGTCGTTCACGAGACCACGTTCTCGTCGTCCGTACGACAACGGGCCCGTCGTCGAGGAGACGACGGAAATGAGCTCAAACGATAACACCACACTGAGGACGAGCTCGTTGTTACCACACTTAGGTTTTTACGAAATTTACTCATTACAGTAACTAAGTTTAATATTACTAACTTAAGGTAAATAGATATATTTTTTTTTTCTAAAAAAAAATGTTAGATAGGTCAACTCTAGGGTTAGTGAATCTTAACCATAGTTAGTGGGTATTAAAAGGGACACGTGACGGCTTATAGAGATACTTTAAATGTGGTTAAATATAATTAACTTAAGGTTAATATTTTATTATTTTTTCTTAAAACCAAGGTTAGATAGATAAATCCTAGGGGTGAGTGAATCTTAACCACAATTAGTGGTTGTTAAAGGGAGCATGTGGGCGGCTTGTAGAGCCCCTTTAATTTTGGTTAAACAAAATCAACCTATGTTTTTTTTTTTTTTGAAACCAAAATTAGATGGATGAATCCTAGGGGTGAGTGAACCTTAACCACAGTTAGTAAGTGTTAAAGGGGACATGTGGCAGCTTGTAGAGCCCCATTTAATTGTGGTTAAAACTAATAAACCTAAGTTTTTTTTTCTTTCTAAAAACCAATGTTAGGTGGATGAACCTTAGGGATGAGTGAATCTTAACCATAGTTAGTAGGTGTTGAAAAAAGAGCAATAGTCCCCTCGTCGGCCGAGGAGGGGACTGTTCCTCCTCGCTCTCACGTAGCCGACCCTTCAACTCCCATTAACTAGGGTTAGTTTTTTTTAACCCTTTAGTTACTATTATTATTTTTTTCCTATAAACCAAGGGTAAATGGGTGAACCCTAAGGGTGAATGAATCTTAACCATAGTTAAATGAGGTTAGAAGGGAGACACATGTCGAGAAAATGGGAGCCGAGACGCCCCTCCTCGAGTCAGTGATAGAGGAGGTGATTATTTTCCTTGAAAAAAAATAAGTTACGGCATGTAGAGATCTTTTAACTGTTGTTAAACATAATTAACTTAAGATTAATATATTTTTTATTTTTTTTTCTTAAAACCAAGGTTGGATTCATGAATCCTAGGGGTGAGTGAATCTTAACCACAATAAAGGGTATTAAAAGGGACATATGGTGGCTTGCAGTACCTACTTTAATTGTGGTCAAATATAATTAACCTAAGTTTATTTTTTTTCTCTAAAAACTGAGGTTAGATGAATAAACCTTAAGAGTGAGTGAATCTTAATCATAGTTAATGGGTGTTAAAAGAGACACATGATGGCTTGAGACGTTTATGTGTTTTTTTTTTTTTTTTTGTTGAGCTTTTAAATTAAGCTTACGTGTTTCCTCTACATAATAAGGATAAAATTGAAAAAAAAAAGTATAATTAGTTACCAGAGTTAATATGATGAGTCTGATAGGAGAGATTAATGTAATTTCAGAAACAAGAGGAGAGGACGATTGAAATTTCACCAAACCTCAAGGAAGGTGAATATAATTTAGCCGATTTAAAAATTGGGGTGTGTACTCATGAGGACCGGTCATTCCGTTACAAAAGGTCTCAGATCGTCTCTGGCGAAGCCAGAAAGGGCTCTCAGGCAACCATAGAATAAGGGAAATGTGGCATTAAAAAGGGGAGAAGTCATTTCATTTTCTCCCATGATTTTGACTTCTCCCCACTTGATATCTCTTCTCCTTTATCTCAACACCTTATCGCCATGTGTCATATAGTGTGTGGAGAAGTCAAAATCATGGGGCCCATGATTTTGACTTCTCTACCATTTGTCCTCTATTCTATGGTTGCCGGAGACAAGCCATTTCTGGCTTCAAGAGAGACAATCCGAGGCCGTTACAAAATGGGATCCACGGGGACGTAATATTAATTTTTAACTGAAATTGCACGGCTTAAATTTTAAGCATGGACCACAAAAAGTAGGATATGATTTTTGAGGGACGGGAAGGCAGAGAGGAAAGCATGAGTGTCACACCTCAGTCCTCACACCAGAAAAAAACGAGGAGGCTGGTGGGATCCATCTTAAACTCACGCGAAAAATGTTGGAGCGGATTTAAAGGGATATTAAATACGATTCACGTTGGTGTGAGGGTACTCATTAACGTCACGTGTCCTTCACAAGCTTTGGATGAGCTTCGCCGTTAAGAACTAAGTATAATGACGTTACGACACGTTTTCTTGCGCGTCAGGTGGAGGGCTTGCGCTCATTGGACTGCCGGTTCAGCGAAAATATCTGGAGGTGTGGTATCTTTTTGACTCGTCAAAGGTCACCATTTGACCTTGTTTAGATGGATGAGCTGGTTTAGAGAGTATCAATCTTTTTTGCTCTTGAATAGCGTTTATTACAAAATTTGTTGTAATCTGGGTACCAATTTCGGATCCGACCCGCTAATATTGCGGACTCACAGATCCGAGTTGAGATTTTGGAATCTTTGAATAGTCCTTCTCAACCGGTTTAAAGCTGGGTTGAGTTTCGATTTGGCTATGGAACCCACAGGTTACAATGTCTAATTTATTTATTTATAAGAATATTTTATTTATTAAATATTACTCTCAAATGTTATTACAATTTAATAGTTTAAATATGATGCAACGCTTTGCATGAGATGTTATGAGGAGCCCTCCTGTACGGAGTAAGTGACGATGGGCTGGGCTTGAACTTGTATATTTGTGACTTTTTTTTTTCAAGAGGTTAAATAATCGTAATTTAAAATTCAAGTTTCTCTCATAGGGTTTTATTTGGGTGTGTTCTTCCACAAGTAACAGAGCGTGAGAGAAAATTTGAGAACATTTATTCAAATATAGAATAGTGATAGGCGTACCTGCGATCTATTTGCAAAATTTAGGGCTGGACCTCATTGGTTCACACCCCCTCTTAAAATACTCACTACATCATTTTTTAAATATTCACTAATTATGGTGAATATTTAAGAAGGGATGTAGACCAATGAGGTTCGGCCTTAGATTTGCAAATATATATCTCAGTTATATTAATTATTTTCCTCAAATATAACATAATGCTGGGAGGAGCGTGAAGCAAGAGCACAAGGGTATTAAATGGTTTTAGTTTTATTTTTTGGTAAACGTGGGTAGCTTGGGCTCTAAGACTAGTCTCATGTGATGCATTAGAGAACACACAACCCGTACACCCGATATTGAGGGGAGTCCAAATTCAATCTCAAGACCTCTGTTTGTTACTGTTTGTCCTTCAATCACTTCGGTTACCCCCCGAGAGTTATATAATTTTTGTTACTTGAGTTATTTATCTTGTGCAATTAAAAGTGACTATTCTTATTTGACTCAAGCCTGCAAATGATGAGTACCCTAAAGGGGTGGACCAGTGGTTCTTAGGACTTATGCCTTATGAAATGAAAGGTCTTAAGTTCAACTTCTCACTTGGCCATGACTCATGAAGCAAAAGATCTTGGGTTCCACTTCTTACTCTCTTTTAGGGCCACCTTGCACGACATCTTCCCAGACTTTCATGGTGTTTGCACCCTTAGGAATTAGTTCTAGCCCAAAGGGTTAAGGGACACCCCAAGTTACCATTTTTTTTTTTGTCTTAACAAAAAGTAAGTAACACGATAAAGAGCATCAATTGTAAATATAACATAAAGTTGGAAAGGACATTGAGAGAATAAGACGAGGTTTAAGAGGATTTAGAATCGTCCTTTAGATTTTTTTTGTACAACTTGTGTCTTTTAAACGCTAGTTAATTTTTTAATCTTTTGGATTAATTTCTCTAACCTTAATTTTTATAGGAAAATAATCACGAGGTCGGTAGGTGACGCAAGGTGGGGTGCCTCGGCTTCCATTTTCTTGCCACCTGTTCCCTTGTTAACCTCATTTAATCGTGGTTAAAATTCATCTACCCTTATGGTTCACATATTATCTTTGGTTTTTAGAATATTTTTTTAAAATAAATAAATAAATGGTTAAAAAACACTAATGGTGTGAGAGCGAGGAGCACTAGTTTGCTCCTTTCCGGTGGTGCAAACTATTGCTCATTTTTTATAAAAAAATTCATAATCACTACCGAAAGCGAGAGACATTCTCTCTGGCTTCTGCCAGTGAGGATCCGGACTCGTTTAAGAGGGACGCAAAGGTTTTGGTCGGGGCCACTAAAAGCTCGGCTCCCGTTCCTCTGCATGCCCGCAACGTGTCCACATGCGAACCTACTCATACTCTAATGACAAGAATACCCTCTCCATTATATAGATTGATATTATTTTTTTTCTAGGAAAAAGTGAGAAACGGGTCGGTCTGGAATCCTTGCATGGAACAGTACTTTTTTTCACCCTTTTAAAATTTTTTTAGTTTTAATATAATGCTTCTGAAACTAATTATAAAAACCATGCCGACTAATTATTAAAATTAACCATAGTCAGTTTCAAACTCAACTATTAAGGATCTGGTTAGGATTTAGGGAAACCAAAAGAGCTTTCTTTCTCTATTTCCTTCATTGCTTTTTACTGTTAGTTGAGGCTTTCTCTCACATTCCCGAAAGAGAGAAGGTTTTCCCTACCTTGGATATTGCTGGCCGTTGCATCCCGGGAAAATTGCAGTTCCAGAAAGTGAAACTCTGTTGGCTCAAGCATTTGAATTTCTCTCCCAAAACTGGTGTGTATATTCTTCGAGTTTTAATTTCCTGAGATTTTTTTTTTATTGTATCTGGGTGGATTATAGTTGGCTTGAGTGTTTGTGAGATCTGGAACTAGAAAAATGTCGAATTGGGTATTGGGTGGGAGGGAGGGAGGAGGGAGAGGGAGAGGAGTAGAGGAATCATGTAGGTTTCATCATTGATTTGTTGGTTCTTTCGGTGAATAGGTTGTTGGTTATGAGATCTGGGTTTTGACGTTTTGGGTGATGGGAAGGATTTTTGTGGGTTGTTTTTGAAGAAATTTCATCTGGGGTTTTGGGTGTTGAAATTTCAAGGTTTTCTTGTGGGTGTTAATTTTTTTTGTGGGGTGGAGATGAAGATGGAGATGGGAATGGATGGTGGGGGGGTTTGGAACAATGAGGATAAGGCCATGTTTGTGGAAGTTTTGGGCGCTCGGGCTTTTGACCACTTGACCTCGAGCACTGTGTCTTCGGAGATGTTAACGGCTGTTGGGAATGACGGGAATCTGCATAACAAGCTTTCGGATCTTGTCGAGAACCCAAACTCTTCGAATTTTAGCTGGAATTATGCCATATTCTGGCAGATTTCGAAGGGCAAGTCTGGAAATTGGGTTCTGGGTTGGGGAGATGGTAATTGCAGAGAGGCGAAGAAAGGGGAGGAATCTGAAGCTGCCCAGCATCTCAATCTTCGGATCGATGAAGAAACCCAACAGAAGATGAGGAAGAAGGTCCTTCAGAAGCTCCACAGATTGTTTGGGGGATACGAGGAGGAAAGTTATGCTTTCGGATTGGACAGGGTTACAGACACGGAGATGTTCCTCCTTGCATCTATGTACTTCTCATTCCCTCGCGGCGAAGGCGCCCCAGGTAAGGCTTTTGAATCGGGGAAGCATCTGTGGCTTTCGGACGTCCTGAAATCGCCCTATGATTACTGTGTCAGGTCGTTCCTTGCAAGGTCTGCACGGATGCAGACCATTGTTCTCATCCCAACCGATTCTGGGGTGGTTGAATTGGGATCGGTGAGATCTATACCCGAGTGTTTAGAGGTACTGCAGACTATAAGATCAATATTTTCAACAGTCTCCTCGCCCATCAGGGTCAAGCCAGTGGCAGCTATACCAGTAATGAAGGAAAGGATAAATGAAAGTACTCCCTTCTCCAGTTTTGGGTTTGGAGAGCGACCAGACGAATATCCTAAGATTTTTGGGCAGGATCTGAACCCAGGTTGGTCTCAGCGTAATGAGAAGTTCACTGCCACGAAAATGGAAGACAGGCCATGGGATGTGTACCCAACTGGGAATAGGCTTCCATTTCCAAATGGTAGGAAGGCCCTTCATGGTTTGAGCTGGACACAGATCCGTGGTGCAAAACCGGTCACTGCTGCAGAAGTTTACAGTTCTCAGACCCCGGTGAATAATCAACAGAATTTCAGTAACAATCTCCTAATGATCAGCAACGACGTCAATCCTGCCCATCGATCACTTGGTCATAATAATGGAGTCAGGGAGGAACCTCGGCTGAGCCAATTTCAGCCGCAGAAGCAGGTGCCAATGCAAATCGATTTCTCTGGAGCGACTTCAAGGGCCTCCCTGGTTGCCCGGCCTAGCACCATAGAGTCGGAGCTCTCAGATGTTGAGGCTCCATGCAAAGAAGACTGCCTAGGCCAAGTAGATGAGCCGAGGCCTAGGAAACGGGGCCGGAAGCCTGCAAATGGAAGGGAGGAGCCTCTCAACCACGTTGAGGCAGAGAGACAACGTCGAGAGAAGCTCAATCAACGGTTCTATGCATTGAGAGCTGTGGTTCCTAACATCTCCAAGATGGACAAAGCCTCGTTGCTCGGAGATGCAATCACCTACATCACCGAGCTTCAGAAGAAGCTCAAGGATATGGAATCAGAGAGAGGAAATTTTGGGAGCACATCAAGAGATGCATTGTCTTCAGTGGACGATTCGGCTGCAGAGAATCACAAGCAATCCCCGGACATTGACATTCAAGCTATCCATGATGAGGTTATTGTACGGGTGAGCTGCCCTTTGGAAACCCACCCTGTATCAAGAGTAATACATGCATTCAAAGAAGCACAGATGACTGTGGTAGAGTCCAATATTTCCGCAGACAATGCTACAGTGTTCCATACATTTGTGGTCAAGTCTCAAGGATCAGAACAGCTGACGAAGGACAAGTTGATTGCCGCATTCTCGTAATCCAATAACTTGTAGCCATTTTCTTGGTTATCAGTTTGATAGTGTCTGAATCAGATCGTGTGCAGGTCTTGGACGTAATTCATAGAAAGAGAACCCATTGGAAAGTTTTTGCCGATGTTTTGATATATGGCAGGACTAAAGCAAACTGTAATGCTATACAGAAAGTAGAAAATAACTACTAGGTTGACCAAGTAGTGCAATGCAACTTTGCTGTCAATAGTATATATTTTCATTCCAACTGAGGAACTATTGTGCAAGATTAAAATTAAATTTGTATGTTAAATACTCTCTCTCTCTGTGGTTTCACAATTAGAAAATGAAATTTGTTTAGTTTCTAATCCCCGTTTCTCTAATTCAGAGTTATTTTTGTTGTGCAACTGTGTACCACAGGTACGGTATTAACTTCTTGATGCTTACGACCTTCCAAAGTAGGAAATGCCAAACTAAAAGAAGGTTGGGGAACTTATGGATTCAATAAAGTTGATTTTAGTTATTGGTTTATATTTCTCGGTTTCTTGCAAGAAGCCATAGATGAGGAAGTGTCTAGGGAGGGTTGCGATGGGGGTGGCAACATTCTGAGACTTTGAGGTAATTGGTTCCCAGGCATCGAAAAGCAAGTTGTTCCTCATGTGGTTACAATCAGAATGTTGTTTACAGTAATTTTGTAGATCTGTTGAGAATATAGATAAATTGTACATGCAATTGAAGAAGTTATCTAGTGGTTTTGTTAAGAATTGTCCTGATTGTTTTCTGAGGCTCTTCCTTTCTTACTTCTCTCTCAGTTCACAATTCTCTGCCTTTCACATGATGTCTTAAAATAGTTTGTTCTCTACATCTGGCCAGTTAATTTTTGTTCTAATTAAGGTTTAATCTTGTTAGAGTTTGTTATAGTTCCTCATATCTGTCATGTAGAAAATTTTCCTTAAGTCTTTCGCATCCCCATTGAAGCTTCTTGGTTTAGGGTGAGGAAAGGTGTGATTGCTTTTAAACTAGATGCTAGACACACACATATTGGTATACAATTACGGAAATTTGAGGTAAGGGCTCAATCCCAGTCCAGGTGGATATAATTCGTGTTTCATATTTTAGTGTATTGAGTTTTTCATCATTGAGAAGTGAAAAACCAGTTGGGTGAAAAGTAGTATAAGTCTGGAAGCATATTAGGTGCATTGAAGTAAGTACCTTCAAGAGCATTTAGACAATATGAGAGGCCAATTAACCGTCCATCACCATGTACCCTGTGGCCAGTGTATCATTCTAGGTCCATGAATAAATATCTTGTTCTGTATGGAAGAATCTTTTTTCTTTTCTTTTCTACAAGTGACTTTTGCAGACGGTTCGAACTATCTGTAATCTGGTATAGATCTTTTTTTCCCCTTCATACCTGGTATGAGCTCATAAACAAGTTAGGTGGCCTTTTTGGATACAACTGGAATTCTATCTTTGGATAGAATTCAGATTCTGTTAAGGGTATTCACTTTGAACATAGTTCAACTGTATGGGCATGTTACTTCCCTCCTCACTTTGTTTTTGGTCGGTGATTGGAACCCAGTTGTTTTATGTTGACCCTTTTCCTAGTGCGTGGTCCTGTTGGTACCAGCATGTTTTTCAGGCTCGCATGATGAGGAAAGTGGATAGTGATTGACCCAGTTGTCTTACGTTGATCCTTCTCCTAGTGCGTGATCCTATTAATGTACCAGGATGTTTTTCAGGTGAGGAAGATGGGGTCAGACTTGTGACCTCGGGACTCATGTGTCTTAAACTATTGGTGCAGATTTAACAATTTTAAGTCCCCAAATGTTATATTTAGAGGATTACCTAGGTAGTCTTTTGGAGCTGTTCCAAATCTTTTAAAGCAACAGCCCGGAGCATTTGGTTTCAAATATTCTCGGGTCCCCTTTCTCTGATATTTTTCTGCTGCTAGAAATAAATGGGTACTAAACCAGTTACACTCATTTCTTGCACTGATCAGCTTTGAAGTCTTTTAATAGTAGAATTATGCATAGTTAAGTGTTCTTTATTTGCAATTGTTCGGCTGGCCTTCAATTACAGGTGATTTCATCAATCTGGTGGTGGCTTCCCCACTAGCTTGTTAGAGTAGTCATTTTATCAATCCAATGACACTATGACCTTGTTCTTTCAAATGGTGAAGGAAAAGGAAAGCTACCCATAATGCCTTTGATTGTCTAGTCTAACACACCACCCCCTATTGATTACTTGAGCAGAAAAAAAGGGAAAAAATGTTGAGCAAGAAAGAGGGAAGGATAGACCATGTTCTAAAACCAGTGCATATCAAATGTTACTCTATAAAGGGTTTTGAGGTATCTCTCAAAAACCAAAAGCAGAGATGAGGAAAGAGAAAAAATATGACGAGCACCCCTATTCACACACCCACCATAAATAACCCATAATTTATGTTCTTGATATAGAGAGTAAAATTGGTAAGTATGGCCCTACCGATGGATTTAGGCCATATGATCCTTTTAGACATTTTTCTGAACTTAAAACAAGTTTTCTCCTGAATCCATTCTTAAAACTCTCTCCCAATCTGTGCATATTTGGACACCCTGCCGCTTGCTCCAATGGTAGGGTGTGTGTCTTTTTCTTGGTGAGAGGGCTCGGGATCTAATCCCACCGGGTGATGAGTAGCAGGCACTCCAATCCCCACTAATACACTAATTGTAATACACTAATTGGGATTGGGCCTAACTTTATATCTAGAGCAAAAAAAAGAAAAAAAAATATGAATGGTTTGGATTCATGGTTGGATTGCAACCATTCTATATTAATGCTAATAAAGAGATTGAGACTGTCAATCTAAAGCTGTGGTGTCGTAGAAGGAACCCAGCAGCTATTACAGACAATAGATAGTCACGTGTGCAAAAGGAAGGACGATGAAGCGTAGCTGTCTACCGTCAACAAACCTGACTCCTGCTGTGTACTACTTTCTCTGGTTCAGTCATGTGGGCATTATATGTGAGAGTGTCTGCTTTTTTTCATTTTATTATCCATTTCTCTTCCTCAAAAGAGTAGCATAACAAAAATGTGATTTTTTTTTTTGGTGAAGAAAAATGTGATCTTCATTATTATTATGTTTTTTTTTTTTGGTGAAGCATTATTATTATGTTTGCTCGTGTTAATTGTGGCCTCAAGCGATCTTTGACCCACAAGGGTTGTAGCATCCTCCCTGTGGTTGTTATGTTCCTACTCGACTTATCCTGTGTCCTTAGGGGAAGTTTTGAGTGGGTTGGTGCATACATCCGAATTAGGGCTGTCAACGGATCGGATTCGGACCGGATCTGCCTAGATCCGAATCCGATCCGATTAAGAATCCGACTGATCCGAATCCGATCCGAGATCCGTCGGATCATGAAGTAACCGATCCGAATCCGATCCGATTATATATCGTCTGATCCGAATCCGATCCGATCCGATCCGAGTAAGGTTATTTTAAAAAAAAAAAATCTATTTTAATAATAAAAAATCTAATAATACCTTAATTAATACTAATTAATGTTAATTTTTTTTAAAATTAATATTTTATATATAGAAAATCTAAATAATATATTTAAAATTATTAAAAATTATTATTATTATCGGATCGGATTTTAATCGGATCGGATCACCCTATATCCAGATCCGATCCGATTATAATCGGATTCCACCGATCCGATCCGAATCCGATCCGACGGATCACATATAGGGTCCAAAGTCCGGCTAATCGGATCGGATTCGGATCGGATCCGGATCATGATCCGGTCCATTGACAGCCCTAATCCGAATGGAGTAGTCCTTGCCTCGAAGGGTTTGAGACACCCTCTATTACCCACCCCCCCCGAAAAAAAAGAAAAAGGAATTACCCCATCTTTGATGATCGAAGTGTAAGAAATGGAGAGTTTTAGACTGTTCTTGTCGGGATGCAAAAGCAAGTAGAAACATTAAAGACGTGCTGCTCCCATAATGTTATGTTTGGTTGTTGAGAAAATAGGTGAAAACATAGATAAGAAAATAAAATTTTGGATTTTTAATACAAATTTGAGTTGTGTTTTGTCCAACTTTATTTTCTTTTCCATGTTTTCACTTATTTTCTCGGCAACCAAACATAGGTAGAGAAAGTGAGGAAAAGAGAAAATGGGGTAGCATTCCTCAAATAATATTGGCCCGCAATCTCACACTTTATTATAAAGCGAGTGTTCTTCGTCATGTGCAAATTTACTAAAAAATTAAAATCAATTTCTTTATATTTTGTATTATCGATGGTATGGTTTTCTTACAAAAGATATCCTGCACAATTCTGCTCATAGAAAAGTGGTGTTAAATTTAGATGAGAATCAACGTCTGAGGAAACGCTATGATCCATACAAAAGTCTCAGCAAAATTAGTATGGCTATAGAACTTCAAAATTCACCCAAAAATCACGTTTTGGATGAAGCTAATAAGCTTCTAGATTCAGTTATGGAGTTCATTGAGGTATGAAGTGAACTAGGATTCCGCTGGTTGTGCTTCATTAAATCACCAGACCCCCAACTGGGGGAATTGGAACTAGGTTTGGATCGAACACACCAGATTCAGTGATTAGAGTACTCTCGGTAGGTTATTTAACGTACCACCGTGTCCTCCTATCCCTTTTAACACCCCTTTAACTATAGTTAACTTTAACTAAATTAAAGTCAATTTTTCTTTCCTTCTAAAAATCAAGCTTGGATTGCTTGACCCTAAGGTTGAGTGAATCTTAACCACAATTGGTGAGTGTTAAATATTGGAAATATGGTACCATAAATTGGAGAAATACAACAAACAGATCCGATGCGTAGGCTATACTGTCTTTAAACTATTTATCTCCACACGAAGTTAGCAAATGGGCCCAACGAATCATTTCCAGGATACAACAGACACTTCTTTGAATGTTGTTTAACAGTTTGATCCAGAACACAAAAATCCTACACAATTTGCCTAGAGAAAGATAATCAAAACGGAGTAACTTAAACCTCTAATATATAGAGTTGACACCTTTTCGAAAAGTCACAAAGGTTTGGAAAATCTCAACAGTCATAAACTGTCTAATAGTAAAAAAGTTATAATTTAAACTTAAAACAATTTCGGGTTTAATTTAAAAACGTTTAAACAAGAGAGACTAAAAAATAATTCATTTGAAATCTTATAACCCAACCCAGCCCCACCCACCCGACTGACCAACTCAGCACGCGCGCGTGTGTGGTTTGAGCATAATGATTACATAATAGATATGAGTAATAAATTTCAATATCCCTGAAGGCCCAAACTTTTTTCCAATACTATCTTATATATACTTGTCAAAGTATTAGTTTTTTTTTTAATATCACTTAGTGAGAGTTGGGGGTTTGGTAGACCCCTACCTGTTTATTAAGAAAAAACAATGAAGGGATATGTAACCTTACCCCTACAAAAACGTAAGAATTATCAAAGTATTAATAGTTTTCCAATGTGGGGCTAAATATTTTGCTTTGAAAAACAACTCCAAAAACAAAACATTATATTTTCAAAACACTATTGTTTTCTTTAAAATATCCAACATTAAAAAGTGAGGCATTGACCAATGAGGACCGGCCATTTTGTTACATAATGGAAATAACCGGTAAGTTAAGCATATTTTTTTAATACAAATTATATTTATTTTAATGTTGTTTATTTAATATAATAAATATAGATTTTTATACTATATTATATTTCCTGACCTCACGTAAAGCTAACAATTTTAGCTTCTTTATGAAATTGGTAGATTTAGGATTGTTGGGTATAGAGCATATTATAAATATTAAATATCCAATGGCTACCCTTAAGATTAACGCGGGATATATATTTCTTTTACCCTTTGGTTGCTAAGAAAAAAAAGACAATAAAAGAAAGAAAAAAAAAGGAGTATGGTTGTAGTCATGTAGGCGACGGCGGTAGCAGTGGTGGTAGCAAGTGGTGTTGGAGGTGATTTTGGCGGTGACATTGGTGGTGGTGGTGGTGATAGTGAGTCAGTGACAATAGTATTTTCAAGGTGGAGGTGGTGCTGATGGGGATGGAAATGATGGTGGTGGTGGTAGTTAGGATTTAAAGTTAGATTTTTTGTTTATTGTCCTCTCCAATTCAAGCCCTCCCTTTTCTTCACAATTTTAAAAAAAACTAAACATTGAAAAATTATTTTTTATTATTTTTTTCGCACCTTATTTTTTGAGTTCCTAAAAGGAGAGTGGACGGACGAGGTCCCCTTGCTAGCTGACCACAGTGTCTCGTGTCCCTTTTAACCCCTTCTGAATTATAATTAAGATTAATTAAATTATAATTAATATTTATATTTTTTTTAAAATCGATGTTGGATGGACGAGCCTTATAGTCAGTGAATCTTAACCATAGTTAATGAGTGTTATAAAAGAGGACGTGAACCAATGAGATTTGATTTCTAGGTTCTAGCATGAAACAAGAAACAGGGGGTCAAGAATCGTATGAAATTGAAGTTGGGGTTTGGGTTGTTAAACGGTTAAAAGAGAAACGTTAGGATTGTGGGTGAAGAAGCAAAAGCAATGCCTTGTCATCGTCGCCAGAGTAGTTGGCGGACTCTCCAATGGACTTCAAACCAAGAAACTCTCTTCGTTAACTCCCAAGTCCCTACCCTTTTAATTGTTTGTTTGTTTTTTTCTCTATTACACGGTTATCCAAACAGACTTCTCTCGATCTCTTCTCTTTCTATGTTTCATCAAGATCAATCATTTCTTGTTTAGAGAAGGGAGGAGGAGAGATTGAGTGAAATGGTGGCCATTGCTGGTTCTTGCTATTCTAGTCTGCTCTTTAGAACTCGAGAGTTGGGAGGCAATGGAACTTTTCTCATTCACTACAATGGTCTCAGATCAGTGGAGAACAAGCAAATGGCTTCATCTGGGAGTAACCCAACTGGGTTCTTCTGTTCTTCAAGTGGGTATCTTCGATTCCCTCAATATTGGATCTTTTCACTGTTATATCGATTGTTTCTGTTTTTTTTTTCCCCCACTTTTTATTTATGTGTTGGATTTGTTGGAAATGACCAGACTGGGTTTGTTTGTTTCCTTTGTGAGTATTGTTGAATGTTCTGATTTAACATCAATGGGATCTTTTCAGAGGCCTGAGAAGTTGTCCCAACTCATTGTGTTTGCTTTTTTTTGTACCTTGCATTTTAGTTTTTAGATCTAAAGTGGTAATTAAGAGTCTTATTTGTGTTTGCTTTTTTTTTGTGCCTCGCATTATAGTTTTTAGATCTAAATTGGTAATTAAGAGTCTTATTTTTGAAAGGCTCCTTGGTAGAATACCACTTTAAGACTGTGAATCTGGAAAAATGACTTAGTAAATACCCAAAAGAAGTTCTTAAGAAAATGGATTATCGTGCTTGTTAGGTGAACTCTATGGCTTTTCTATAGCTCAAATTTGAATGTTAGTCTCTCTGTTATGTGGTATGTTCTCCATAATTGATTTTTTTTTCTCTCTTTTTCTAGTTTTTCTTTTCCCTTCAGAAAAGGAAGGGTAGTTTGAACAACTTGAATTTTCTTTTGGAGGGTTTAATTTCCAATTGCATTATCTATCCTCAGCTCCCAAACACAGAACAGTCAGGGCCATGGCTTCCCCAGCCGTTTCAGCTCCAAAGAGAGAAAAAGATCCCAAGAAAAGAATTGTCATAACAGGGATGGGCCTTGTTTCGGTGTTTGGAAACGACATTGACACGTACTATGATAAACTCCTTGAGGGAGAGAGTGGGATCAGCATAATCGACAGGTTCGATGCTTCGACCTTCTCTGTCCGATTTGCGGGTCAGATTCGTAACTTCTCTTCCAAAGGCTACATTGACGGGAAGAATGACCGCCGTCTCGATGATTGCTGGAGGTATTGCCTAGTTGCTGGCAGGAGGGCTCTTGAAGATGCTAACCTTGGACCCGAAGTCCTTGAAACCGTAAGTCGGATTGGTTAAGAATTTAGTTCACCAATTCATCAGAGAACCGGCAGTGATAATTTTTCTTCATTTCACAGATGGACAAATCGAAAATTGGAGTGCTGGTTGGATCAGGCATGGGAGGCTTAACAGCTTTCAGCAATGGAGTTGATTCTCTTATCCAAAAGGGATACAAGAAGATTAGCCCTTTCTTCATTCCTTACTCCATCACCAATATGGGATCAGCTTTGTTAGCTATAGATACTGGCTTGATGGGGCCCAATTACTCCATTTCAACAGCTTGTGCAACTGCAAATTACTGCTTTTATGCCGCTGCAAATCACATTAGGAGAGGTGAAGCAGAAATCATGGTAGCTGGTGGGACTGAGGCTGCTGTCATGGCTACTGGGGTTGGTGGGTTTATAGCTTGCCGAGCTTTATCACAGAGGAATGAAGAGCCCGAGAAAGCTTCGAGGCCGTGGGATAAAGATCGTGATGGTTTCGTCATGGGTGAAGGCTCCGGTGTGCTGGTAATAGGGTCATCAAATTTATGTACTTGCTGTTATAATTGTAATATAGTTTAATTAAGTTCTTACTTAATAGCTACCATAGCTTCTCTAAACTATGATCGTCTCCATTGCATGGTTTTGATGGTGCTCTGTCTAGCAACCATATGTTCGTAGGTCCAATCTCTCTAGGCTCCAATTATCTCTCTTCCCCTTTCCAAACCCAACAATAAATAAAATTACCACCCGCGGTCACCTCAAATCTACGTCTAATGGTTTTATGTTTCTTAATTGCAAAACTATTGCCCAGTGACTTGCTATATAACTTGGACTCTAGGCATAAGATACGCTCACCAACTGTGAGAAATCAAGTAATTCACATTCCTGTACAGTTCGGTGGGTAGTAACTACAGATATATTATTAGTTATATTTAGTCAATACCTTTCTTGGCCTTTTGGCTAACGTCAAGTATATCTTAGTTCATTTAAGACTACAAGATTTAGATACATAGGCATCTACTAAAAGTATGAAATATAATTTAGATGGGGATCACAGCTAATTCTCAAATATAATGTAGATGGGGATCACAGCTAATTCTTTCAAGTATTCAACCTATCAGGATTGAGTGCACGTTGAGCTTTAAGAATATTTTTTAAGGTCTGTTAGCAGTACGCAATACGTATCGCATAGATAATTACATATGCCTATACTTGCATGTACATTCTAATTTTGTTTCTATTTGGATCTCAAATTTTGTTAAAACTAATGTTGGGTCTTTGTGAGAAGGTTATGGAGAGCTTGGAGCATGCAAGGAAAAGAGGAGCAACAATAATAGCAGAGTATTTAGGAGGTGCCATAACATGTGATGCTCATCACATGACTGATCCTCGTTCTGATGGCCTCGGAGTCTCATCTTGCATAACCAAGAGCTTAGAAGATGCTGGGGTTTCTCCTGAAGAGGTGCGATAGCTTACAAATAACCTCTTATATCTCCCAGGCTAGTTATACATATTTCCATTTGCATTATTGGAAAAACTGATACACTCGCATGCCCATGAAGTTATATCACAATTTTGAGAAAAGATTGTTCTATTAGTTACGGAAAAGAATTATCTGATGGAAAAAGTTGAATTTATGAAATACAGGTGAACTATGTAAATGCTCATGCAACATCAACTCTCGCGGGAGATTTAGCTGAGGTTAATGCCATCAAGAAGGTCTTCAAGGACACATCTGAAATAAAGATGAACGGTACTAAGGCAAGAACTCTAAATCCCATTTACAATTTCACACTGAATAAATGAAGTACTATCACATGATACCATTTGCATCTACAGAAATAGTGCAATATATTATCCTTGAATGTCAAAACTGAGCGAATAATGTCTCTGCTTTGAATGTTCAAGTGATCCAGCAAGATTATTAAATATCTGATTTATGGACATTCTGCTACTTTAAACTATTGAGACTGATTGTTCTTTGAGTTTTATATCAATAACACGAATAATTCAATCTTAAGTTTTAACCATGAAAAGTAAACCTTTACTTTATCCATTTTCTTATTTAATATGTATTTTTTTCTCATGTTTCTCTCCGTGATACGCATGCACAATCACATTGGTCCAAACCGTCCAACCGATGAGCTATCTCTTGTATTTGAAAATTACCAATTAACATAGCCCAATAATCACACCAAATAGGCTGTGACTTGCAGTTGACAGTTGATTAAAAAGTTTGAGAAATTTGATGGCTAAAATTTTGGCCATGGTCGATTGGATAGATTGACGAGTTATATGTACCACACAGGAGGTATACTGTTATGTTTTTATGAGATTTTTTATCATAAGAATGATTAAGTCTACGTAATTACATGGAAAGGACAAACTTCAGACAGCTAATCCGATTTATGATTTTTGTTTTATGTTTCAGTCAATGATCGGACATGGCCTCGGGGCTTCTGGGGGATTGGAAGCCATAGCAACCATCAAAGCAATCACCACTGGCTGGCTGCATCCGACCATTAACCAATATGTACTGCACCTTAACCTTATTATTTCCAATCTAATCTTCTTAATTAACTGTAATGGTTTTGTACTGCATTTTATGTTTATATACTTCTTTATGTAGAACTTGGAGCCTGAGGTTACAATTGACACTGTTCCGAACATGAAGAAAAAACATGAAGTTAATGTTGGTACGTGTTGAGTTGTGGATACATTTGGAAGTTTCAAATTTCAGATATATTGTGCATTATCTTAAACATTTTTTTTTATAATAATTCGAAATATTTGAAATCATCTTAAATGAACATTAGAAACATGGATTTACAAATTTCTTTATGCAAGACGAACCAAAGTCCTCTTTTCTTATCTCTAATATTTTGTTGTTGTCTTGTCTAATCTAAATATTTTCATCAATTGCAGCTATCTCTAATTCGTTTGGCTTTGGTGGGCACAATTCGGTGGTCGTTTTTGCTCCCTTCACAGCATAAACAACACTCAAGACATGCAGCATTTTCTTTTTACCCTTTTCTCTGTTTTAAGTTCTGAATTTGGAATGGTATCAATATGTGAGGGGAAGATGAGATAAGGCCGCCATACAGACAATGTAGCACTTCGACCTTTTTCAGTGCATCTCATGCTGATGAAATTGGATTTATTGTTATTGGATGAATAAAGTTGTAATGCAATATTTCTTATGTTCATTTGATACTGACCATGGACTTGTTTAAAACAACTCTTTTTTTAAAAATCAATCTGTCAAAGAGATTCGGAAATTTGAATTCTTCAAGGCCCATTCTTTATATCCATCAAATAATCTGAAGAACTTTGCCCGAAACTATTCTTTTGGCATGGAATACTGGTATCAGAGTATAACCAGTATTATAAAGAGATTTTTTTTTGGGTAGAATTCCACTGAGATTCGAAGTCGACCCATTCTTCATATCCAAAAAAGAAAATAAAAAATCCGAAAAAGTTTGTCCGAATTTGCATGGATTACTGGTATCATAGGATAACCAGTATTAAAAAACTGGAAGGAAATTCAGGTTCCACCGAGATTTGAACTCGGGTTACTGGATTCAGAGTCCAATGTCCTAACCACTAGACCATGGAACCACCTTATGACCAATTATTCAATAATTAGGTTTTAATTAATTTTTAAATCTATGCTTCTCTCACAAGTTCACAATGTCCAATTAATCCAGAGCTCCATCAGGAACCAGGTGAACACCATGTTTTGAACCAAGGCATAGGCACTCTGAATTTGATCTAATTCTTCATTTATTTTGGAGAATCACCTAAGTACTGTTACTCCATTTCTCGTTCAAACTGGTTGGCTTGCATGTTTATTAACAAATCACATCCGAGACGACGGATAACTTAAACAATGCTTTCACATCTTGCGACGCAAATTGCTCCTCACCAAGGTCCTGTAGTAAACACTAGAGTAGGAAATGTAGCTTTACGACGACATTAAATTTAATAAACCACTAACTCGGTGCCGCAAACTGTACTAATTATAGCCAAGCTCATGGCTAGATTAATATTGGTATGGGGACCTTAGTTAATTTCTAGTCTATTATTATCTAAATCCCATGATATAGAAGATTAGATTAAGTGATCATGAGATGAGAGACCTTTAACTCATTCTAATCCTTTTCCCATTCCTTAAAACCCACATTGTGAGGCCTCTAGAAGCTCAAGCATTATGAGCTTCAACAGCAATTTGTCCACTAGCAAATTGTGGTTCACTCCTATTACTGGCTTCAATTGAGTAAAGCCCATTTTTAGTTCAATGGTTATCTGATTTAGCCTTAGTAGTATTAATTGTTCAACAAAACATGTGAAATTTTTTAGTGAGTGGCACACTTTGGGAATTACATAGCTCTCTAGGAAAATATTTTTTGGGATATTTAGATAATCATTTTTTTCGTACAAGCATTAAAGCTTACTTAGAACAATTTTTTAAAAAATGCTCTTATCACGCGTGTGATCCCCTGTTAACATCATGCTAATGACATGAGTGCGTAAGGTCCCAATAATCGATATAAATCCAATATGTTTATCAGAAAAATTGATTACTTAATAGTTAATATAACCTCAAATATATGCTCTCCGACCCTCATCGTGGATGTAATGTCTTTTTCGACCCGCCGATACGGATTACACTAGCCATCTATCTGCCTCCCCACCACCACCCACCATCTCCTAACCCACTTGTTTACCTATTTTTATTACTAAATCAGTAGTACTATTGGGCTTGGAAAGACCAATCAGAAGGTGGTAACATGGTTTTTGAGTTGAATAGTCGTAATTTACTCCTACTGATCACTCATCCTCTCTTTATATGAATTAACACTGAATTGTATTAAGAAAGTTAATCTAGGAGGAATCTTGTTAGACTAAAAAATTGCATGTTTCTTTGTATGGGATTCCCTTATTTTTCTCTCTCCCTTAATCCCTAACCTAGTTCGGTGAGAGATGACATAAAAGATAGTGAGGCAGTTAGGGCCCAAATGAATGTCTAATGGTAACTTCCACATAGGACTTTGTGTCTTCTTCCTCCTACTTTTGGGTGGTGGTGGTGTGGGGACAGGGGAGTAGAAGAAAAAAAGGGGGTCCAATGGATCTCAAGTTTCTTAGACTAACCAGTCCTTAGAGAAACAAGCCTAGTTGTTTGATCTCATGGCTAAGAAAGTCCCAAACTAGGTCAAAAGAAGACCTAGGGGGACCAAGATCCCACTCAGCCTCCCCTCATTTAAAAATAAAAAAAAAGCATTGCAAGAAATTTTTGTTAACATGGAAGCAATTGAGGTGGGGAATTCCACCAAAGTAACATGGATTACAATCTCAAATGCTTGTTTTCTTCAATGTTTCTAGGGTACCCACACCACATAAACTATCCCCCAATACCCTTTTCCCCTTTTCTTACACTGATTGCTTGTGCTAGTGACAGTTGTGTGTATTCCCTGTGTGGATAGTCTGGGATCCATTCTCATGAGTTGCGGTATGGCAGAGGTTGCAATTTAGCCGTATTTGCGATGCCAAAAAAAACAAAGCATTTTTCTTTCTTTTGTGTTTTAGGGTATTCCACATCAAATATATTAAAACCTAGGTAGGAAGAAAGGCAAGGGTAGTGGCTAAACCTCAGTGGATGGGGTGTCCCAGATGCCTAAGGGCAGCCAAGGAACATCAACCAAATTGGTCTCCACATGGGGTGTGCATTTAAAATCACTAGTCTCACCAATCATGTAATTTGCAATATAAGAATATAAAAGAAGAGCCACATTGTCATGTTGGAGGTCAATTTCTCTCTCTCACACATACCAGTTTTCTAAGATATTTAATCCCCTCTTGAACTTTAACAGGTCCCAATGAGAAAAAAAAATGTTAGAAAATCCAAAGAATTGAAGAACAATTTTCAAGATTCTGTTTAGATACCAAAGCTTGAGTAGAAAAAAAGGGAAAGAAAACTAAATAAAAGTGAGACAGGAATGGAAGCAAGAGGATCACTTGTTTCAGGGCAGGACAATGGGAGGAGCCACCCCCTTGCCAATCTATCATTTTGGAGAATTCCTAAGTGAGTGATCCAAAAATGTCTATCGATTGGACGGTTAGGATCATCCAATGAGATCAATATTTGGTCAAATAAACGAGGAAATTAAACATAATTGACATTTTCTTATTGTAGTTTACCATGGACCAAACAAATTAGGTTGTATATATATTGTAAAAACCTACCTTAATACCTAATTATGGGTCGACACACACATGTAGTCCAATCGTGATTGGTCTATCCTTACTTCTGTCCATTTCCTCTATTAAGAATACTAAAAAGGTTAACACCTATATATAGGATTCTTATCCACACCACTAAAATGGTTTAGACAAACCATGCTGACATGGCCACGACCTATTCGCAGTCCACCCCTAGTCGTGTTGCATATTCATATAAGGGCCGGGTTCGTATCTTGTGTCGTCTCAAAGTGACTAAGCCCATGGAAATAATTACCTCCTCGCCGATGGAGTAAAGGAAGGCATCTTGTCCCCCTTTCTCATAATGTCATAATTTGTCCTCTTTAACTCCTTTTAACTGGGGTTAAGATACACTAATCTTTAAGGTTAAAGCATTTAACCTTAGTTTTTAGAGAATTTTTTTTTAACTATGAGTTAAAAGCTGTTAACCAACGTTCAAGGATAGTTAAAGGAGCTTTGCGAAGGCGAGGAGCTTATAAGCATCCCCGGATAAAAGGATGTTGACTAGATATTGATCAATACAAAATTTAGTGATTCATTAAGAAGTTTTTTTTTAATTCAATAAGAAGTATAGAGTGTGATGTGCGAGAGATCATAATAAATTGTTTAAAACCAAATCCTTTCAAGTGAGATATTTTGGCGATCATTGCAGACATCAAAGCATTAGCTATAACAATCTCGCAAATTCATCCCTAGACCTCCCTCAACAAAGAGGCCACACCCCCACCACTGGTGCAAGAGGTGAGGTATAATTTGATCCATGATTAATAAAGGAGAATTAGCATATTTAGATCTCATGTGAAAATATTATCACATAAATTACAACTACATTAGTTAGACATTAGCCTAAACTAAGTTTATTACTAGTAATAGAAAACTATTCCAATGTGCATATACAACATAAAGTATAAATTGGCAAACACGCTACAAGTCTATGATATGGATTCTACTTTGCCACTAATTTTTTTCTTAATAAATGTTAAAATATCCTAATCCGTTTGCCCATTCAAGTAGAAAATTTTATAAAATTGACTTTTCCGAAAAGGAAATCCTGTTGATCTCATGGTTGGTTGCAAAAATTCAATTGAGCAGTTGTTAAATTTAGGAGATCAATTTAGTTATAGGCACCCAAATATCAATCTTAATGTTTGGAATCTGCTACATGATGCTCTGGAACTTTAATTTTGCGGAGTGAGCAGTGTCTAGAAACTCCAATATTTGGCTACTTAAATATAAGGAGAGTAGAAATTAATTATTCACCAAAAAAAAAAAAAAAGAGTAGAAATGAATTATAAAATGAGATTTTTGATGTTATAGGGAAGAAAACAACTACAAAAGAAAAGAGTCTAAATATTGGGCGGAGCTATGCTTCAAGACGGTTGGACAGAGGTGTCTAAAATCGAAACTCTTGAAACTCTTATAATTATGTATAGAAAAATCTTTACAAAACTGTTAGTTCGAACTTCTCAATAATTACATGATTGTCACCATCTACACATTAAAAAAGAGCATTGCCCAATCATCTTGAAGCAAAGCACGGTCTCATATTGAAACTCGAGAAATGCTAACCCCAGTCTCAAACTTCTTAAGTCTTACAGTGGTAGTGACAAGTCTACTTCTCCCTATTATCCTGAGAACAGGAGTAAACCATAACTTCATCTCGTTTGAAATTTTTATATATTAACTTGTTGAATGGATATAACTCCATCTTGTTTAAAATTTTTATATTTTAACTGTTGAATGTGACACATGTTGCTACTACTCTGAGACTTTGTTGGAAAACAACACACTTTTCCTTTCTTGTCCCAGTCCACCTCCAGATCTTGCTTTTGGGCACTTGGGGGTCTTGGTTGCCAGTTTCCAATACATTTTATTGGTAGAACCAGTATACAAAATCCAACAAATTAAATGTTCTTGATTTTCCTGTTTCTCACTTGTCTTGCTTTAGGACTTGCTCTTGCTTTAGGGTTGTATTCCACATTGGTGGACTAGTCTTCTTCGTGTATGCCCCCAATTTACAATCATGCCTATCTTATCGTAAATTGGTCATAGGGTGGAAATCTAGCCCTCCTACGAGGGATCTGGCTGGCTTGACTCTCTTTAGCCTGCAAATTCAAAGACTTTATTATTTCTTAAGGCCCATCAATTAAATATGACCAAAATTTCCAAAGTATGACTTAGGTAGCGTTTTTTAACACTAGTCTAAAAAGATATGCTTATTTAAAAATCATGCTCAGTTAGACTTTAGATTTTTAAGTTGAAGGTTAATTGCATGGCTACATTTTAGAGATTTAAGGGGTAAAAACCTCTATTATACTTTTTAGACCAGTGTTAACAAACGCCACCTTAATGTTGCATAAAAAGGGTAAAGCTAGGAGGGAAAAAGGTAATTGAGAGCTTTTGAAAAAAATATTATCTTATTTTAATTATTTAATATGGCATAGCTATGAGACAAGGTATCTCCTTAGAAATTGAAGAAAATTATTACGATAGAGGCTCTCAAGTTGTTCTTGAGCTTCTTCTAGTGTAATTGCTATCTTCCATAAAAATAAAAATAAAAATTATATAACATTGAATTATTTAATAGGACATATCTATGGAACAAAGAGGATAATTGTCTCTAAACTTTTATATATATATATATATTTAAAATGGCATAGTCATTAAAAAAAATTAACATCTGCCCCTAAAGAAGCAGAAACAATAACTGAAAGGCATAGACAAAACATTAGGATGAAATATGCTCATAAACTTAGAAATAAAATAAAATAAAATAGGGAGCTATGCTCCAAACCCCTACAAGAGATTGAAATTCTCATTCAAATATTTTATACCACCTAATTTTTCTATATAAATCTACCAACAATTATTAGCATTTTCAATCAAGTATTGAAGAAAATCCAACTGCCATGCTTGCAAGCACCTCTAAAGCCTTATCCAAACACACCCTAGGCATGTCTAAGTGGTGAGTGTATCTCCTCTTATAAGTGTAACCTGACTCCCCTGAGTCCGGTTACAACTGGGAGGGAATCACGAGTAAAAAAAAACACACTAGCTCCAGTCGTTTTCACAGAAAGAAGAAAGAAAAGGAAAAAATCTTATGTGGAAACCGACGGACACGTGCATGTACGTCATGATAGTACGACCCACACTAGACACGTGTCGAACTATAATATGCTCACGTGCTTTTAAGGGGGCCACCTATCAAATGGGAAGGTTGTCTGTCTGTAGAAAGGCAAGTCAAGAATCTGCTCTCACCACGTGTGGAGTAAGTTTGATTGGCAAATTACGTAATTACCACGACCTCAAAAGGTCAAGAAGAGAAATCACTAAATTCCTATAAATTATATATAAATTAATTAATAAATTGCCGAAATTCCTGCCGGGTTTACTCAGGCCAACACAACACGACTGCCTGCCGCAAAGCAGACAAGAAAAGAGACGGCAAGTAAACGTTAACGTTAACGTCGACTCTTCTAACGCTGTCCGTTACCTCTCAGTAACGCATCCCTAAGCGCCGTCAGAGATTCGGCGCCACAGTTATGCAGTCATTAAAAGCCGCCGCCGTTATCAGACGGCAGAGATTCACTTTCCAGTGGAGCGTGCCGTACGGAGGCCCATGATCTGTGGTTAAAAGCCTAAACCACGATTAGGTTAACGTTACAGGGAGAGAAAGTTAGAGAGCCAGAGAACGAGTCGTATAATAAGACGCGCGGAAAGAGGAGTGTCGGAAACGGCGTTTTCTGGGTTTCAGAGAAGCGGTTTTTGAGCTGTAAAGGCGGTTTTGTGGCTGAGAAGACAAACAGATCAGCGGTATTTAACTGAAACAAAGCAGATTAGCGGTTTTTGCTTCGATCGCGATCGTTGCTGATAGATAATAAAGTCGAGTGGAATCGAAGAGTCGGAGGTTTTAATAGACTGGAATCGGTTTCGTTTTGTTAGTTTATCTTGAAATTTTGAATGAGATGGGGTAGATTGTAGTACGGGAAACGATTTTTGAGCTTCGATTAGTGGGTTTTAGAGCTTCATTAAGTGGTTTCATGGCGTATAGAGAGAATTTAAGAGGTTCGTCGATCTCGCAGACGAATTTCTCAGGGGAATGGCAGGAGACAGGTGAAATCCTTTTGATTTATGTTATTTTGCTGAATTTTCGGGTGAAATGCTGGGTTTTTTTTTTCCTGGCGGTGGGTGGTTAGGGTTTCTCATTTTTGTTTTTTCTGTTTTTGATAGGTTTTGGAGACGACGATCTCTACACAGAACTATGGAGAGCTTGTGCAGGTCCTCTCGTCGATGTTCCTCGGGCAGGAGAAAGGGTTTTCTATTTCCCTCAGGGTCACATGGAGCAAGTAATCATTTTAAATCCAAATTTCAGTTCGTTTGTTAATGTTATTGTCATGAAGAAATTTAAATATGCTGCTTCACCTTGGATTTTTATTTATTATAAATTTCCATTTCTTTTGTTGGATTTTTACTGTTGCTTGTACAGTTAGAAGCATCAACAAATCAGGAACTCAGTCAGCGGATTCCACTGTTTAATCTTCCTTCGAAGATCCTTTGTCGTGTTGTTCATATTCAGTTACTGGTATTTTTCTTGTCAATCTTAGTTTTCTTTTCTAATAATTTATGCTTTTTGATTAAGAAAATTTGATTTTTCTTATGAACTTTTACATGGGGTTTCTTTGATTTATAGGCGGAACAGGAAACAGATGAGGTTTATGCACAAATTACATTACAACCAGAAGCAGATGTAAGTAATTATTGACTTTATCTAATTTCACCTCCATTGAATTGCAAGCAACAGAAGTTTTTTTTTTTCCTGATTTGTAATTAATTACAAAACTATAGCAAAATGAGCCTAGGAGTCCTGATCCATGCCCTCCCGAACCTCCAAGATCGTCTGTTCACTCGTTCTGCAAGATTTTAACTGCCTCGGATACAAGCACCCATGGTGGGTTCTCTGTTCTTCGAAAGCATGCCAACGAATGCCTCCCTCCATTGGTAATCTCTCTCTCTCTCTCTCTCTCTGTCAATTTTTCTTATATCGTGATGTTCTTATTTGGGTTACTGTTTTCCTTCCCTTAGGACATGACCCAACCAACCCCAACTCAGGAATTGGCCGCCAAGGATCTTCACGGTTATGAGTGGCGATTTAAGCATATCTTCAGAGGTAATGGGTTTGAACCAATTTTGTTTTATGCTCATTGTACTGCCCCTGATCATGTTTATTTTGTGAAGAGATGGAATTCTTTCACAAATGTTAAGAAACGAATCAACACTTTAATCTAAAAGAGAATCACACACGATTGTGTACGAAACTCGAACTCCTATTTCCAGGATTGAGTAGTTTATTTCCTGCGGATTAAATAAACAGGTCAACCCCGGAGGCATTTGCTTACAACAGGATGGAGTACATTTGTCACTTCTAAGAGATTAGTTGCTGGGGATGCCTTTGTATTTCTGAGGTATTTGAACTTTTTTTCTTCAAATTCTTTATTGTTAGTTAGAATTGGGGAATAGACACTTCCTTTTTGTAGCTTAGTTTTTGATACACAAGGACTTGTTGTGCAGAGGAGAGAATGGAGAGCTACATGTAGGAGTTAGGCGCCTCGCTCGACAACAGAGCACCATGCCGTCGTCCGTGATATCCAGCCAGAGCATGCATCTAGGGGTGCTTGCTACCGCATCTCATGCCGTTGCAACCCAAACGCTTTTTATTGTCTACTACAAGCCAAGGTTTGGAATGTTTCTTCTTTTGATGAAATGGAAGATGATGTTTATGTTCAATACTCTTTAGGGATTGCTCTTTTAAGTTTTAAGTCAAAAAGTCTTTGTTGCTTTTTCTATGATATTCTTCAGGACAAGCCAATTCATAATAAGCCTGAACAAATATTTAGAAGCTGTTAACACTGTCTTTTCAGTCGGCATGAGATTCAAGATGAGATTTGAGGGAGAGGATTCTCCTGAGAGAAGGTATGTGGACAGTTGATCTCTCTGTTGTGAGAAGTTGCTTTTGCTTTTTCTTAATCATCATATTTTGTACTGTTCTCGGTTGATCAGGTTTACGGGCACAATAGTTGGGGTTGAAGATATTTCTCCCCAGTGGGCTGATTCTAAATGGAGGTCATTAAAGGTTGAAATATCATTTTATCCAAATCGTTCTATATCAATGTATCTTATCTTCTTTTTTTAAATAGCTGTATCCTCCTTTCTTTTGCCCAGGTTCAATGGGATGAACCTGCATCCATTCAAAGACCAGGGAGGGTTTCTCCTTGGGAGATAGAGCCTTTTGTGGCTTCTGTTCCTTCAAACATGCCTCAACTGAAGAACAAAAGGCCCCGACCATTAATTGATCTCCCAGTCCTAGGTAAGACAAATTTCTCCCTTTTGTTTTTCCTTTATACGCTATATGGTTTCGATAGATTTTAACTTCTTTCAAATGGAACATAGAAACTACTTCTACGTCTGCTACTTCAGCTTTCTGGTATCCTGGATTGAACCAGTCGTATGACTCAACTCAGTTGAGTGGTGCTCAAGTCCAGAGCAATGAAAACCAAATTGTCTGGCCACCTAAGCAGAAAGAAACTAAGGGCGATCCCATCAACAGCAGCAGCAACTGCAGCTCAAGGGTCCGGACAGAGGGGGTCTGGACTTCTCCACCTGTGAATGTGTCCCTGAATCTGTTTCCGGATGCAGCAAGAAATAGCAAAAATATTTCCACATGTTCAGTTCTTTTTGATTGTGCTACTCCTGAATTGAAGCTAAGCAATGGCCTGATCCTTGGCCAGACGGAAAATGGGAATAAACCCGAGACTGCTAGTGGATGCCGGTTGTTCGGGATTGAGTTGATAAATAACTCTAATACCCCTGCTCTGGCAGAGATATCACCGGCATGCCCGATCAGCTTATCCAGCGGTGCCATTGAAGGACCAATCCCTACCACTTTTGGAGCTGCTGATTCGGACCAAAAGTCGGACCTGTCAAAGGCATCGCAAGAGCAGAAACAAGTTATATTTCAGGGATCACTAGAGGAGATTCAAAGCAAGCAGAGTTGCTCTATTTCTACCAGAAGTCGCATTAAGGTATACAAAAACCCAAACTTCTGATGGTTTAGCTTGCAGTGTCCTTGTCCTTGCAGTCCCTAATAAAAATCAAATTTCTGGTTGGTGCTTGAGAAGGTGCACATGCAAGGGATTGCAGTTGGTCGTGCTGTAGACTTGACGGTGTTGGAAGGCTATGACGAGCTTATAAATGAGCTGGAGGAAATGTTCAAGATTAAAGGAGAGCTTAGCTCCCGGAATAAATGGGAAGTCATTTTTACTGATGACGAAGGGGATATGATGCTCGTAGGCGATGATCCATGGCTGTAAATAATCTTCACTATGTTCTATATTTTTTTTTCGTCTTTCTTTTTTTCCATTTTAATTCTAACGGGTATCCTACTGTCTTAATTCCTGCTATTGTTATATGAGCATTTTGCAGGGAATTCTGTAATATGGCGAGGAAGATCTTCATCTATTCAAGCCAAGATGTGAAGAAGATGAGTCCGAGAAGCAAGCTTCCATCACATTTAGAGTGTGAAGGGACTGCTGTAAGTTCAGAGCTGAAAATTGAAACCTGAAAATTAGTTTCTTTGATTTCAATCTTTTTTGGATCTTCAAGGAAGTGTCTAACTTAAAGGGGTGGACAAACTGGCTAATTAGCAGCTGGGTTGTCTAGAGCTTATAGAGAAAGGTTGAGGAGAAAAGGAAAATTTGAAACTAAAAGAAACTGACTGGGTGATATTAGCCAAGGGTGGGATTTGAATTTGTGAATATAATGGTTTGTGGGGTGTGTGTGTTGGGGGGGGGGGTTCTTAATTTGTCAGCTTGTAAATACAATATTTGTGTTTGGTTGCACTGTAGTCTTTTGACTCTTTTGTTCTTTCTTGTGAGTGGAAATTCGCAAGCTTCTGTTCCCATATTTACTTGTTTTTCATTCAAGCTGTGGCCCACTAAGTGAATGGATCAAATTGATGGGTTCACAGGAAAATAGTGTATGCATTCAGTGGTCCATGGAAGCATCAGATGTCCTCTTATTAGTTTTATTTCTTCTTCCAAGTATTTTTGTTGTTAAATGTTTGTACACTTATTAGCTTTCAATGATTCTAGATATCTTTATGGGTGTGCGTTTTAAAAGGACCCAAATTGATAGGGAGAAGCTGGTAGAAATGCAGACATGGCACTCTCCTTTTGGGTTCTACCTTTTACTTTAGTTTGGAGAGTAGATGGCAAGTTGGGACTTACCCTAAAGATCTTACAGAGAGAAAAGCAGAGACAAGTGAAAAACCTTAGATTTACGAATATTGAAACTTTGAGCAAAAATAATGTGAAACCTAGAATCCTCTCCTGACTTTAATAGTGGAAAGACTAAACAGGAAAAGGCCAAAAAATCCTAAACCACTTTTTCATTTTTTTTTTTGTTGGGGGGAGAGATGATACATCCAAACAATACACTTTTTGTCCGGAAGTGCGATCAACTTGTACGCGAAAAAAAAAAAAAAAAAAAAAAACTCGGATGTTGCCTGGCCGTAAGCATTTGCTTTGCTTAAAAGGTGCCACATACTCTTGTATACTCTAAGGACCCTTGTGCATGCTAACCAAGACATTAGTTAGCGTACATATCTTCTCCAGTCACTTGAAATGCGGCACATACCCTTTGTACGTCAACAAAAGCATTGGTTTGCCTACACTCTTAGGCAAGATCAAATCACAGCCAATTGCACTTGCAAGTCACCAAGTGTCCCTTTTAACCCCTATTAACCATGACCAAGATTCACTAACCCTTAGGGTACAACAATCTAACCTTGGTTTTTGAAAAAAATATAAATAAAATATTTACCCTAAGAATTAAAAATCGCACCTGCAAGTCACCAAGTGTCCCTTTTGACCCCTATTAACCATGGCCAAGATTCACTAACCCTTAGGGTACAACAATCTAACCTTGGTTTTTGAAAAAAATATAAATAAAATATTTACCCTAATAATTAAAAATTCATAACTAGAGTTAAGAATTTTTTTAAAGTTCTTTCTAAAAACCAAAGTTAGATTATTGAACCCGAAGGGTTAATGAATCTTAACCACAGTTAATAGGAGTTAACAGAGACAAGCACTGACTTGTAGGAGCGATTGAACTCTTCCCATATTCAATTGCAATCGGCTGTGATTCGATATCCTCTTCAGTTGAGGATGCCATCATCATTGCATCAGCCCCGCCTAGAAGATGGTGACATTGGCCCTGCCTAGGAGATCTCTCACACCAACATGAATGCCATTAGATGATCACAACCATCCACGCTACAACAGTTGATAGAAAAGTAAACAAAGTTAGTGTGCATGGTTCAGTTGGGCATAAAATCATCGCTACTAAAGACAGTGGTAGTGTATTCCCTGCTTTAGGAGGAGGTACCGGGTTCCATTCCCAAGAGAGTGACAGGTTGTATATACTCTCCCACCCGCCCACTAACTGAACAGATAATAACACCAAACCGGAGTTGCGGCCTAAACGTATATAAAAAAAAATAAACTCACAGCGGGAACCTGTATCAGAAAATCCTTGAAAGCTTTGAGGGTATTTATGCCAACTGACATGCTCTGTAAAGATATCTACACTCAAACACAGCACCACTCAACTACAGTTCCTAATTGTCTCTCTCAAAAGTACTTAAATATTCATATTAAGGCATGGAGAAAGGAAACAAAGGACAATTATTTGCAGGAAAAAGATCTAGAGAATTGTCCAAGGAACCCCCATTATTAGGTTCTGTAAGATTATAAGACAGAATATTCACACAAAAAAGGACTACATGATGATTACAAAGCTACCACCTTCCAGTCTTATCCACAAGGGGTGAGCTTCTTATTTCCTGCACCGCGAGGGTGGTCATCTTTCCAGTTGTCCCACGCCCTCGCCTTCTCTTGGGCAGCTTCATCGTCATCCTCCTCACCTGTTGGCACCAGCTTTTGACTGTCCTTGTGCCACGAGGAATTGGCTTCTTCAAAAAGCTTGGCATTCCTCTCTTGCCAATTCTTCATCACTTCCATTTCACATAACCCAGCTTCCTCTATGCTCATGGTCGGCATTCTATTCATTCCAAAGATGATATGAATCCAATTCACAATTAGGGGTTCACAGAGTGACAAGGGAGACAAGTAGATATATTTTTTTTGGAAGGCAACAAGTAGATATGTTACGGATGGCAAGACTATTCAAAGTACGGGAGGCACTACTGCCTTCCAATGATGGTAGCCGGCCCTACTAAGCCCACAAATATGATGTTTCTATTTTCTCCCCTAAGGCCCTAGGGCCAAGTAGGGCTGAATTTTTAAAAGTCCTCTAACTTGTGGGTTGGTCTAGGGCCTTGCCCGGCTCAGTCAACCCCTCCACATGCTCTACTACCCCATTATATATATATATATATATCAGATCGATACTATACATTTTTGTTATATATACTTTACACAATAACACTTTAATACTACACTTTATGTTAGTATTGTGTCAAAATGCCTTTATGTTACTATTGTGCTAAATTTAAATATAAACTAATACATTGTCTTACCTTATCACGTCGAAATTTGTGTTATGGCTTATGTTAACACTTAAAAAAATCAATACTATAGATATAAGATCTAAATATGCCTTATGTTAGTAGTGTCAAAATTATATGGAAAGAAAAAGAATATACCTAAACCACAAAATATAATATAGAGTATATTATATACCATTTCATAATAAAAGAATCGTAAACACATAATAATTTATAATATATTATTCCATTTTTAGCTTAAGAAAATATTCTACTTCATCACTGAGTTAAAAACTTGAAAATAAATAACTCCGATGTTCTACTCTTTGCGTTGCATCACCCGTCCCAATACTGAATAAAGGAGGGTTGATTTTAGGTTGGCATCAAGTGGGGATGTATGAGAAAATAAATTACTCCTCTTTTAGGCCCTGCCCTACCTCTCCAGGGCCAGGTCCTGGAGGGTAGGGCTTGGGCCTACCCAATTCAGGACCTCCAAGGGCTAGAGCTTGACAACCCTTTTAGTTGAGGGCCAGGTCTAGGTCCCTGCCCTGGCTCTGCCCATTGACAATTCTAATTCAAAGCATACAGTTTCTAATAATATATATATATATATATATATATATATATACACACATTTTTTTTCAGTTTACTAGTTGGCCATATTTGAACTGACTGGATTTTAAACACAGACTAAAAGCACTAAGACCATGGTATCGTGCAAGATACTAGAGCAGAAGGCATGGTTCCAGGTAACAATATGGTTCAAGACTATTAATTAATAACTTTAGAGGAAAAAAAACGTGTACTATTATTGTTCAACAGTTTGATTATCAAAGAAAGCAATATACCTGTAACCGGGCTGGAAAACTTGTGCTGCCATCCTTTCCCTCTCACTTGTTAATCTTCCACACACAAGACTTGCGGGTCCAAATATTAATGGCTGGCGTTTGTGTTCATGTGCCTGGGAAACCTTTGCTCTCCCTTCTACAACATCTTGAGCAAACATGGCACATGTAATCGGCTGTACTGGTTTTGTGAATTGTGCTTTAATTGCAGCATCACGATGCCAATCTTCTGCTCTCTTGGAGCGCTCATCAAGGACTGCCTGAGCAATTTCCTTGTCTCCCTCCTGCAAGACAATTTATAAATGTCCCAAGTCTATAAAAGAAAACAGTACAAGAGGAATATCCAGAAAGGACATGTCAATGAATTATGATTAACAAGCCAGTAGCCATGGACTTAAAGCACCTTAATTTTTGAGAATTGAGTGTTTGAACTTTGTTATTTAAGAAAAAGACACCTTTCTGGTTGCATATAGCAACAAGATTTTAACATCATACATTTCAGGATCTACAGTGTTTGAACCTCACCTGAACCAAGATGACTGATCCCAGTCACACCAAACTAAGCCCAAATCATCAACCTGTTCTACCATTTTCGCTACAGAGTAATTGGATGATTCCTTGCAAAATAATGGTAATTTTAAATTCAGATAGGCCTTTTTTTTTTTTTTTTTTGCAATGTAGTTTCTAGTTAATATAATTACCAATCCCTTTAATTTACTGATCACTGGATGTATGAAATGAGAGATACCTAAGCAATACTAATTGATTTCTCACAGCTTTGGATAGAACATCAAACAATGCCAAAACATGATCATGTTTCTCTTTCTTACTCACTGCTCCGTACTATTCTGATTAAGCTCAGTCTAGGAAACCAAGTTCAGCAATATCAATATGTTCAACCATGAAGGTCATAATGGAATTTTATTATAGTTCCATTTTTTTTAATTCAGCACCAGCTCCATATTGACCAAAAAACATTTTCCTCTTTATTTTTTCAAAACTTGGAAACACGGTTGCTTGGGCGAGAAATAGATAAATAACAAAAAATAGGCTTTAACTGAAACCATGTTGTATAATTCAGTTTGCTAAGCTTTTTTACTTTTAAACAGAAGATGCAATACAAAGTAACTTCTAAGATGCACAGCACAGACTATATTTGCACAAGACAGAAGTATTGAACGGACTATATTTGTATAAGAAAGAAGTAATGAAGTGCTTTATAACAAGACTCTTGTTAATAGAAGATTATGATATATCTTACTATGGATACTAAATTCAGGAAATTACCAGAACTTATTTCCAATGGTCATAAGTTTTCCAATTGGTGATAAGTCAAAAAATGGGGATACATGTAACTTGCTTTCTATAACATGATATAATAACATATTTTCAGCAACATTAAGTACATTAATCTCCTTACCTCTACTAGTCTACTGATAAAAAAACATTAAGCATATGCATATGCATATCATACCTGTAACTGCTTTTCCTTTACATCAGAAAGCATTTCCTCCTCTTTCTTTAGCATTTCCAGCAGATCAAAAGCCTGTAATGCGGTTGTAAAGCGAGGAAGTTGTATGAGTATATACATGCTGTTAGATGGAGACACGTGCATTTTACGGTATGCACCAAAATTAGAAGACTAACCGTACAGATAGCCAAAGAGATTGTAGTAAGCCATGCCTGCGCAGAGAAAAAGAACAAAATTTCAGAGAAATGACAGACCTTAAGGAACCAAAGAAGAGAGATATAACAAGATCTAAGATTTGACAATACGGTAAAAGGTACCAACTCGACTGTTCATTTAGTTCATTCCACAGAAACTTTTGGTAGAAACACCTTTGTTATTATTATTATTATTATTAAAGAGGGAATATACAGAGGAGTTTACCGGAGCGTGAACCATAAGAGAAAGAATAAAAATTGGAATAACAATGCAGTAGCAAAAACTACTAAAGAAAGCAACGAGTGGTTGGGCTAGTGGCCAACGAGTGGTTGGTCTTGAGTTCGAGTGGTTGGTCTTGAGTTTGAACCCTTGTTGGCCACCCTTCGGGATTTATCCCTGCTTTCCTGGTTGTGTAAGGGGATCTGCACAACCCGATCGAGAGACTTAGTTGGGTGCTCTAAGAGGCCCGAATACCCTCGTTTCTAAAAACAAAACAAAAACTAGCTACCCACAACACCCTAGCCAAAACCAAGAAGACCACAAACCCCTGAAATCTATTGGTTCCCGCCTAATAGAGCACCATGCGGAACTAGTATGTCTGATCATGGCGACCATCCTCTCAATAGAAAGGGAGAAGTTATCAAAAGCTATTTGATTCCTCTCCTACCAAATCACCCAAGAGACTGCCCCTAGAAGGAGCATAGTAACAATATTCTCCAAATTTTTGAAAAATTCGCGAATTATTCACGAATTTTACGTTTACCGAATTATTCCCAAATTATTCTCGGATTTTGCAAATTGTTCCCAAATTTCACGAATTATTCCCGATTTATTCGCAAATTTTGCCGTAATTCGTTTAGTTCGACAAAGTAAATTGCTTGTTTTGTATATGATATAATCAAATTGTTGGATATCTTTTTATAATAATTATTTTTTTCTCAAATTATTCCCGAATATTTTCTGGATTTTTCAAAAATTTTCCGAACTTGACCCTTAACCAAATTATTCCCGAACCCCGACTTTGTCCCTATGAGAAGGAGAGACCACACTACATCCAACGAGGCCTCCAACCTCTGATGCCCAACAAGATAAGAAGTCTAGAAAAGATTGAAAGAGTGAGAAGGCCCAACTCGACCCTATCCAAGAGAGGAATGTAAAAACACCATTTTTGAACCCTTCCCTTACCTTTTCCTCTCTAAAGCTCTAAGGAACCCACCCTTTATCTAAACCCTAGGACCCACTATCTAAACCATACGACCCCACCTAAAACCCTAAAACTCCATCTCAAACCATAGGACCCTCCTAAGCCTTTAAAACCCAAGAATCAAACCTACATATCCACAACCATGACCCATGAGGAACTCTCTCCCTCCCCTATCTAAACCCTAGGACCCACCATCTAAATCATACGACCCCACCTAAAACCCTAGGATCCCATCTCAAACCATAGGACTATCCCCCTAAGCTTTTAAAACCTAAGAACCAAACATACATATCCACAACCATGACCCGTCTACTAACAATCCATAACCCTAAGAACCAAATTTGCATACCCATATCTACTTAAACCACAACCATAACTCAGTCTACAAATTATGGAGAGAATTAAATGATTGAGAGATTGATGATTTTGGCAGGCTCTTAGAGCGCCTGGGGTCTTCATTCCTAGTATCTAAGGGCAGTGATCATAGAACTTGGTATAAAGGCAACAATGGTCGATTCTCGATTAGATCTCTAGTACAGTCGCACGAGTCTGTCCCATCTAATTCCTTTCCTTATATGTGTGGAATCTAGGTATTCCCATTAAGGTATCTTGCTTTCCTTGGGCTACATTTTTTAACAAGATTCTTACCCGTGACCACTTGAAAAATAGAGGGTGGATAATGGGCAATCGTTGTTTTATGTGCCTTCAAGCGGAAGAGTCAATAGATCACTTGTTCTTATATTGCCCTCTTGCATGTGAGATTTGGGGTTTTCTCTCTCCCAAGTAGGTATAACTTGGGTCTTTCATTCTTCCTTTCACAACTTCTTATCTTCTTGATCTATGGTAAGTGGGAATAGTTTCAGGGTGGCTATATGGTCAGTGATGTCAAGAGCTATAGCATGGTCGATATGGAAAGAAAGGGAATGAGAGGGTTTTTGAGGACTCCTATTGTACTCCTTGCACTTGCTCACGGATCCGGACGCTCCTTATGGAGTGATACTCCATCTGTGCCGGAGGGGTGAACTTGGGAGGAGCATTAGCTTGATCGTTATGTCTAGCTAGGCTCGAGTGCCACCAGCTATGGGTTATTTTGTTTGTGGCTGCTACTTTTGTTATGTTTGTTGTCTTTGCGTCTGGGTTCACGAACTTGTGAACTCTTGTTTTCCTGTTTTTGTAGTTTCTTTTTTTTTTCATATTCATATACATGCTTGATTAATGGTCGAAAAAAAAAAAAAAAACTCAATCTACAACTCTAACTCACCAACTCTCACACTCTTACAACACTCAACCCATCACATCTCCTTTCTTACACCTCCTATAACACTCAACCCTTAACTCACCAACTCTCTTACAACACTCAAACCTTAACTCACCAATTCTTACCCCTTACAACACTCAACTCTTAACCCATCAACCCCTTTAAGCCTTCATGTAAAAGGAAGAGTCTGAACCATTCTCTCACCATTCTCTATAAATACCCAAGCCTCTCCTCCTTAGAGACGATTTCAAGTCATCCTAAGAAAACTCTTGACATTTTAGGAGAGAACCCTCAACCTCTCAAATCCCAAACCCTTGAACCTTGGAAATAAGTCAAGTGTTTTAAATTTTTAAACTAAGTCAATTTACAGAGGAAGCCTTTGGCTATAGTACCCCTTTAGGATTAGTCATTCCTTGGCCTAAGCAACCCCATTACCTCATCTTGGAGCTTTGAGAAGAAGAATAGAAGTAAAAGGAGTAGGTCTCCTTCATCCTTTATTTTATTTTCCATCTTACTTTTCTTGTTTTCTAGTTGGTTTCCATTTTTTCCTTTTTGCCTTTGGGATTTCCCTAGTTCTAGTCCATTTCTAGAAGCTTAGAGAAAGCCTACCCCTTTTAAGAGTAATTGGGAGCCCCTCTGTGGAATAGGGGGTCTCCATGCAAAGGGAAGAGGGTAGGTATTCTCATTTCCCTTTCTCCATCATGCATGTCTCCCCTATTTTTATTTTCCACGCAAAATTGGGTATGGATAGGCCCATGAGTGAGGCAAAACTTCCTCTTCTCCACTATCATGACTTTGGTTAGTTTTGACCTTAATTTGCTTGTCATTTCCCCCAATGCTTCATGCATGAGCCTAAACTACTAAAATAAACTAAAAATGCCAAAAACATTTAGATAATCCAAAAATATCAAAGTTGGCATGCTTATGAACTATGTTGGCTTGATCATATTAATTTGGGTATGTGGGCAGGCCTAAGAGGTCCAGCCCACCTAGGTTAAACTTATTTTTCTTTCTTGGCTCATTTCACTTTTAGCTTCACTCTTGCATGCCTCTTTGTTTAAGCATGATCTACAACATATTTAGCATGGTTAGATAGCATTTTAAAAATTTCCTTGTAATTTTCTTTATTTGGCTTGGACTTAGAGAGCAGGAACCACCTACCATCTTTGGATGGAGGTTTAGGGGTGCCTAACATCTTCCCAGCTTCCCCTAAACTTCAAAGGATCTCTCACCTTAAATCTCAACTAGACCTTTCACCTTATCCTTCATATAAATGGGATCCTATTTCCCCCCTAAATAAATACGTGGCAACTCTTAAGGCGTTTAGCGTCATTTCTTCAAAGGGATTTCCCATAATGGAAAGGCAGTAAATTCCCTTGCCACAAGGAATACCTCAAACCCAGTTGCTACAAAGCAATGCAATAACAGGTTGTTAGCCAATTCCTCGTGGTGGCATAAGAAACAATACTTAGCCACCCACCACCCTCTTGACTTCAAGTGATCGCAAGTTGAGTATTGTTCCAATCTACCATCCACAAGAAGAAAGACACCTTAGATAGAATGCTTGGATTCCAAACAATCTTCCAAGAAAAAGGAAGTTTCGGACCTAGCCAAAAAAAGTGTAAGAATGATCTCACTAAGAACTGACCATTGCTGTTCCTATACCATAATCGAACATTTCTCACATGTGGCACATGTAAAAAGGAGAACAAGCGCTCCAAAAGATGCATAACATCGTCCAACTTCCAGTTATTCAAATTACGACTCATCTTAGGAGTCCACACAATGTTATTGGCCATTGACTCAACGACAACTAATTGCACCAGATATCCTCCCAAAAACTGGTCTCTGATCCACCACCTAATTTAAAACTAATATTCTTCAACAACAAAAAAAATCTAATGCCCATGATACCCTCCTACAAATTCAGCCTGTACGAAGTGCGAACCTCTAACCTTACTTGACTACTAGGGAATTTTTTTTATCATACTTGGCCACTATCACTTGTTACCAAAAAATCTCCTTGCCAAAACGCCACAACCATTTTCCAAAGAGTGCCTTACTAGACAGGACTAGCGGTCTCAAATTCAGACCTTCATCTCTCACCAGCCTGCAAACCAAATTCCACGTAATCAAATGATATTTTCTTGTCACCGCCCTATCATTCCACATGAAGTCTCTCTAGATCCTTCCTAGCTTGTTGGCCACCGAGCAAGGATGGTAAAAAGAAACATAGTAGGTGGGAAGGATGTTTGTTGGCCACTAACGAACAGTCTCCAATCTCCTAACACGGATTACACCTTTATAGGAGTTGAATGTTCTTAAAGGGGTTCATTCATCTTCCAGGAGTAGGTTGTTCACCTCTCTTTCAATTATACCACAATCATCTACCTAGTTTTTTGAAAATATGAACTAGGGCCCTGCTCTAACTACCATAGGAGTAGGTTGTTCACCTCTCTTTTTGTGTATGTGGCTGCTGCCTTGGCTCTATTTGATTTCACAACTCTGACCCTCCTCTAGGTTTTGCAACCCTTCCCAAAATTCTAAACTCACGTTGAGGAGTGGACATCTCAGTATGAAGCGAAGAGCCTCTTCAACAATTTTCCAACCCATCTTATCAATGCAATGGGGGAAATTTATCCAATGGGCTCGACGACCAGAATTAGGATATATCGAGAGGTAAATGAAAATGCCATGGCCATTCCGATGACACTCCACCACTACCGAGCTGGACTTGCACCTCAACTTGTCAACATAATAATTATCTGATACGTCATGGATACATTTCACCATGCATCTGAGGAACCACCAAAGAGCCGACTCCACCCATTCCTCCACTAAATAACCCCTTCCTCGCACAACAATTTTGAATGACATACCATGCTTCTCATCATCTTCAACAATTTTGAATGACATACCATGCTTCTCATCATCTTCACTGAAATCGAAAGCCTTCGATTCTACAAAAATAATTTTCCTCTAGCCATTTAACTAATAATATTTTTAAAACCCTCCTATTTCTCTTCCGCACAACACTCTAGCATTCCAGAAGCCATTGTTTGTGCTCCATCCAGGGTCGCTCCTCGATTAATTAAAGTTCCCCTTGGCGATTGAGACTATTTCAGTTGAAGTTGTTGAAGTTCCGTTGGTGCCTAAGGAGTCGTTTGCCCATCAATATCCTATAGAAGTTAGTGGGGATTATATCTCTCCATCCACAGTTGCTTAGGGGATTGTATCTCGTGTTTATTTGACCCTCAAATATCATCATGGTTTAAAAGCATATAAAAGAGATTATCTGTTGTTAGTATTTGATCGCTTGTGTTTGCATGACCCACAAAGGTATTCTAAGCTTTTGTAATTTGTCATCATCGTCCAAGTTGTATCCCAAACCAATGTTTTAAAAAGTGAAGACGTGAGGCAAGGAGCTAGGAGTGAGGACCTCAAGATGCGTGAGGCGTAACCGCGTAAGCCTCGAGGCGTGAGGCGTAACCTTCATAAGAACGCTTTATGCTCTCTCATTAAAAAAAATAAATATAATATAAGAAAAATTGCTAAAAGATTTAAAAACTTAGTGAAAGATTATAGTGTATATATATATATATAAAGAGAGAGAGAGAGAGACGTATATTTGTATTCGTGTACATTGTCTGTGTGTATGTGGGCTCAAGTGTACACATAGAAAATACTATATAAATTTTCTAACTATAAAAAAATATATATAAAAAGGGCAAGCAAATGCTGAAATTTAAATTTACTTTTTTGTTCATATACACAATTACACATTAAAGATGATGTTCAATCATCAATTCATGTGATGAATTTAGAATTTCAGAAAAAATTACAAAGTCATGAACTACATTGTAGGCCAATGGCTTCATTTTTTTGTAATGTCTACTAGGGAAATAGTGTGAATTAGATTCAAAGGGTTCTAAATGCCTAAATATGTTAAACAAAATAAATTAGATGTTAGTTGAAACCAATATCATCATCATTTTCAACGTCTTATTTGAAACAAATAAAGAGTTATTTGTTATTAATTGAAACAAATAACAATTTATATATATATATATATATATGGAGAAGTAGGTGCCTTATACTTTGAGGCATGAGCCTCATGTGATTTAAGCCTCCTGGTTGAGCCTCAAGACATTTTTCTTAAGCCTCGCTCCGAGGCAAGCCTCACACGCCTTTTAAAATACTTATCCCAACTGCCATTCCACTCTATCTAGAGTCGTATCTTTACTAAAAAAAAGTGCGACTGATTATGTCCATGTCCTTTTTTTGTTGTCCTCTTGTCGGTTTAGAGCCTCCAACCCATATTAGAGTCTTCACTGACACTAGAGTAATCTGCAATTTGTGGAATTATCTAAAAAATAATTTAAGTAATTAGCCTTCTATGATTGGTACTGGTTACTTAAATTATTTGCTTAGGGATGATTCGAGCTAGTCTTAGCTCTTTGTTTTTCTATTTGAATGAATTTAGAATAGTATCATCTTTACATCTGTGATGGTCCTCCATCAGACATTGAGAGAGCAGTTGTTGATGTGAGATCTGAGGAGACTTGTGAGCACGTAAGAAACCGACCGAGGAACCACATCAGCGTCAATCTACGAAAATCTAAAAACTGCGATTCTCCTTTTTGTTACAGTTATTGGTTTCAAGGACATTAGAAAAAAATTATGCATGCATAATATTTAGTGTTGTATAGCATATGAGAACTAAAATAATATTAGAACTTGTAGGATTCTTGATAAGAAAATGGAGAAGCTATACTTCTACTCTTATTATCACTTCACTTAAATCAATTCACATCGCAAGATGTCAAGGAGTCAGCACCAGAATTAGAAAACCGCCTATTTCTAACCAAGATGTGACTGAAGTTTGAACCAACAATGAAACCAGCATAAAAATGATCAGTATATGATACTGTTGATTCTCAAGAAAATCAAAGATAGCTCAATTTTCTTTACTTTACTAAATAGAAGCTGACCTCCCATTCTTCCTCTCCATCATCATCCATCATATCTTCCGCCCCAGCTTCGATAGGAGTAGATAATGCAGCTGCTTTAGATGACCGCCCCCGCCTCTCCTTACGTTCTTTAATATCTTGCAACTTTGATTTTGCAGCCCTTTGGCACTTAAACCTAGCAATCTAAGATTAACATAAAATAAGCATTGAGGTTATATTGCAGTGAGGAGTCTGAGGACACAGTTGACGTTAACTATTGGTGACCTCCCATCAGTAATTGCTAGAATAGTTAATTTTTGGTTATTGGTGCAGAAATCAGTATCAGAACGACCATGTAGAGTCGTAGATGATAAACTTAAGAACAGAATTCAGAAATGATATAACATTGACTTCACTATGATAATAACACTCAAACCTACTTTTTTAGCCCTTTGATCTGTAGAGAATTTGGCCCCTCCTGCACAGAGGTTTCTAACTCCTCTTCGGGTACAAGATCCATTGCCTCACAAAACGAAATGAATTCCTAGAAAATGCAGCAATATTAATCAAGACCAAATGAGACACAGACAGCACATCATCAAAAACAACAAGAAGATATGGTTGTGAACTTTTTTTTTTTATCAGTAAATGAAGGAGATATATTAATAAAACCAAAGACATACAAAGCAAGGTTCACCAAAGGTGAACAGAGACAAGGGCAAAAGCAAATATAAGAAAATTAGAACTACAATGCAACTATGAACTAAATGTACTCACTCCCCCAAGGGTCATCATCCTTAACACCTACCGATCTGTGACAAGAGAACAGGCCCTAGACTGAACAAAATTAGTAACCCCTACCGATCTGTGACAAGAGAACAGGCCCTAGACTGAACAAAATTAGCCTGGATTCTTGTGATGAAGCAATACTGAAGAAGCAATGCATGTGAAGCGGCTCAAAGTCTATGCAAAATAGCTCTTAACCATACTTCAGAGAAGGCAAAATTCACCTTCAATTTTCCTTGGGAAACTTTAAGAACTTGTATCCTGTCATCCTGTGAAACTTTTTCAGTCAACTCTGCAAGATAAAATGGCACCTGCAGAGAAGCATTATGGATACCCATCAAAATCACAATTACATGAAATGACATTCATCACACATAATTCATTATGTGGAAGGAACAGAAATATGAAATCATGCATAACAAGAATCAAGTCAGCCCTACAAATCCAAGCTGACAAATCCTATGATCAATACTTTCTCAACAAAAGTACTACTGAATCATGTGTCCTATCTACACTTCACTCAACCCCTCAATTAAAAAAATTGAGCAAATCTAAACTCCAAACTCATAACAAAATCACTAATATGTGCGAGTTACCCATGCTCTAAGCTATAAATTATTGGTTTTGCTACTCTTATTCAAGAAAGAATAAATGTTCCCTAATGAAGTCCTAAAAGCAGTAAGGTAATTGTTAGAATCATAGTTACCAACGCGAGAAGTGAAATCGAGAAGCGGGAAGCGAGACTCAAAAAATTCTTAGAAAATGGGAAGCGAGAAATAGACATAGGTGCATCATTCCCATTATATTAGAATGACTAATCATTCTTTAGATTTTATCTTAAATGAGATATTTGTGGAGAAGTAGGTGTCTTACAACCTTAGGTTTTAATCCAACAAAAATTTGTTTCGGATCTATGTCGTAGCGCCTTTAGACTCAAGTCTATCCCATTACTTCCTAGATACATTATATATAATCCCCTTTGACCACTAAATGAGACATAATGGAAGCGAGTTGAAGCGAGTTTGGAGAATGAGCTTCTTAGAAAGCGAGCCTCCCATCTTGTACATAACTTCTCTACAACTATGGTTAGAATAGAGAAGTCCAATCATGATACAAAACGAAGACAAGTGTATGTCCCAACATTAAAACAATATAGGAAGCAATAGTTTGAAATTTGGTTCCTTAAATTCTGGGTCAATATGAGTATAATGCACTTTCATATATGACCCATTTCCTCAATTGTTGGGTTGCTATGATTTCAAACTTTGTTAGAATCAAGGTTTTAAAATAACAATTTTGGTTTGCATAAGGGATCTAACTGAAACCTTTACATAATGGGGTAAGGTAAGAGTTTCAGAGGTTACGATTGAAATCTGTATTGCCCCCACCGTTTTGTAGAAAATATTCAAAATAATTAAAATTAAGAAAAAAATATTTAAATTTAATTCCCAAAAAAAAAACATATTATGCATGAAAATACTAATGTATCAAAATTAATACATAATGGGATAAAAATGTAAATACATAACCTAAATTATCATACATTCATTGATTTCATTTAAAATTCATGAATCTATATTCTAAACGTGATAATATGCATTAACTAACAAACAATGTCAAAAAAAATTGAGATATCGTACCCAATCAAAAAGTTTCAAAAAAAAAAAATTTGTGAAAATTCAAATCATTGATTCATAGCGTTCTTGTTTATGATCCAAAAAGATGGAGTTCCTACATTTAGCTTGAGAAGGGGAAGAAAATGAATTTTTTTTTTAAGAATTAGTTTAAAAACTCATGGTATGTAATATAGCATCAAGTATTTTGTAACGGTCATTAAGTAATGTAAAGTGGTTTGCATCAATTCTGATAATAACGAAACCTATACATAACGGTTTTGTCGATATTTATTACTATGGTTGGAATCAACCATATTCCAAATACTTGGGTCCGAAATACAAAAATTGTTCCATCATTTCATTCAATTAAAAGCCAAATTCAGGATTCATGTCACAGGATTTGGCTGGATTTTCTACACCTATGCTATGTTGAAGTGAAAAATAATAATAACGATGCAAGAAAAGTCCAAATTCACATTTTGTTTAGCCATAACTTAGCCATAAAATAAGGAAGTGCAGGCATTTCATATAATCTGTCATGACCCAAAATCCCACCTAGGAGTTATGAGACTTTGGCTCGTGACTTGCATTTCAAACCATCCTACAAGAGTATTTAAACATGCTAAAAGCGGAAGCTAAAAATTTCTTTTATACATAACCGTATTCCAAAAGTTTACAATAACATAGTAGAGAGTGAACATCTTCACTCAACAAAATATAAAATCTCTCCCTCACATCACTCAATAGTAAGCATCATAGGGCCACCTATCAAGGTCCCTGTCCTCCACCGGATGATCTCCCGCAGGATCCTCCCCGACCATGGTCCCGAAGCACATATATCAAATGGACCTCCTTAAAATAACAGTTCAGCTGAGCATTGAAAATGCTCAGCATATACAAACTACTAGCTAACCATGTTATAATAACAATAACAATAACAACATACTTATGCGTGGAAATGTAACAAGTTCATCATACATACTAAAATCCGAAAACGGAAACCATCAAATCTTATCTTAAAAAGAGCATAGTTTTCCCAAAACCTTGTCTTACGAGCTTTCCTTGAAAATCAAAACCCTATGAATCCTTATAAGAACTCCATAACTTATCTTGTGAGTTCTTGTGAGAATCAGAGTTCTTGTGAGATCTTTGCTTATGAGAATCGGACTTATGAGTTTCTTATGAGCTTATGAGATCCTTATGAGTTCTTATGAGCTTATGAGATTGTACTTTGAGCCCAATGATAGCATATTTGAAACGACTTATGAATCGGGTATATAAATACCCTTCATCAAAAATACATAGAACTGAGCTGCCATCATCCATGACCAACCCTTTGTTAGGCTTTATCATTCTTATGAGATCATACTTTGAGCCGGATATGACATATCCTTGGATATCCCTATCCGTTTGGCTTTATCAATGCTTATGAGCTTGTGAGATATTTCTTATGAACTTTGTTTATGAGCTTTACTTATGAACTTTCGGATACCCTTACTTATGAGAAAACCTTCAATCATGCAAGACATAGGTGCATATAAGACTTGTGAGCATCATGGTAGAAATAGAAAGCCCTTAAACATCAAAACATGATCATAGAGTTTCATTCATGGAGATAACATACATATACATGGGCTACTTAGCCTAATTCCATCATAAACTATACTTTCCATCTCACTTTTATTAAAGAAATCATAGTGTATCTACCTTTCGAGACCGATTCCCTACGATCTAGCGCTTTAGAAAGGTTGGAGGAGTGAAAACCGAGCTCCAACTTTAATCTCAAGACAAACCCTAGAAGAAACCCTAGCTTTCTCTCTTTTCTCTTTCAAAATCTCTCTTAGAACTCTCTTAGGGTTTGAGTAACTCAAACCTACAGATTTGAGGCCTTATATAGGATAAGGGGTTGGCAAAAACACCTTATACCATTTAAAAATATCTTGGAAGGTCGGCTAGGCACACAAGAGCACGTGAGCGGTCGATCAGTGTGCATGGCGGTCGACCGGTTGGCGAGCGGTCAACCGGTTGACCCTAATTTTTCCCATTTTGGCTATTTTTCGCACTTAGAGTATTTTATACTCTTGTTTTATGACTCTTAACACACACATAATACTTTGTCAACCTAAATCCTAACACATATACAAACACAATTAAACGGATACAAAAACCCTCAATTTCATTTACATATATGCAAAACAATACATGGAATTTTCGGGGCACTACATCCTCCCCCCCCCCCCCCCCCCCCCCCTTTACAGAAATTTCGTCCTCGAAATTAGGACGATACCTGATACATAAAAGAGAAGAATCACATGAACAGGTGAGGGTATCTTTCCCACACTTCATCCTCCCGCTCCCACATGGCTTCTTCAACAGAATGGTGTTGCCAACGTAAGAGAACCAAGGGAATGGTCTTGGTGCGCAAGACTTGATTCCACCTATCCAAAATCTTACCCGGTTGCTCCACCAATGTGAGATCTTCCCGGATCTCTAATGGATCAAGATCAATGACATGAGATGGATCCCGTATATATTTTCAGAGCATTAAAACATGAAACACATTGTGCACTGCCGCCATGTGAGTAGGTAGGGCTACCTGGTAAGCGACTTCTCCCACTCGCGTAATCACCTCAAAAGGCCCCACATACCTTGGGCTTAGCTTAACCCTCTTACTGAACCTCATGATTCCCCTGCTAAGAGGAATCTTCACAAAGACTTGATCCTTAACTTGGAATTCTAAGTCCCTACGACAAGTGTCTGCATAGCTCTTTTGCCGGCTCTGGGCAGCTTTCAACCTCTCCCTTCTGATCCTAACCATGTCTACGGTCTTCTCGATCAACTCAGGCCCCAACACCTTCCTCTCACCAACTTCATCATAGTATAGAGAAGATCTACAACTTCTCTCATATAAGCCCTCGGAAAGTGTCATCTGGATGCTCGCATGATAGCTGTTGTTGTAGGCGAACTCAACCAACGACAAATGGTCCTCTCAACTGCCATGGAAGTCTAACATGCAAACTCGGAGCATGCCATTTATGATCTGGTTCACCCTCTCGGTCTGCCCATCAGTCTGAGGATGAAAGGCGGTGCTAGAGTCCAGATGAGAACCCATAGCACTCTGAAAGCTCTTCCAGAACCTGGAAGTGAATCCCGGGTCCATGTCCGATACAATGCTAACTGGCACCTCGTGCAAACGAACCACCTCTTTGATGTACAAGTTAGCGAGCTTGTTCGAATTGAACGTAGACCGATAGGGAAGGAAATGCGCAGACTTCATCAAACGGTTGACTATAGCCCAGATAGCATCGAAGTTCCTTATCGAAAATGGCAAACTAACTATGAAGTCTATAGAGATGTTCTTCCACTTCCATTCAGGAATAGGGAGGGGTTGCAAAAGATCTACTGGTCTCTGGTGCTCGGCCTTAACCTGCTAGCACACCAAACACCTAGACACATACCCTCCACTTCCCTCTCATGTTCTGCCACCAAAAGTGCCCCTTGAGGTTCTGGTGCATCTTCGTACCCCCAGGATGCACAGTATACTTAGACTTGTGGGCTTTGTATCTCACGCCTCTGATCTTCATCGGCGGGAACACATAATCTTCTATTGAATGTGATGGCACCATCATCATTCAATGAAAACTCTTCACAACCACTGCTACCAGACTTGTCCTTGTATGCAAACAACTTAGCATCCGACCTCTAAAGTTCTTGGATCTGGTCCAAAATATAAGGCCTGACTACAAGGTTAGACATTAAGGCCCCAAATGTACGAACACTGAAACTTGCGTCGTTGTTAGACATGTCTTCTAACAACTTCCACTCCTGAACCATAATGTGGGCCAAGAGTCCAAGAGGCTTCCGGCTCAAAGCATCTGCCACCACATTTGACTTACTCAGGTGATGCTGAATGGAACATTCACAGTCCTTCATGAACTTCACTCATCGACGCTGCCTCAGATTCAGCACCTTCTGGGAGAACAAGTACTTCAAGCTCTTATGATTCGTGAACACATCGAATTGTTCTTTATAAAGGTAGTGCTGCCAAATCTTCAATGCAAAGACCACTGCCGCAAGCTCCAGTCGTGCGAGGATAGTTCTTCTCATGCTCTTTCAACTACTGGGAAGCATAGGCGACGACCTTCCCATGCTGCATCAGAACACATCCTAGCCCGACGTGTGAAGCATCACTGTAAACCACAAAACCGTCACTCCTAGATGAAACTGTGAGAACGGGAACTGTAGTGAGACGCTTCTTCAGTTCCACAAAGCTCATCTCGCACTTATCGCTCCATGTGAACTTAGCATTTTTTCCGCGTCAAGTACATGAGTAGTGTCGTTAAGCTGGAGAACCCCTCTACAAATCGCCTGTAGTAGCCTGCCAAGCCGAGGAAACTCCGTATCTCGATAATACTCATGGGTCTCTCCCAATTTATAACGGCTTCCACCTTTGCAGAGTCAACTGAGATCTCTTCCGCAGATACCACATGGCCAAGGAATGCCACCTTCTCTAGCCAGAACTCGTACTTGCTCAACTTAGCATACTGGTTATGCTCTCGGATAGTCTGCAACTTCTCATGACCATCCAATGTTCTGGAGTATAAAAGGATATCATCCATGAAGACGATCACGTGACAGTCTAGAGATGGTCTGAACACCCGATTCATTAAGACCATGAAAGTCGTCGGTGTATTCTTCAAACCAAATGGCATGACAAGGAACTCGTAGTGCCCATACCGAGTCCTGAAGGCAGTCTTGGGAACATCTCCGGTCTTGATCTTCAACTGATGATAGCCTGATTCAAGATCAATCTTGGAGAAGAACTTTGCTCCCTTCAGTTAATCAAACAAGCCGTCTATTCGAGGCAATGGATAACGATTCTTGATCCTGACCTTGTTCAGCTACCTGTAGTCGATGCACATCCTCATCGACTCATCCTTCTTCACGAAGAATACTGGAGCTCCCCATGATGAAACACTTGGTTGGATGAAACCAAGTTTATGGAGTTCTTCAATCTGCTCCTTCAACTCCTTTAACTCTACTGGGGTCATCCTGTATGGTGTCCTAGAGATCGGAGCAGTGCCTAAAGCAAGCTCTATTAAAAACTCGATTACCCAATCATAAGGTAATTGTAGCAAGTCCTCAGGAAACACACCTAAAACTCACTCACAACCGGGATGACTGAAGAGTCTCGTGTCTCCTGGTATGAGAGACTCAGAGTTGCAAAGTGGGCGATGCCCCTCCTCCGTAGCCCTCGGAAGTGAAACGAATTTACTCCATCTGGCCTGAAGTCTACTATCTTTCAAAGTAAGCCACATACTGATGGTGAGTAGCGAGCCAATCCATCCCGAGAATGACATCAAAGTCTAAAAACTCAAGGAAGATCAGATCAATCGGCAACACATGCTACCCAACTTGGACGACACAATCTCTAAATATTCGTTCCGCGACCATTGGCTGGCCAAGCGGAGACGAAATGGACAACTCACACTCCTACTGACTAGACTCCGACGGAAAACCCTGGCAAAATTAAGCGAGACGAAGAAATGGGTTGATCCAGTATCAATCAACACATGGGCTAAACATTCGCTCACTAGCAAGGTGTTTGAGTATTACAATCAACTAAGTGTCAAACAAGTACAAGAAACGTCAAATATGATATAGGTAGCATGTTCGTACACATATGGCAATACACAAAGTATATTATCAATAATTTATAACTTGGACAACTTCAACTTAAGCGTAGTTTGCACAACATCATCAGATGTATGTGCATCATGCTCGGTCATGCCAAAGACCCTGGCCCTGGTTCGCCTGGCGAGGCGGTTGTGTAAGCTGTGGGGGCCTGGAAGCCTGTGAAGACCCCTGCTGAGAAATTTGCCGAACTAGGGGCCTGATTCCCTGAGACTAGGTCGACTGCATCTGTCTGAGCAGGCATTCTCTAATCACATGCCCCTGATCCTCGTAGTGGAAGCAACCACCAAAGAGTCAAATGCAGATGTTGAGGACGTAGGCGGCACATATCGGGTGGCCTGTGTAGTAGTGAGGCGAGGTGTCTATGGTGCAAGAGGAGGCCTCTCTGCTTGTGTAGGCCCGAAAGTCTGGTACGGGGCAATCCTGACCCTCTTCTCAAGCAGTGCTGAGCCACTGGACTGGCCTCTAACTATCCCTCTCCCTGGGCTACTATCTCTCCTCCTGAATAACTCCTCGGAATTCCTCTCAGCGATCTTCACCTTGCCTACTATCTCTCCCCAGGTTCCCACTTGGAACATGAAGACCATGTCTCCGATGAAGGCCTTAAGCCCTCTCTCGAACTTCCTGACCTGCATGTTCTCTGACACGATCAGATGAGGTGCAAACCTCGATAGCTTCATGAAATTGGCCTCATATTGAGCCACGCTCATCTCACCATGCTCAAGAGACAGAAACTTCATCTGCTTCTGCTCCTTGATGAACACGGGGAAGTACTGCTGGCAGAAGACATCCAAGAACTCTCCCCTGCCTTGGCGACATCCCTTTGCCTTAATGTAGATCTCCATTAGTATTCGGCTTCACCTTCCATCACGAAAGAAGCTCAATCAACCCTCTACTCATCAGTGCAGTGAAGCACCCGGAAGGTCTGTTCCAGCTGCATAATCCAAGCTTCGACAACCATGGGGTCTGTAGTCCCATAGAAGGTGGGAGGCCGAATTCTCCTAAACGCCTCAAGCCCTGCAGTAGTAGGAGTAGCAGCAGGTTCCCTGGCACCAAGCATGGCCAAGGCCTCTGCTATAAACCCCAAGACCTGAGTGAGGTCGGGTTGTTCATTGCCCAATGGAGCCTCTCCTCCATTCCCTCGAGTCTGGTAACCACGACCCCTGTTACCACGTTTCATGATCGAATCCTGAGAACAACAGTAAAACATTAGTCTAACTTGGAAACCAAATTTTATCAATATATCATTAATTGCAGTTGATAGAGCACACATTAGTGTATAGTACACAAGGGCATACACATAATAATATAAGTATACAATTGAGGTTTTTTAACGAAGCTAAGACACTAAGTTCGGTTGAAGTCTCAACCAGCTTTTACGACTAAGACTAACTGTTTAGTCTATACTTGGAATACGACTCCCTATATGGACCTAATGCCTTTGCTCTGATATTAACTCTGTCGCAACCCAAAATCCCACCTAGTAGTTATGAGACTTTGGCTCGTGACTTGCACTTCAAACCATCCTGCAAGAGCATATAAAGCATGTTCAAAGTGGAAGCCAAAAATTTCTTTTATACATAATCGTATTCCAAAAGTTTACAATAACAAAGTAGAGAGTGAACATCTTCACTAAACAAAATATACAATCTCTCCATCACATCACTCGATAGTAAGCATCATAGGGCCACCTATCAAGGTCCCTATTCTCCACCGGATGATCTCCTGTAGGATCCTCCTCAACGTACTCCTCCTCGACCATGGTCCCAGAGCACATATATCAAATGGACCTCTCGAAAATAACAGTTCAGCTAAGCATTGAAAACACTCGGCGTATACAAACTACTAGCTAACCGTGTTATAATAACAATAATAACATGCTTCTGCGTGGAAACGTAACAAGTTCATCCTACATACTTAAATCCGAAAACGGAAACCACCCTTCAAATCTTATCTTAAAAAGTGAATAGTTTTCCCAAAACTTTGTGTTATGAGCTTTCGTTGAAAATCAAAACCCTATGAATCCTTATGAGAACTCCAAAACTTATTTTATGAGTTCTTGTGAGAATTAGAGTTCTTGTAAGATCTTTGCTTATGAGAATTGCAATTATTAGTTTCTTATGAGCTTGTGAGATCCTTATGAGTTCTTATGAGATCCTTATGAGCCTTATGAGTTCTTATGAGCTTATGAGATCCTTATGAGCTTATGAGATCGTACTTTGAGCTAGATGATAGCACCTTTGAATCGACTCATGAGCCGAGTACGTAAATACCCTTCATCGAAAATACATAGAACTGGGCTACCATCATCCTTAACCAACCCTCTATTAGGCTTTATCGTTCTTATGAGATCATACTTTGAGCCGGATATGTCTTATCCTTAACCAACCCTCAGTTTGGCTTTATCTATGCTTATGAGCTTGTGAGTTATTTCTTATGAACTTTGCTTATGAGCTTTACTTATGAACTTTCGGATACTCATACTTATGAGAAAACCTTCGATCATGCAAGACATAGGTGCATATAAGACTTGTGAGATCATGGTAGAAATAGAAAGCCCTTAAACATCAAAACATGATCATAGAGTTTCATTCATGGAGATAACATACATATACATGGGCCACTTAGCCTAATTTCATCAAAAACTATATTTTTCATCTCACTTTTATTAAAGAAATCATAGCAATGGTAGATAGTAGAGTGTATATACTTTTCGAGACCGATTCCCTATTTCTCTGTGGTCTAGCGCTTTAGAAAAGTTGGAGGAGTGAAAACCGGGCTCCAACTTTAATCTCTAGACAAACCCTAGAAGGAACCCTAGCTTTCTCTCTTTTCCCTCTCAAAATATCTCTTAGAACTCTCTTAGGGTTTGAGTAACTCAAACCCACGGATTTGAGGCCTTATATAGGCTAAGGGGTTGGCAAAAACCCTTTATACCCCTTAAAAATATCTTGGAAGGCCGGCTAAGCACAAAAGAGCACGTGAGCAGTCGACCAGTGTGCATAGCGGTCGACTGGTGGCTTAGTGGTCGACCGCAGGTCTGAGCGGTTGACCAGTTGAGTGAAGGGGTTCTGGAAAAAAACCCCATACAGAAAAATCGCACTAACGGTCGACCGGTTGCCTAGCGGTCGACCCTATTTTGAGCGGTCGACTGTTTGACCCTGATTTTGCCCATTTTCACACTTTAAACACTTACGAGTATTTTATACTCTTGTTTTGTGACCCTTATCACACACACAACACTTAAGAGTATTTTCATACTTTATCAACCTAAATCCTAACATATATACAAACACGATTAAACGGATAACAAAACCCTCATTTTACATGGAAGTTTTGGGGCTTTACATAATCTGCATGTAACATAATGATTTACAGCAGAACCGGAAAAATGAGGTACTGCAACCATTCTATTAATTTGATAATCAAGAAAGATTTCAACTTTTCAAGTTTCGAACTGCAAAAATCATTACCAGCAGATATTTCAGATTAGTTGTGCTGATATCCTCTTTCGTCTCATTGGAAGAGAACAACCCCAGCTTGCCTATCATCTCCTCGCACTGCTGCAAAGCTTTGCATCCCTTCCTCAAAGTCTCCTGAAACTCCACAATTTTAATGCAACATATTATCTTTATAAACAAAAAAACAAAACTGAGAATTAAAGAAACAGATGGCTTGTCCGATGAAATTACCTGATCAACAACAGATTCAGACGCCATGAAATGTATCTTCCGCGCTTGTTCGCCCAAATCCGGGAGAGACATCTCCTCCATCTTCCACTCCACCATCGATTGAGTCATGAGTAATCGAAATCAAGAAATGACAGGGAAAGAAAGAAAAAAAAAGGAAAACCCTAGAAATCAACGAATGTCCGTACTGCATAATCGAATTACGAGTCCTCGTGCTGAAATCAAAAGCGTAGAGTCCCCGTGAATTGAAATTAAAAAACAAAAAATGCCAAGTATAAGCTATTACCAAAGCCTAGGTATCGTTTGCTCTTCTCAGCCAAAAACCAACTCATGTTCATACGCTGTTATGTGTAACAGGTTTGCAAATTTACTAATGGTTTTGCAACCGTTAAACAATCAACCACAACCCTTAGTTTTGATAGACTTTCATATGTTTTGGTTAGAAAAATCGATAGACTTTCGTTTGTTATGGTAAGAAAAAAAAGACTATTATGCCCTAAGGATAGTTTATAATCCCCACAAAGTCTTTCAGTGCCCTTGAGCCATGGTTATCAAGTTTTAACTCTTGTGATTAATTTGTCTCATTTTAATTTTCTTTAACTATGATTAAGATTCACACTCTCCCCTTTTAACTCCCTTTAATTGTGGTTAAGATTCATTAACTATTAGGGTTAAAGCATTTAACATTGATTTTGAGAAAAAGAATTAGAAAAATTAATGTGTCCCTTTTAATTAGCTTCCTTTAACCATGGTTAAGATTCACTCATCCTTAGGTTTAAAATATCTAACCTTGATTTTTAGAGAAAAATATATTTTAAAAAAATTAATGTGTCTTTTAACTCCTTTTAATCATGGTTAACGTTCACTAACCCTTATGATTAAAGCATCTAACCTTGGTTTAAAATAAAATTAAAAGTTTAATGTGTCCCTTTTTAACTCCCTTTAACCGTAGTTAAGATCAACTAACCTTTATGCTATGTTTGGTTGTTGAGAGAATAGGTGAAAACATGGAAAAGAAAAGAAAATTTTGGATTTCTAATACAATTTTTTAGTTGTGTTTTGTCTAATTTTCCTTTCTTTTCCATGTTTTCACTTATTTTATTGACAACCAAATATAGGGTTAGGGTAAAAACATCTAACCTTAGTTTATAGAAAAAAAAAAGTAAACATGTCTTTTAACTCCCTTTAACTGTGATTAGAGTTCACTGACCTGGTATTAAAAAAAAATTAAAGTGACCCTGTTTAACTATCTTTATCTTTGGTTAAGATTCACTAACTCTTAGGGTTAAAGCATCTAACCTTGGTCTTTAGAAAAAAAAAATTAAAAATTACCATGTCCCTTTAACTCCCTTTACCTGTCGTTAAGATTCACTAACCCTTAGGGTTAAAGCATCTTATCTTAGTTTTTAGAAAAAAATGTGTGTCCCCTTTTAACTCCATTTAACTATAGTTAAGATTTACTAATCCTTAGGGTTAAAGCATCTAACCTTGGCTTTTAGAAAATAATTAAAAAATTTTATCGTGTCCCCTTTTAGCTCCCTTTAACTATGGTTAAGATTCAATAACCCTTAAGATTAAAGCATCTAACCTTGAGTTTTAAGAAAAGGTTAAAAATATTAACCATAAGGGCTAAATTTTGTTAACCATAGTTCAAGAGTAGTTAAAAGGGATTTGTATGGTTATGAAATCACTTAAGAGCATAATAGTCATTTGATTAACAGTTACAAATGAAAGTCTTAACAAAACCATGGATTGAAGTCTTTGTGGAGAACTGTTGGAAAACAATGAGTTGATTTGCAAAACTGTTATTTACAGTGTATTTGCAAAGTAGCAAGAATGTAGCAACTGATATGCAATAACCCTTTAGGACAAGGAATTTTTTGTTGGGCCAGGTTTGAACTTGCTTTTTTCAATCCGAAGAGTTCTACCGTTGACAACAACAAGAATGGATTTTAAATAGCAGCTGCTAATGACTACCGGAAAGAGTTAACGACTCCATATATAAATAGGTTGAGTTCGAGATAACGATGTTTCCACCCTACACAAAACTTATCATACCCAAACACAACTCAATCTAGCCCATTGTCACCCCTAGTTAGGGATTAAGCAATTTTAATGCTAGAATGATAATTTTCAAATTCTAAAATGTCTGTGAGGATAAAGTTGTCATACATTAAGTAAATTTTGATGAACGTAAAAAATATGTTTAGCATATTAAGCTACTTAATTAAGCATGAATTTGTGAGCTTAACGGGTTAGACCTATTAAGACTTTAAATTAAGCATTAAGATGTACATAGGCTGGGCCGCTACCTGTAATCGGTTTCCTTTTTAAGCCCTAAGAAGTAGAATCGGGTTGGACTGGGCTTGGTTGTGGCCCTGATTTCCTAATTTTTAAGAAGTTAGGGCTTGGTTGGTTGATTTCCTATATATATATATATATATATATATAAAGGTGCACGTGCTTTGCAAGTATTGATTTTTTTTATTAATAAAGTAAAATATTTTAATCAATAGTTTTACATTAAATTTGACAAATTTTAAAGCAAGAAAGTATAGGATACCTTCGTAATTTAATTATGAGAATTTATAAAGAAAAAATAAGTATGACTAATTAGAGAAGAAAAGATAATAACATATTAATTCTAAAACCTAATATAAAATCAAGTGTTTATCTATAATTAATTATGTCATCCTTTTGGCATTGTATGGTCATCTGGTTACTTCTCAAAATTTGTAGGTCCATCTTGATTCCTTGGCTTATATAAAGTGTATTTTTTTTATTTATTGAAATGTAAGATAAGCCCCTATTAAATTCTAAAGTCATATCTGAGCTGATTAGGTGCAATAAACAGAAGAGCACAATTAGTAACAAAAAGTGTTTTATGTTAGAGTTATGAGTATTTGGATGTAATAAAATTAAAATATATAATCCTAACATAGGGCATTACACGAGAGTGTGCTTGTTCCAAGGAACAACAAGGTCAATGTTTATTTTGCATTTATTATTGGCTAACTCGCAGATATGAACTATATATCATAATCATCCAATCTTTTAATATGATTATTCCATTGAAATTTTCTCTTGGCTATTCACCATTAAGGGTACAGGGTGGGCACGAGCTATCTGGGCTTGGCTCAATAAAAGGTTGACTCTACACTCGGGTGGCTTATAAAACAAGCATGAACACAATTTTCAGGCTTTATTTGGGATATATGGGAGTGTTATTTAAAGAATGGTGGAGAAGGTTAGAGTGCTACCTTCATCTTTCATGGTATGTGAAACCAAAGAAAAAAAACAAATTAAAATAAAACTTACAAAAAAGAATTAAGATATGTAAATATATACATGTGTGAATAGGGATGGCCACAGGGCGGGTTTAGACTGGGGCGCCCCAAACCCTACCTTCATCTATTAGGGGTAGGGAGTGGGCAAGAGCTATCTGGGATTGGCTCCATAAAAGCTCGACTCTACTTGGGCGGCTTATCAAACAAGCATAAACACAATTTCCAGGCTTTATTTGGGTGTATATGGGTGTGTTATTTAAAGAAGGGTGGAGAAGGTTAGAGAGCTACCTTCATCTATCATGGTATGTGAAACCAAAGAAAATAAAACAAATTAAAATAAAACTTACAAAAAAAGACAAGATATGTAAATATATACATGTGTGAGTAGGGATGGCAACTCCTAATGACAAGACTCCTACCCTGTTCTTGTCCCAAACCAAGGGTGGGGCAGGCCAGTTCCAATTTATCAAAACCCCTCTTAAACCCGTTCTCATCCCGTTAAGCACTAGTTGGGGCGGTCGGAGGAGTTTTCGTAAGATATTAAAGTAATTTTAGTATTAATTTAATTGTAAAATAGGCATCTAAATTATAAAGGGGTGGATCGGGCTGGCTTAAATCCATCCCCGACCTAAACCCTAGGTCAGTTTTACCCATCATTACCCATCCCTTACCCAACCCCGTTTATGAACCTCCCAAACCTGTCCCAATAGGGCGGGTCGGGACAAGTTATCCGTTTAACCTGGGTCGTTGCCATCCCTATGTGTGAGCTATAGAGAAATGAAGTTTCATTGTCAAACAGAAAAGATGGAAATTATACATCTCAAATATTTTCGTGTTGTGTCAAGCAACATTTGGTGACTGCTAGATATTCTGAATTTGCATATAAAATACCAGCAACATTTGGTGAATGCTAGTAATTTTGAATTTTCTGATAAAATACCACCGGCCAACAGATTCCCTTTGACATGTAAAATGAAGTAAAATTGCCTATTTGGATAGAGGAACATGCAAATATAAAGCATGTATGTTACATCCCTTCCAGGAAGCAATTCGGGTCAAGAGATTCCCATTGACACGTAAAATGAAGCAATTCGATCCCCTGTGCATAATATGCCAATTTTTGCAGTTTGGATCTTAACTGGATTTTTTCATTGAGTTGATCTATGAAAAACTTCATCTAAAGTTTATACTACTAAATCTTATAATTTCTAAATTCGGAATTAAACGATGTGACGGGAAAAGGAAGCAATTCAGATATACTTAAATCTGAATATTACCCTTGCTCTCCTACTAATCTGGAATGTTCTGAGGACCACAATGAAATTGAAACCACCAACACTATCGTTCCCCTTTGAGCCATCGGTGAAAGAAGGGGGAGAAATCCCCAAGTTGGGATCAAGATTGTGACTGCTTCCTACATCAAAGCATTAAGAAACTCATATCATATCATATCACCTCACACTTCACAAAGAAGGATTTGATGAGCATTTGCATATGATGCGAAAACCTGTTATTCTAACGATCAGCTTAGACAAGATGATATGTCGAATAATACCTCCATTATCGACATCAGGGATTATTTTCCCTTCATATGTACTCAGCTCAAATTTGGTGGTACCCTATTGAGGTTGAGAATTCGGGTAAGAAATTCAGTATTAGGGAGAGTGTATGAGTTGCAACCCACAACGGTTTTTGGACAAGGAATTCATGTCCATGGTGGGAGAATAGGGTTTGTCAGTTTAAAATTAAGCTTTTTTAGCAAGAGAAAAATCACTTGACGAGAGGGTTCATCCTAGGAAGAGATTATTGATCTAATAAAGTAATCTCATAAGAATTTTAGGGTATTAGGAATCCTAATTGGATAACTTTGAAGACTTTTAAATTTTTTGAAATTATTGTTTGGAAAAAACATATGAAATAACATATATAAGTACACAAGTATTATTAGGACTTACATTGTTAGCAATAACATATAAACACATGCAACCACGTATAGTTGAATAGATACATCAAATTTGATGGCTTCCCATCCAAAACATAGAGGAATAGATACATCAAATCTGACTGTTTCCCATCCAAAACATACAGATACCTAAGTAAATTAGTCATTCTAACTCTTTATTAATAGATTCCTTATCAATAACAACAAAATAAATGTATATTTCTCCTTCAACCACCCCGTCTTGGGATTCATTATCTTTGGGCCTTATAAACATACGAAAATTTTTAATATAAGTTGTGTATACTCTTGAGTTATTTATAAAATAAAATAACTTAAAGGGTAATTTAGTTAACATAAAGTTTTGCCTACTCCTTCCATACTCCATGCTTATTGAAGCTTGTAATGAGAGGTCCTTAATAAGGTGACACATGGCAAGTTGTTTCAAAATCTGGCCGTTTGATGTCAAGACCGGTTGCCCGAGAGACACGCAACAAAAAATTAGCTTGATCAGACATTTATAGACTGTCCATCGAAGAAAGGAAGATCACTCATTTCTATATCCTAGGTAGGATCTAGTGAACCCTAAGGGTTAATGCTAGAAACTAGGGTCTAATCGAATGGTCTAAACATGTCTGATCGGACTGATTGTTTTGACACGTGTCTCAAATGGACCCAACTTGATATCTGATGATTAGATTCAAAAAAATATGACACGTGTCATCTTTCTAGAGGGCTCGCTCATTACAAGCTTCAATGAGCATGGCTCATTAGTGTCCTTCCCTATATATATATATATTAAGTATTGAAATATTATGTATATATTTCACTTTGCATGTGTAATAAGATTTTTAAATTTTTTAAATTCAAATATATTTTTAAAAGGAAAAAAATTGTTATACCATTTATAAGTTGGAACCCATGTTAGGTGACTCCTTCAAGTCCTACAAGGCTTGGACTTGATACTTTTCCACCAATTCAATACTTTGTACTTGGGTAGCGCTTGGATTGAATTTTATTAGCCAAAAATCAATTGTGATAAAATTGAATGTGTAGAAATTAAATATCAAATAATCACTTTTTCAAATAATAGTGTTTGGAACGCCCCCATTAGGATTGCACTTGGGCTTGGTCAGCCCCTAGCCCAACCCGAATTTGACCAATTAACAAACCTACACAAGTCGGAGATATAACAAAGGGCGTAAGTTAAATTTTTTTAAAATAAATGGTGGGCCCCATGAGGACCTTACAAGGAGGTAAAGGCATGAATCATATGTCTCAAGTCAATTCTACTTTATTGGCTAAATTGGGATGACGGCTACAAACAAAGTCTATACGCTTTGGGTTAAAGTTCTAAAGAGTAAGTACATGAATACTTCAGATCTTATGTCTTACTCGGTGAGATCTAATTCTTTACATGTGTAGAGACGTATAGTCCAAGGAAGGGAAGTACTGAAGACGGGGCTTCGTTGGAGGGCGGGTGATGGGAGGAGAGTTAATTTCTAGACAGATACTTGATTGAAGGAAAAACCTTTGTGCGAGGAGACTAGATTATTGTTGTCTCAGGAGTCAATGGGGTAAAAAAGTTGTTGGCTTTATTGTGGAAGGGTCGTGGGACATTACTAGTCTTCGCAATTGTCTCCTAGAAGTTCAAGTGTAGGAGATTATCTGTTTGCTAGTGGGATTGGCACCTTTGCTTGAAGATAAAGCTATTTGGGGTCCAAATTTTTCTGGTAAGTTCTCCACTAAATCTGCGTATGATATTATTTCTGATATGGATAGGCAACCAACTATTCAATTTGAATGGAAGGTGTTGTGGAAAATGCGAGTTTTCCCAAAGATTAAATTCTTTTACTGGTTGACGATTCAAGACCGGTTATTGTCAAATAGTAATCGAGCTAATCATCATATGACGACAAATATGAGTTGTCCCAATTGTAACCATCCTTTGGAGAATTCTATTCATATTCTAAGGGATTGTCCTCTCGCTAACTATATGGAAGAGTCTTGTTCCCCTCCAAGACCAGATATAGTTCTTTAGCCTGGATTTGCTTGGTTGGTTTAAGCTAAATTTGGGGAAATCAAAAGAAGAGATTATCGATAAAGTTCCTTGGTGTGACCTATTTGTTATGTGTTGCTGGCGAGCTTGAAATTGGAGAAATAAAACAGTATTTGACCCGTTGTTCATCTATCCTCCTAACCTGTCTGAAAAGATTGTTAAAGAAGCTTTGGAGGTGTTTTCTACATTGCATGTTCAAGGGAAGAAGAAAACTCGAATTTAGAGATTTATTGGATGGAAGGCTCTTGAACTGAGATGGTTAAAGATAAATACGGATGGGTGTTTGAAGGGAGATCCTGGTTTGGCGAGTGTAGGGGGTTTAATTCGAGATACTTTTAATTTGGCCAATAGATGATTGATTTTTCAACAAATTTAGGAGTGTGTCATAACGATCAGGCTGAATTGTGGGCCTTGTTTTATGGACTAAAACTGGCTTGGGATCAAGGTTTTCGAAATGCGATTGTAAAGTCTGACTCTGAGTGCTTAGTGTTAATGGTAAATGAGGGTGTGTTTGAATTCCACCTTAATCTTGGTTTGGTTGTTGCATGCTAGTATTTGATGAAGCAAGACTGGGATTGCAATGTTTGTCATATTTATAGAGAGGCCAACTTTAGTGCTGATTGCTTGCCAATTTTAGTGGGTCCCATGGACCAGGTTTGAGGGTGCATGATTCCCCTCCTGTTGGGTTGAATTCTTAGCTTTTTTATGGTGTTTTTGGGGCTGCTAGACCCAGGAATGTCCTAGTGTAGTTGGGGCCTTGGGCACCCTCCTAAACCCAAAAAAGGGCACGGATAGCAACTTGACTATGTAATACTAGACCATTACGGTGTATTAATGCGATATATCGATCAATTCGATCCCTTGCGAGCGAGCTCCCATGAAAACCTTTTTGGATTGGATAGACCAATTTGATGACTGCCAATAAAATGTGACAAGTATCTTTTTAATATTTTCTAAATTATAGTTGCGTCAACATTGTCTCCGACCTAATTAGGGTTTTAAAAAAGCTTAAGACTTTGACACTTGCAGGCTATAGATATGCACAAATAATCCTTGAAGAGATTGAATCACACCCAATCATGATAGAACTCGGGGAGAGTTCAATGGCACCCACATGTCAACACGTGTCCATTTTAACTTCTAACCACAATTAATAGGGTTAAAATGGACACGTGTTGACCTGTGGGTGCTGTTGAATTCTTCTCGAGTTCGATCGTAATTGGCTGTGATTTGGCCTCATCCTAGAAGGGTCCCTCCTCTCGAGAATTACCGCCCTATTAATAGAGGTATTGAGATTAATAATTAAGAGAGAGAAAATTAGTGAAATGTTTAACTTACTGTCGCATTTCACTATATAGTTGAATGTGCGGTCCTTATTGGTCCATGCCCCCTTCTTAATATCTATCAACCATAGTTAAGATTCACTCACTCATAGGGCTAAGCAATCTAACTTTAGTTTTTAGAATGAAAACAAAGACAAAAATATTAACCTTAATTTTATTAAACTTAACCATAATTAAAAGAGATGTTATAAGGGACACGTGTTACGGCATTTGACTAAATATTCAAATGCGTGGTGGGCTAATCACTACCCAAAAAACTAATAGATACGGTCTCAATGTCTCAATGTTCTATACTTTGTTGTGTGAGTTTCTAACAATTGTCAATAATATGATATTAAATAAAAGAGGAGTACTAGCAGACGCAAGATGGGGCTAATACGTGGAGATGTTTCATTATTTTAAGCGTTTATAAAGTATACGTCAGAGAATGTTTGACATTTGTAGCGTCCGAGTTGCATCATTGAAAGATTTGTGACTGGGGCTACAAAATCCAAAATAAAATTAAAGATCCGCAACCCCAATGCCTGGATTGATTTTGCTAGCCTTAAATTGAAATGTTTATCATTTTGGGAAGAATATGACATCTAGCACTTACCCCACAATGTTTTGTTATCTTGGCCAAATTGAAATGTACAAGGCTAGCCCTCATTCTCATGGAGGGGTCAGATTTCGAAAAATAATCCAAATAATAGTGGGTTCTTGTTCATATGAGATCACCGAATTGAAAGGTCATTCAACTCTATTTAGCTTGCTTATATTATATGAGTTTTTTTCTTCTTGTTTAAACCTCAAAAATGTTTCCCCAATAGGATTAAGATCTGTCTAACTGGATCGGATTCGGATCGGATCAAAATCTGATCCATTGACATCCCTACTACAGCCCTCCTATGCCCCATGTGGCTTCGCCCCTCTCTTCTGGTCGTGACAGTGATATTGTGTGAATCTCTTATTGGAGTGATCTGAATTCTAATTCCATTAGGTGTAGGAGTTGAAATGCCTACATATAATCACAACTTCAAATGCTACACATCTAATAACAAATGAGCAGTGGGTATCTAGTTGACCGCTGTGTCCTGTGTCCCTTTTAATCCCCATTTAATTATGTTTGTAACTAAATTAAGGTTAATATTATTTATTTATTTTTTCTAAAAACTAAGTTTAGATGGGGTGAGTGAATCTTAACTATAGTTAATATGTATTAAAAAGGAGGGCGTGGACCAATGAGGACCCTGCATTTCACCATTAAACATTTCTCATAACAAATACTAGCACCATTAACAGGAACAAAGTACCTGCTAGCTCTTTATTTAACCAATACTCAAGCAGGTCAAGTGGTTGTCTCCGACTCCAGGGTAGAGGAAGATTAATGTGGATGGGGTGGCACTCCCGAATATCTCGATGGCAGGTGCAGGTTTGGTAGCGTGGGATCACAATGGTTTGTTGTTGTGCTCTAGATGGAAACCCCTAGTAGGGAGCTCTAGAAGGATTGTGGAAGCGGAGGCGGAAGCGGAAGCGGAGCGATTGGGATTTTTGGAAGTAGCGAGTCAACACTGGGAACGAGTACTCTTAGAGATAAATTCAAAGGAGATCTCAAACCCTCTTAATGAGTTAGCTTCTCATACCCCTTGGGAGATTAGCTCAATTCTAGCCGATGTTATAGCTCCTTGTGGCGGGAGCATGATCAAGTGAAGGTTCAAGATACATAGACAAGCAAATTCAGCGGCTCACAATGTAGCTTAGATGCGCTTAACATCAACTTACGGAATCTCTCTCGAGGCTCTGTGTCTAGTACTGTAACTGTTTCCTCCCCTGACTCTTTGATCCCCTCCAAGTAATATATTGTCCTCTCAACCGAAAAAAAAAATATATTTATATCATATTATGATAACACGTTTCCTAAATTTTTTTTAAAAATATATATTAAACTACAAACAAACAAATATTTGAATTAAAAGAGAAGGTTGCAAGCTAGGAAGCATGGATACTTCAAAAGGGTCTTCGTATCCATATCCGATACGTATCGGATACGGATATGCCTCTGATACGGCGGGATACGTACGGGATATGGCTGAGACGTATCCTGTTAATTTAAAACATGCTTTTTAATTCAGATACAACTTTGATACGACATGGATATGTAGGGATACGATCATGAATATTTTTATTTTTTTTGTATTTTTGGAGACCTGGGGGTGTGACCCTATCTCTTTTGTTTTTGCATGGACATGGTCTTCTTTATATTTTGCTTAGTGGATGATAGGATGACTTTCTTTTTTGCTTAATGGATGATGAGATGACCTTATTTCTTTTGCTTTTGCATGGACATGGTATTTCTTATACATAAACAGAACTGAACCAATAATTATTTTGTAATTATAATACAAAATATAGTAATTTTTTTTTTTTAAAATTACAGACGTGTCCTGATCGTACCCGTATCCTATTTTTTAGGTTCTGTCATATCGCCGTATCCGTATCGTACCTGTATCCCGTATTCGTGCTTCCTAGGTTGCAAGTATTTTAAAGATAAGTCCATTTTTTTTTAATCCTGGTCAATGTCTTTATCTTGGGAGCAGCACAAAAGATAAGATATCAAATCACAGCCAATTGCGATTGAACTCAGGACGAGTTCAATTGCACCCACAAATCAACACATATCCTTTTTAACCCTATTAACCATGGTTAAGATTTTCTATTTATTAAGGTTCAACAATCTAACTTGGTTTAAAAAAATATTTTAAAAAATTTAACCTTAAGGTTAAGAAATTTTAACCCTAGGATTAATTTAAAAAAAAAAAAGAATTCCTAAAAACCAAGTTAGATTGTTGAACCTTAAGGATTAATGAATTTTAATCATAGTTAAAAATGACACGTGTTGACCTGTGGGCGCAATTGAACTCTCCTTGAATTCAATAAGAATGGCTCTGATTCGATCTCCAAAAGATATTATCTGGGATGATAAGTCACCCCACGTGGTGGATGAATTATTGATGAGGACTTAGAAGAGGACCCTGTGTCCTCTTCCAGAAATTAGCTTGAGCTTGAATTTGGTGCAGCCTTAATTATAATGTAATTAAAAGAAATAAAATAATATTACTATTCTAAAGAGGCACGTGGGGTGTGAGTGTGTTTTCTTTCTTTCCGGTAACCACCGGTATCCGGTGTTATTGGGTATACCAAAAAAATTTCTAAAGAGGCACGACTTTAGAGAAAATAAAAGATAATTTTAAAATATAAAAATTAATGTATTCAAGTTTCTTTTTGAGAATAACTATGATCGGGAGCTCCGGTTGAACAATCAACCGGAGCAATCCAATTTTTGTCTTAGCAAGTGGTAAGTTTGGTAGTTATGAAAAAGGATATTTTTTAAAAGTAAAAATTCATCATTAAATACCCCTTTCTAAGGAAAATTTTGGATTAATCGGGTTGGCTGTTTAACCGAAACTCTTTTTTGATAGTAATTATTCTCTTTTCTTTTATTATAAGAGTTTAAATAGGAGCCTAAGTGGTAGAATGGCTCCCTTTTCTATTAGAATTGATGGCAATTCTGTAGTTATGGGAGAGATTAGCGTGATTTTCTCCCATAGTTATGGGAAATGGTATTTATAGAAAATTATAAATGTTAAAAAATGCCTTTCTTGTTGCTCATTATTATCAAACTATCATTTCTCAAGGCAAATTTCTATTTCTCTGGTTGATTGTTCAACCTGAGCTCCTATTGATAGTTAATCTCATTATGGATCTAATATTTTTTTTTGGTTAACCCACACATTAGATAATTTAACTAACTACAAATTATTATTATTATTATTATTTTTAATACCGAGCTACATATTATTTAATAAATATCAATTGATAATACCCACATTGACCACAGTTTTCATTTCTTATCTATAAAACATGTTGCACCTGTACAATTTTGATGCACTCATCACAGGGTGAGTACACATTCGTGGACTCGCTTATATTATTTGAGTGCTAACAGAGATGAGATCTTTTGAAAAGACCTCTAAGGAATTTGTTTTTAATAGAATCTATGAGATTGTGACACGTACATACTTATGCATGCATGGTATTTTTGAAATCAGCAATAGTCTTTTCTCAAGCAAGCAACGAACTATAACTCTTCCCTCCCTTACAAGCCCCTTTAATTGTGTTTTTAACTATGATGAATAAATTTTAAAATTTACTGTTAATTTTTTTTCCAAAAAAAAAGCCCTTAATAGTAAGGGTTAGTGAATCTTAATTATATTTAAAAAGAACACGTAGCAAAAAAAGAGGAACAAGACGCCTCCTTTAGCTCACCATCGAGGAGGTGATTATTATTTTTTTACTTAGGATCTTCTCTTGTTGGTACTGGTAAGGAGATAACCAAAACCAATTGGAAGGTGCTACACCTATTTTGCACACTTGTTGAGATATGTGAGCCCAAATTGATGCACTAATTGACGTGAAGGGGGTGCGTGAAGCATTCCAATTGGATGTTGGCGGTCAACACTCTCTAGCATCAACTCCAATTGGAGATCCTAAGCCTTTACCTTTTGAAATAACACTATTAAGATTCGGACTCCTGCTAACCCCACTAATTATTTGAGTGACTGACTATCTAGGAAGCACATATACAGATACGGATACGATACGATACGGATACGGCAGAACCTAAAAAAATAGAATATGGGTGCGGCTAGGATACGTCTATAATTTTTTTTAAAAATAATAATAATACTATATTTTATATTATAATTACAAAATAACCATTGGTCCAGTTCTGTTGATGTATAAAAAATACCATGTCCATGCAAAAGCAAAAGAAATAGGATCATCTCATCATCCACTAAGCAAAAAAGAAAGTCATCCTATCATCCACTAAGCAAAATATAAAGAAGACCATGTCCATGCAAAAACAAAGGAGATAGGGTCACACCCTTAGGTCTCCAAAAATACAAATAAAATAAAATAAATTTATTCATGGCTATATTCCGGTCGTATTCATGCTGTATCGTAGCTGTATCCGAATTAAAAAACATGTTTTTAACTAATAGAATACGTCTCAGCCGTATCCCGTACGTATCCCGCTGTATCCGATATGTATCGAATTTGGGTACGAAGACCTATTTGAAGTTTCTGTTCTTCCCAACTGACTATTAAGGGTTTTGCAAGAAATCCTTGCATGAGGAGTGCTAGCCCTACTCTTAGAGCTTTCCTACTTTTACCCTGAGCTAATAATTTATTCATTTTCATTGTTAAAGCCTTACTATCACTGAAAAAATATGTACTTTAACAATGAAAATGGACAAATGATTGGCTTAGATGAAAGTAGGAATTTTCCGAGAGTAGGGCTAGCACTCCTCAGCCGTCATCCTTGCATTGGCCTCCACAAAAGATTTGAACTACACAAGCCCTAGTTTTTTTTTGTCCTAATCATTTATCTACCTTTTTTGATCGACTAACTTACCACAAGGCAAACAGTAGGCAAAAGGACCATAGGAACACACACAAACTCACACACACTCACTTCAAGAGGAATCAACCCACGAGCACACTCTAAAACTAGTATCAACCTTAAGAGAAGCTATGAAACCTTATGAGAACGAGTACACAAGCTAACCTATCCAATGCGAGACTAAATATTTTTTTGATTGACTAAACTTATCACAAGGTAAGTAGTAGGTAAAGGATCCGAAGGAACACGCACACACACCAAATCATTTATCTACCTAGTGTACCACTTTGTGCAAGAAGACAAGTATTTGAATTTTGCGTCAGTTGTCAGTCCCAACACGATATAATTACCTTATTGCTCCCATAGCAAGAGAGTCCAATAGGAGGGATTGGGTAGCAAAATCTTATCTTAAATACAGTTTAAATACAAAGAGCCTTTTAATTTTTTTTTTTTTTTTTTTTTTAAGGATAAGCTGGGTTTAGGCGGACTCTTACTAGATAAATATAAAAAAAAAAGAGAAATGTTATTTTCTAAGGTATTTACATCCTGATTTATCCTTTTGAACGGACAAAACTACAAAAAAATTGAAACTAGGTAAAAACTATAGAATCTATGCCATTACAAAATTTAGCCAAAAAATCAGTTATCATATTTGTTTCTTTCCATGCATGAGAGACTGAAGAGCCTTTTACTTTATGATGTGAAGATGTTGCAATTGTATACTTCCAAATTGCCCCCGTCTTTTTCAATAATTACAACTGCGCCACTGCCTTAGTGTAAAAAGGAAGCACTGCCCCCCCTTACACGAGTAAGTGATATACAATAATAGCTCCACTCGTGTGTACTTCCTTAACGGCCTATAAATGAGACCCTCCCTTACCCCCCATCCGTGTGGTACAGAGTAAAGAAGATGGGAGGCCCAAGCAAGAGCAGCACCACCCACTCCTCTCCTCCTCCTCCTCCTCTTCACACGCTTGAGGTCATGCGTCGTGCCGGTTTGAACCGAGTATTTGCCCTAGTCTACACGTGTGGCATCTTAGCTCTGCTCTATCACCACTCACTGGCTCTCCTCCACTCCACCACCTTACTCTCCTTCTCACTCACCCTCTCCTTGCTACTCTCTGATGCCGTTCTTGCCTTCATGTGGTCCACCACACAGTCTTTCCGCATGCGTCCGATCCGACGCCGTGCCTTCCTCGAAAACCTTACGAGAGTCGTTGACGAGAGTCAATTTCCGGCGATGGACGTGTTTATATGCACCGCCGATCCATACAAGGAGCCACCGATGAGTGTCGTGAACACGGCTTTATCGGTGATGGCGTACGATTACCCGCCGGAGAAGGTGTCGGTCTATGTATCGGACGACGGAGGGTCGGAGCTGACTCTCTTTGCTTTCATGGAGGCTGCTAAGTTTGCTGCCCACTGGTTGCCTTTCTGTAGGATGAACAAGATTGAGGATAGGTGCCCAGATGCGTACTTTAGATCCAACCAAGCTGGGGCCTCTGAGGCTGAGAAGCTTAAGGTAACATATAGTAGTTAAAACTCCCAGTAAGATTACATTGTAGCGTAGTAACTGCTCACAAGTCTACACGTACACCCTCATCATCACTTATTGGAGATCGGATGCCCTAAAAGTTGATGTCAGAAGTTAAATTTGCGCAATTCTCAATGACCCGGATCTCAATAGGTCAACGTATATGTGTGGTCCTGATGGTTTGATTGAATCAATCCACAGTAGGACCCATTGGCCACTGTGCGTTGGAGCCTGACCTCATTTTTGTGCCCCATGTGCGTTTTTCGTTGTCTGTTTGTGGCAACTAGTACGTTCGATTTTTGTGGTAGGACTCGAGATTCTCTCAAGTTCTAACCGCACTCCAATGTGTCCGGTTATGTCTCAAAGGTGAACACATGTCTCTTTTTTATATCCCTTAACTGTGATTAAATTCGGGTTCAACCATCTAACCTTAGTTTTTAGAAAAGATATATTAAAAAGATATTAACTTCAAATGTTAAAGTTGTACTTAACCAGAGTTAAAAAAAACACTTAACAGAATGCGTCTGTATCAGAATTCTTGCTTGACTAGCTTTCATCTTATTATTATTATTAACATGAGTCCTTATAACTCCTATTAATTATGGTTAACTTCTTCTTCCCCTCGCTCTCACGTGTATTGTAAGTGCCACCCGCTAGTTATTATTATTATTGGAAAGGATGAGTATTGAAAATTGGGTATAGTAAAAAATTGTTTGTTTGTTGAATCACTTTTCTAACCCCAAATGAAATTATATAAAAAATAAAATTCGACTTAGAGAGCATGTAAAATAGTTATAAGCAAGCACATTAAAAAATAATTAAAAAAACAAGTTATATGCAAACAATTTCAAAACCAATTTTTTAAACCCATACTTAACCTGTTCTAAGGCAAGGTCTCTGTTAATTCGAAGACCATCTAGAAGCTTTATAAACATAGAATAAAAATAAGGAGCCAAATCATCTCCAGCCAAATCATCTCCGGTGATAACCGGATTTGGCAAATCCGGTTATCACTCCTAGAGGTCACCACGTGTCTCCTTTGACACCCCTTAACCGTGGGTAAGGTTCACCCACCCCTACGGTTCACCCACTCATTTTTGGTTTTTTTTTTTCTAATATTAATTCCTTTTTAAAATTAAAAAACGTTTTTTAATATTAAAAAAACTTTAAAACAGTTTTTTAATTTTTAAAAAAGAATTAATATTTTTAAAAAAAAATAAATAATGGGTGGGTGAACCCTAGGGGTGGGTAAATCTTACCCACGGATAAAGGGTGTTAAAGGAGACACGTGGTGACTTCTAAGGGTGATAACGGGATTTGAGGATTCGACTCCTCGAAATAATAAACAAAGGAATCATCTATCCCTTATTTTATTGATTATGTCCTGTACTCTGTCTGTTGGATTACAGCTCACTAGACGCTGGATAGGTCTTGAGGGTTTTGTTTAAGGCTGTCAAAAAAGCCCATATAGAAGGGTACCCGGCCCGGCCCGGCCCTCCAAAGCCCTCCAAAGCCCGGCCCTACCCCAGCCCTTGGGCCGGGCAGGGCCAAAAAATTGGAAGCCCTTGTTCTCTAGGGCCGGGCTAGGGCTCCCCCTGTCCGGCCCTTCCCGGCCCGGCCCTACTTTATCTTAAGATAAATATTTTTTAATAATTTTACTAATATGCTCCCTTTAATCTTTCATTAACGTTATGAAAGTAGGGCTATGTTTGTAATTGCGCCAACTAAAGACCTTATAAAAACCAACCTAACACAGACCAAACCCTAACTTGTATTCACATTCTAAGACTTTGCCTCTTCATTCTTCAACTTCAATCGCACATGCCACATACCACTTCGGCTCTTCATCGATCATCTCTCTCTCTCTCTCTCATATCTTACTCTCTACTTTCAGTTTTATATCTAAACATATTTTCAATTTTGTTCTATATAGTTTTATTATTCTACTTGTTTACCTATACTATGTTTTGGTTTATTATGCATGACTGTCACTGATAAGGAAATTTTTTTTTTAACTCTGTCATTGCTCTTTTTGTTGCAATGTTGATCCCAAACCCGAATAAAAGAGGAGGATATCCATTTCCATGTAAGGTTGACAGTCGGTGTAGTAAAAAAAAATTTATTATCTTAGATGAAAAAAAAAAAATTCCGCTCTTTCTGGCCCGGCTTGGCCCTGGCCCTTGAGGGGCCGGGCTAGGGCCCAATCAACCCCGGCCCTTGAAGGGCTAGGGCCGGGCTAGGGCTCTACTCTTATAAGGAAGGGTAGGGCTAGGGTTGACCCCGGCCCTACCCCAACCCGGCCCTTTGACACCCCTAGTTTTGTTTCCATTTCCCCAATTTTTTTGAGCCAAGTAGTCAAGGGAAGCTTTTATTGGAATTTCCCTAAGATTCTATTAATATTAATAATAGTACCAAAATTATATTATAGAGTTATTTGTTAAAATTAAAATTTTTGATAAATTCAAATTAATTTAGGATTTGATTTTATGTCTATAAATAAGCCTTAGAGTGTAGGCTTATTGTGAATAAACTTGTGAGATGTGAGTTCTTGGGAGAACATATTTGCTTTCATAGAGAACCTTGACTTACACCCCTGCCTCTTGCGTGAGTGGTAGGGTTGTGGCCTTCCAAGGGTGGAGGTCTGGGGATCTAATCCCCTTAGGGGTAAGGGTTGCAAGAGCCTTGATGCCCTAGCTAACTTTTGACCGGTTGACTATTAATTTTGTAGTATTGGTCCTATAGGGGCCCATCAAAAAAAATAAAAAAAAAGAGAACCCTGACTTATTTTGGTGCCTAACGTAGATTTAGCACATTTTCGGTATTTGAGAGTGATTATCCATACTCTTTAAAAGATTCACGATTATTTGATTTTTGGTAATCTCGTTCGAACAAGATTTTGTTGATCAAACGAACTTAGTAGGTTTGAATATTATTTCAAAATTTTGTAAACATTATTTGGTTTAGGGTTTGATTGTTAGAGAGTACAAGAAGGTTTGTGTGAGTAAGCTTTGTGGGTTTTCTTAGAGCTTTTGGATTATCTTCTTGGTTGTTCTTCTTTTTTGTAATCATCTCTATTATTAGTGAAGGTTTTGGATCGTTTTCTGCCCGTGAAATTATCACTATGATAAATCCGTTCAAATTTGTTTGTCATATTATCTTCGAACCCCAAGATCGGGTTGTTTCCGCACAACAAGTTTTCAGATTACCATGGGCAACATCTATAGATGCCCAATTAATGTCAAATTTCTCATTGATATATACTTTCCTATTTAGAGTAAAACTTAGAGCATATTTACATTATGTATGCAAGGCATGTATTTTGTTTGCCGAACTATAAAAATTAACCTTTTGTCTTGTGATTGTTTGATCTTTCTTTCTTTTATTATCTTCATTATTGGTAAGACGCTTTGCATTTAGATCCATTTTGTTGCAACACCCTTCTAGCTAGGAGGGTGAAGATGCACCCCTCATGAGATGGTGGTCCTAGGTATCGATTTATTCATGTTCCTCATGGGTGATGTGGCTGAAGGATTCACACATTCACAAACACTAACAATTAACAGCAAGTAAATGATGCATTGTGCTTAAAAAAAAGTTAGAAAAAAACTATTTCTGACAATTTAACCCGACTTTTCACACGTCCATGTTGAGGTTTTGGACCTGTGGATAGGTTCGAGTTGGGTTTCATCAACTTGTTTGCACTCACTCTGTACGTCTACGGCTTGCACTCTTCTAATAATAATTTGGGCTTGGTGCATTCAGACTATCAATTAGTGCTTGCTCAATTGATAAATTCGGATTGTGGGAAACTAACAGACATGGATTCATAACTTCAATGAAACATGGCTAATTAAAAGAGACCAATTTTGCAAGTAATTTCCTTGCGAAAAAGATTAAATATTTTAGATGGGTTAAATGCATGGTTTTGGCCTTTTGGGTATGTAGTATGGCTTCTTCAGTGGTGGGGTTCAATGTAACAAATATAATCTCTATGTTAATTCGTTTGATATCATCTCGAATCCTTTTTCTTATTTTCAAGTTAGCTCGAAATCCATGGCTTTTCTTGGATCTGATGTTGCAGACTATGTACGAAAGCATGAAAGAGAAGGTAGAGAGTGTTGTCGAGAAAGGACATGTTGGTGAGGAATGCATCACAACCGAACATGAGCGCGAAGCTTTTAACAAATGGACAACAGGGTTTACACGTCAAGATCATCCTACAGTAATCCAGGTATTGTTTTCCATCATATCTATTCCCTCCTAACAATTTTTTTTTAGTTCTCTAATTTTAATATCCATATAAATAAATGTGGAGGGCAGGTGCTTTTAGAGAGTGGCAAAGAGATGGACGAAGCAGGCCATGAGATGCCAAACCTTGTCTATCTCTCCAGACAGAAAAGCAAGACTTCACCCCACCATTTTAAGGCTGGTGCCCTTAACGTCCTGGTAAGCACCAGCCCATTGAAGCTAAGTTGCGCATTGAGTACATTTTCTCTTTCATCAGCCATTCAACTGTGTTCATAAGCTTGACTAACATTTTTTTTGTTTGTGTTGAAGCTTCGAGTGTCGGCTACCATGACCAATGCACCGGTGGTTCTGACCCTAGACTGCGACATGTACTCGAATGATCCACAAACGCCTCTTCGGGCGCTATGCTATCTCTCGGACCCTTCTAGTGCGTCAAAACTAGGCTATGTTCAGTTCCCTCAACTCTTCCATGGGATCAACAAGAATGACATCTATGCTAGTGAATTGAAACGTTTGTTTCAACTCAATCCGGTGGGGATGGACGGGATCGCAGGCACGAGTTATGTTGGCACCGGATGTTTTTTCCGCCGGCGAGCTTTCTTTGGAGGGCCATCAACATTGGTGTCATCTGAAATCCCAGAATTAAACCCAGACAATGTCGTGACTAAGTCTATCAGGTCCCAAGCTGTTCTGAAATTGGCTCACCTTGTTGCAAGTTGCAATTTTGAAAGTCACTCCAAATGGGGCTCCGAGGTAAGTTTCTTTGGTACTAGTTTGAGGCCCATGAATAGGGAGAGGGGCCTGTACTAAGTAAAGAGATGTTTCTTAATTGTGCAGATGGGCTTCAGATATGGGTCCCTGGTTGAGGACTACTACACAGGTTATCGGCTACAATGTGAAGGGTGGAAGTCGGTGTTCTGTCATCCTGATAGGGCGGCATTCTTTGGGGATGTGCCGATCAATCTCGACGATGTGCTCAATCAGAACAAGCGGTGGTCGATAGGCCTCCTCGAGGTGGGCTTCTCAAAGTACAGCCCAGTTACATTTGGTACATGGTGCATGGGCCCTCTCATGGGGCTTTCTTACGCCCACTATGCATTTTGGGGCATTTGGTCCATTCCAATCACCACCTATGCCTTCCTCCCACAGCTAGCTCTTCTCACTGGAGTCTCCATGTTCCCGAAGGTAATGTACATGCATGCATTATGAATCCACTTATATATAGACATTTAGACTATAAGATCGACCATTAAATGTGTGATCGACCATTTTTCATCACTCTTATAAGCAAGATTGATCATTGATATTACATGAATGTGAATTAATATGATCCGTATTTATGATTGTCGTTAACAAGTATCAAAATGTTACAGGTCTCAGACCCTTGGTTCTACTTGTATGTGTTTCTTTTCCTGGGGGCCTATGGACAAGATTGCTTAGATTTCATCTTAGCTGGAAGTACGGTTCAAAGATGGTGGAACGATCAGAGGATGTGGATGATTAGGGGAGTTTCAAGTTATGTATTCGGATTTATCGACTTCATACTCAAATCATTTGGCATCTCTGCCCATGGATTCAATGTGACTAGCAAAGTAGTTGATGATGAACAAAGCAAGCGATACAACCAAGGAATCTTCGAGTTTGGAGTCCCGTCACCCTTGTTTGTGCCACTAGTAACGACTGCGATAATCAACTTAATCTCATTTCTTGTGGGGCTTATAGGAGTCATAAGATCTAGAGACATGGGAGAAATATTTGTGCAGTTGTTCTTATCTGGGTTTGTGATGGTGAATTGTTGGCCAATTTATGAGGCCATGGTCTTGAGGACTGATAAAGGAAGGATGCCTACGAAGACCACGAAGATATCCATCTTGCTATCACTGGCTCTTTACTTAGCAGCCTCTCTCATAGTTCAAATTTGAAATTAGTGACTTCCCTTAGTTGTATTTTCTTCTTCTTTTTAAAAAATAAAAATAAAAAGCAATCATATGGGTATTTTGAAGGCCTCTGCTGCTTGGATTTCTACTTGTTATACTCATAATTAATTTCTAATGTTTTCACCTAATCAGTTATCTTGATTGGAGATATTGGAGAAGTTAAAAGAATGTATATACATATGCATGTATTAATGTTTTGCAAGTAATGCTCCATTTGTTTTGATGTAAAACAGGGGAAAACAAAAGAATTCCACCGAAAATGTCATTTTTTGAATGTATTTTCTATAGGACAATTGATATTTTCCATGAATTTAATTTATTTTCCCCTATTTTACATCAAAACAAACAAACAGAGCATAAGTGTATGATATTTCACATAGCTACAAATTAAAGGCATGAATTAGGTTGATGATGATTAATGAAGCATGACCTCCCTATTGATGATCGATATCCCTCGATTTGTGTGGATGGGTAGCTATTCGCACGAAAAAAACTGTGGAGGTTCCCACCCACACTATCTTTGTTCTTGTTCAATCAAAGTTCTGGGTAGTAGGTGATGGTCGGAGCTTGCATCAATTTGCTGCAGTAAATTTTATCAAACTAGTGGATCAGTATCACTGAGTTTTCAAGTCAAGACGATGGAGGACCAACAAAGGAGTTCGGATGGGCAACGACAATTGTTCTTGCCGGGCAGAGCCAGGTGGGGGCTTGGGGGGGGGGGGGGGGGGTGGCACGTGCCCCCGCTGAAACTTGTAAAAACTGTTTATTTATTTATTTTTATAATATGGCCATGAGAATGGAGGCCGTGCTGAATTGTCCGAATCTGTCCATTTGTGATTGAACTTAAGATTACACTCACAATGAGGTGGGAATGGAAGTGAGAGGGTTATATAGAGCAATGCTATGTCCACTTTCCAGAGGTCCACTCTCCCCTACTTTTATACAAGAAAACAAATTAGTATTACACTTTTTTTGTAGGTCCTATCACTTTTGTTTTGTCTTTATGTTTAGAATTAGTAAAAACAAACAGAGAGAGTGGATGACCGGAAAGTGGACATAGCATTGCTCATATTTTTATTCCTAAAAACCAAAGTTTGATTATTGAACCCTAAAGGTTAGTGAATCTTAATCACAATTAATCAGGATTAAAAGGGACACATGTTGAACTGTGGGTGCGATTGAACTCTCTCGAGTTTAATAACATTTGACTTTGATTCCAACTCTTGATACTGTCCCACTTTAGTCTCAATTCGGTTGGGTACTAGGCTTCCTTGGGGTGTATGAGGAGCCTCCACTCCTCCATTAGTCATGCTTTTTGAAGTGAGTGTAGATTTACCCTTATGGCATCTTAGCGAACAAAAAAAAAACTCATAACCTTTAAAAAAAGTATCTTTGTACTAAGTTGTTTAATTATTTAATTGGGCATAATCATGGACAAGGGCAGTTGCAAAAAAAATAAATTATACTACATTATTTAATTATTTAGAAGGGCATAGCCATGAGACAAGGGAACAATTGTCCCCTAAACTTTTGAAACTAAAATATATCTTTTATATTCATCGGTGCTAAATGTTATACATTAAAACACCTGAAACTTAACTTGCTATTCATTTAGAGTAATTAGTTGTATTATTTTATGTTATTTGGTTGTTTATTCTTGATTCAGGTTCATGCAAGGAAAAGAAGATAAAATAGAAGATTTACAAGCTTCAAAGACTCCAAAAATCTCACAAAAGAGAAGAGCAAAAGAAAGAAGAAGAAAAGAGAGCGAAATCACGGAAATCTACCCTGATGGATCGATTGACCAAAATCGCATTTCTATCAATAGAGGGGTACTTTGGTAATTTTTCTTCATTCAAAATTTATGAAACTTTTTGAGTAAATTCTAGATGACCTAAAGGAGCTATGTTTCAAATTTCGGGTCAATTCGATTAGAATTGAGCTCTCTAAAATTATTTGAAGCTCAGTGACAAACCTGTAAATAAGGTGAAATAGTATTCCATGAATAGTGTTTCGTGAATAGTATTTCGCGAATAGTGTTTTAGTACTTCTAAACACTTTCCAATACTATTATTATCTTCCTAAATGAGGGTTTGATCCTCATTCAACCTTAAAAGAGTATAGAGAGAAAAAAAAAAAGAGTTAGACCTCAATTAGAACTCTTTATTCTACAAGAACTCTATCTTTCTCTATAAAAAAAAGAATTCCTACCCATTATCATTATCAGAGAATTTTGTAGAGATTTTTGGATTTGAAGAAAATAAGCTCTGAAGATTAAGGAAGCCGTGAAGAGAAGTGCTACAGCTTTGTTTATGAAGATGTTGCATTCCTCCTTAGCGATGAACTAATTTCCACTCTAGGGTTTCGATGAAACCCTAGCCAAGTAACTGTGTAGTTTTATTTTTGATTTGTTAGTTGTAAGACATTGATTGCATAATTAGAGGATTGTTTCAACAACCAGATTTATTGATTTATATTCGATTTCAATGGAATTCTCAACCTTGTCTTAGGTTTTATGAAATTGGAATTGAAATCACTTGTGTTAATTTTCATTAGAATTTAAACATAAGTTTTATGCAATGGTTTTAACATCTCGAGAGACCAAGTCCTAAGATATTTTATGCTAAGGGAAGACGAGTGATTACACAACCGTAGATTAGTGTGTATCATTCGTGCTAACCGAAAATACGATATGCATAGGGCTTGATCCCTTGAACTTTTCTAGATTAGTTGAGAGGGGACGTGCTGTCACTCTAATTAGAATGTTTGCAATTTAAGAGGTTAGGATAAATTCAAAATAAGGGCTGATTATTAGGTTAGTGGTGGATTTGAAAACCTTAGATTTTCTCTTCCAAATGATTTAAAACCATTAGTAGATAATTAATTTAGAAATCTCCCTTAGTTTAACTCATTATTTTAATTTAATTAAGCAAAATTCAAATTACCTATTTTATTAGTTTAAAATTAATCTGAATAAAAGACAACGAAACCAGAGCAGTCCTCAGATGAACGATACCCTTACTAGTACTATTCTACGAAATTATTACTAAGAATGAATAATTTAAGATTGACTGACGATCATATATCATATTATTTAATTATTTAAGAGAACCTAACTATAGAGTACGGGGACAATTATCTCGTAAACAAGAAGAAATAATACATGTAAGATATTTAGGAAACGTATAAATGAAATGGCTCAAGAACTTACTCATAAAAGAAAAATCCGGGACATAGTCCTAGACCCAAAATATTTCATTCCCGCCCAATAATTCTCCACAAATCTATCAATTAACCACTATATGCCCCCACTACTAGAAATTCTTGTCTCTTCCCATGGAACTTGCCTGTTGGCTGATTATGCCTGAAAAACATGTGGGGCCCATCCTCTATTAATGTGGGGCCTACCTTGTTGAATGTGGGGCCCATCCTCTATTGATTTGGGGCCTACCTTGTTGAATGTGGGGCCCATGTTTTTCAGACAGCGAGCAAATTAAATGCCAACAAGCATTGTTGCCCTTCCGAACTCTCAATAAAGGGGACATGTGGAGGTAGAACCCACATTAAATAATTTAACTAACTATACAATATTAAGGAGTGATATCCCCAATCATATTTACTCCAAAAGTTTCCATAGACGCAAGATTTGCCATATTATGTGAAGATGTTTCATATTTTAACACATTAAAATTAAAAAACAGAAAAAGTTTGACATTTGTGGCCATCAAGTTGCGTATGTGGAAGACTTGTGAACTGGGGCTAACAAAATCCTACATTATTTAGTAAAGGGAAAGGATCCGTAGACATATGAAATAGAACATATATGTTCACACGCGCTCACAACCGTTAGATCACCCCGATCCAACGATAATCATTAAACTAATTTTTATATAAAGAAGGGTATTTTTGGAATTCTGTTTTTAAGAAGAGTTTCCTTCCAGATTGGGACAGATTTTCATAAGAAGGATTCTCTATGGAGAGATTTTCGTAGAGAGGAGTCTCTCTCTCTCTCCCCGGCGCCTGGTTTACACGTTCCCTACTCTCAAGCTCTCAGCCATGGAAAAAACTGTTGAGCATAAACAATGGAACCAACAGGAAAGACGAACCACCTTAGCTTTGCCCAACTAAAGTTGTTAAAATTATTAATTATCATACAAATTCTCTTTGCTACACACCTTTCAAGTTTCATCAACTGTTATAATTTCTGAATCATTTCGTCTTTCAAATTCAAACACTTCTCATAAAATGCAATCATATTCGTTTGTCTATGTACTCAAACTAACATCATTACTAATACTCACCACTATTAAATCTTTAGATATTTTCTTATCCTCTCTTTAATTCACAAGTTACTCAAAATTAACAAATGGTCTTTACTCTCAGAACTAATCCGCTGTCACTTGGTATACAATAAAAGCCAAACCGAGACGCATATGTTCCTTCTTGCTTCCAATTCTCAGTATTGTTCAACTTCTCTATAGCCCCACATGCTCAAACATACCATTATTGTTTAATGTTCATCCTGTTCAGTTTGCAAGGATTGAAATTATTACTTTTTAAAATCGAAACTCTAACTGGGAAATTCAAATAATTGGAAGTAATATCGCCTCTCATTTGAATTTTTGCCAAATCTTGGAAATTCAAATAGCTGAATTTCAGGCTTTTTCACTTGATTTTTGGGACTTCCCTGGAATCCTTCGGAGAAGAAGCTTAGAAACCATGGGAGAGAGGGAAAGTAGGAAGAGAAGAAAGAGGGGAAAAGGACGCCCGAGAGAGAGAGAGAGAGAGAGAGAGGGAGGGTCTTCTCTATGAAACTCTCTTCGAATGGAGAAGGAAACTTTTTTTTTTTTTACGAAATTCCTAAAGTATCCCTTTTTATATAGAAGTTAGTTTAATGATTACCGTTGGATTTGAGGATCGAACGATTGTACACGTGTGTGAACATATATGTTTTATTTCATATGTCTACGGATCCCCACCCTTTAGTAAATTTTATTTAATAATACCAAGATTGACCATTCACTTTTCATTTTGTATCTATAAATCATTTTGCACCCACACACTAAATCACACTTTAACTCTTATGTATGCAAATCAATGATAAACAATACTTTAATAAAATCACAGGACATTGGTCCCGAAAAATTCTCTACAATCAATAATGGGATTACAAGTTTATATGCAAATTTGGAGGCTATTTAAGCAAAAAAAAAATGTGAAATCTCTCTTGAACAAACCAAATCACCCAAAATGATAGATATCGGGGATACAAAATATGTATTTCTTACCTCAAAATACTAGGAGGTAATCACAATCTTTTCCCTTTAAATGAAGAAATTTTGAGTTTTAAAAAAAGCTTCTAAGTTCTATCTTTTTCTTCTCTTCCTCACTTTTCACACTTGCATTTTTTTTCCTAAGGATATCATTTACTTGCAGTTAGTTGTTAGCTTGGGGATTGAAGGTCTTGCCCCTAGAATAGATCCCAAGACCTTTCACATGAGAGAGGCCACACCCGCCATTAGAGCAAGAGGTGAGGCGGGGTGTCTGACACCTGTATATATTGTTTTTTGTGAATCGGCATATATCAATAGAGTCAGGTCAATAATTAGCTGGGGGCATTGAGGCTCTTGCAACCCTTACTCCAAGGGATTAGATATGAGACCTTCGCCATGGAAAGCCACACGCCTACCACTCACGCAAGAGGCGGGCGTGTGTCTGACACCTGTACTTTAGAGAAAAAAAAAAAAAATAATGAGAGGAGAGATCTCTAGCCATACCAACTCAAAAAGGAAATATTAATCGGGGATATGACATTAAATGCCCCCATTTTCTAAATAAGTCAACACCTCCTGAGTAAATTAAATAGGTCCCACCACCATGTGAGGAGGGAACCCAACTATCTACAAATGGGCCTCGGATTGTCTCTGGCGAAGCCAGAAAGGGGCCTCGGGGTTCCATACATTGTGCGGCAGCTGGCAGAAAAATGGGGAGAAGTCATTTATTTTCTCCCCATGATTTTTGACTTCTCCCCTTTTGATATCTCTCCCCCTTATTCTCACACACTTATCGCCACATGTCCATTTGTGTGTGGAGAAGTCAAAATCATGGGCCCCATGATTTTGACTTCTCCACCACATGTCACCTATTCTATGGAACCCCGAGATAAGCCCTTTCTGGCTTCGCCAGAGGCAAGCCAAGGCCCTACAAATGTAGTGCCATTTTAAGGAGGTGGAGTCCACATTCCTCTGCATAGATCGCAAGACTCACTTATTATGGGAGAGCTAGTCCCACTCATTTTATTACGCTCTTCCTACTTTCCGACAGGAAAAGTAATGTGTAAGAAGAGCCCACAAAACTTATTTTCCTCGAAGGACTTTGATATGAGACCCATTCTCAGACGCTTTATCCTTCCCTAATAGGGTGGGTTGCAAAATATTAATGAGAAATGCCAGCCACAGTGCAACTTTTCAAGTTTTTTGTTTTTTCTTTTGGGTGAATGAGGGTATCCGGTTTTTTTTTTTTTTTTTATAAAAAAAAGGGTGTCTGGGCCTCTTACTGTTACCAAAACTGTCTACCCCACTCATTGAGCAATTTTAACTGCCCTGCTCTTTTAACACTGGTTAAGAAATTTTAACTCTTAGGATTAAATTTTTTTTCTAAAGAATAAAATTTGATATATGAATACAAGGGGTTAGTGAATCTAAACCACTCTAACAAAAAAAAAAAATCTAAACCATAATTAGTAAGTGTTAAAAAGAACACATGGCGGCCTATAGATAGGGGTGATTTTGAGCCGAGCCGAGTAGTGATGTGTTCCAGCTTGTTCGTTTATTAAACGAGCTCGAAAATCAAGTTCAAGCTTGGCTTGTTTATTAAATAAATTAGCTCGAGAGCCGAGCTCGAGTAGTTCACTAACAACTTGGTTTATTGGATACAACTACTTATAATAGGTAAAAATTTCACTTTATTATCCTAGGCAAAGAAATCACGATGTTAACTAAAATTTTTGTAAAAGATTATAATTATATAAGGGTATCTTATCATATAAAATACATTATATATTATTAATCTTTACTAGTATATAATGAATATACTTAATTTTAATATTTAAATAAAATAAGTATATTTTAAATATTTTAATAGGTTAATATGTATATATAATCGAATCAAGCTTCTAGGAGTCGAGTAGGGGTGGTTTTCAAGCTTGGATAACGAGTTCAAAAATTATGTTCTAGCTTAACATATTTACCAAATAAACAAACGAGTTCGAGTTTTTAACGAACCAAGCTCGAGTAGTTCGTGAGCACTGTAGATCGTTAACCACCCCTATATTTAGAGCATGGGCCAACGGTTTTTGCTCTGCCATAAAAACACACTCTATAGTCAACACACACACGGGCCAAGCCACAAGGCAATTGTACCAGACGCCCTCTCAATTGTACCAGACGCCCTCTCAGAAAGAAGGAGGAGGGGGGGGGGGGGTGGCGGCGTTTTAAATGGGAGGGATATCAAAGTCAAAATTATAGGGAGATAATGATGATTTCTCCCTTAAATTATCGCCAGTTGTTTTGTGGGCAGCCACCGCAGCTAATCTTTTTCCAATGATATACGATAGCTCCACTCGTGTGTACTTCCTTCACAGGGCTATAAATGAGACCCTCCACTACATCATTTCGTGTGGTTTGGTAGAGAGCAACAAAGATGAGATGCCCAAGCGAGAGCACCACCACCCACTCCTCTCCTCCTCCTCCTCCTCTTCACACGCTTGAGGTCATGCGTCGTGTCGGTTTGAACCGTGTATTTGCACTAGTCTACACGTGTGGCATCTTAGCTCTGCTGTATCACCACTCACTGGCTCTCCTCCACTCCACCACCGTACTCTCCTTCTCACTCACCCTCTCCTTGCTACTCTCTGACGTCGTTCTTGCCTTCATGTGGTTCACAACACTACCTTTCCGCATGCGTCCGATCCGTCGCCGTGTCTTCCCGGAAAACCTTACAAGTGTGATTAAGGAGAGCCAGTATCCGGCATTGGACGTGTTTATATGCACCGCCGATCCATACAAGGAGCCACCGATGAGAGTGGTGAACACGGCTTTATCTGTGATGGCGTACGATTACCCGCCGGAGAAGGTGTCGGTCTATGTATCGGACGACGGAGGGTCGGAGCTGACTCTCTTTGCTTTCATGGAGGCTGCGAAGTTTGCTGCCCACTGGTTGCCTTTCTGTAGGATGAACAGGATAGAGGAGAGGTGCCCAGATGCGTATTTTAGATCCAACCAAGCTGGGGTCTTTGAGGCTGAGAGACTTAAGGTAACATACAGTTTAACACTTCCACTAAGATTATAGCGTAGTAACTGGTCACAGAGTCTACACGTACACCCTCCTCACCATTTATCCAGATCGAATGACTAAGCTAGAAAGGCAATGTAGAAGTTTCTAATGATCCAGCAACCAACGAGATCGAATCACAGCCAATCGCGATTGAATTCGGGAAGAGTTCAATCACACCCACAGGTCAACACGTGTCCCTTTTAACCCCTGTTAACCATGGTTAAGATTCGTTCAACGATCTAACCTTGGTTTTTAGAAAAAATATTTTTAAAAACTTAACCTTAGGGTAGGAAATTTTAACTTTATGGTTAATTTTTTTTTTCCAAAAAAGAATTTCTAGAAACCAAGCTGGGGTCTTTGCTTTATGCTCCTTGTAGAGTGTTACCCTATTCTCATTCAACCCATACTCTCTTCCTCCACTAACTATTTGTCCATTCTACAATGATTAACGGACTCTCGAAAATGGACAGGCCGTTGGTAATGGATTAGAATACAGGTTGACTTATAGTAGGGCTAGTATTCCTCTTTGTCACCAATTAGTGCGTTGTATTTTTTAAATTTACAAAAAAAAAAAAAAAAACCCAATATACTTTTACATATTTAACTTTTGTTTTGGTCCAAGTAAAGATGTAGCCCAGTGGGCCGAAGGACGAACCATAAATCTGAAGGTCTTAGAGGTCGATTCTTAGGCTCCTCTCAATATCAGTTGTATGAGTTGAGGATATTTCCTATGCGACACGTGGGAGTTTGGGACTAATAAGTCTTTAAGGCTTAAGATATCACGTTAAAAAAGGCAAAAAAGTATAAGGACTCAGGAGTGTCATGTTATGTCTGTATCAGAATTTTTAAGAGTGTGTTTTAGTTTTTTGCTTTGAAGTGTCATGCAACACACATATACCAGTAATACCTATGCACTCATTCCAAAAAGGCCCGATTAAAGGGGGAGTTGTGGAAATACCTATACAACTCTTAAAAGTTCGATTTCATTTGTTTGTTAGTGAAAAAATGGGATCGGATTTGGTCTAGCGCTTGTGAGATCAAAATCGGGTGGCCCCTCATAGAATCTATTAACTGCCCTTTTTAACTTGTTTCAATTTTTTTTAAACTCTTGTGGTTGAACTTTTTTACATATTTTATCTAAAATTCATGGTTACATTGTTCAACCTTAGGAATTAATGAATCTTAATCACAATTAAGAGGTGTTAAAAGTGACACGTGTTGACCTTTGAGATGAAGGTCAGACGACGAAAAATTAACTCTACTGGACGCCCGGGCATTCACAAATGATGAGGCAGTTGGCGAAATGTTGGTGGAGAAGTCATTTCACGGTTTTGGTCGGGCGAGGAGAGAGGGCTGGGAGGTGAGAATATGGAAATGGCAGTATGCTTTAAAAATACTTTCGTGATCGAATTTATTTCTAAATTCATATATCCCTAAATTCAAAATAAATAAAATAAAAGTAAAAACCACCTAAAGGGAATATAAAAAGTCCGGTTTATAAGGAGCATATGCATACAATTTCAAAACTATAAATTTTTTAACCAACGTCTCTGTTAATCTTAGGACCCACTAGGAGACACTTAGGGATGGCAATGGCCGGGTTTGGGTTGGGGCTCCCCCAACCCCACCCCACCCCAACCCTAATGCCAAGACTCTTACCTCAATCCCGTCTCAAACCTAGGGTGGGACAGGCCGGTTTTGATTTATAAAAACCCTTAACCTATCTCGTTAAATACTAGTCGGTGTGGGTAATCCATTCTCAGCCCAAAACCGAGTCGAGTTTAATCCTTCATTCCCAAACCCGCCCCTACCCCGTTTAAAAACTCCCCAAACCTATCCCAATAAGGTCCGGACGGGTTACCCGTTTAACCCGGTCCGTTGCCATCCCTAGAGACACCTACCCCTTAATTATGCCTTATATTCTCTTAAGTTATATTAGGCCATACCAAACTCAGAATTTGGAAGGTTTTTGTTCAACGTTTCCCAATAATGGAGCCAACTGACAAGGGCCAAGGGAGAAGCTTTCTGGCTTGCCATGGGCAACAACTACATGTAGCCATGTTTATCAAACATCTCCACGTGTTGCACCTATTCTTGCGTCTATAGGAAAAATTTATAATTATTGCGACTTGACCTAGCATTCATTTTATTTTTTATGTCCGACAAATTTCTTATTGATGCAGTGATTAAAAAAAAACTTATTGAGACTTATGCTCGTCTGTTTCGATGTAAGCGAGGGGAAATAAATCCAAGTTCATGATTTTTGCATATTTGTTTGCATGTAAAAATTTCTGGAAGAAATGTTTTATAAAAAAGGAACAATTCTCGGAACAAAAAGTCTTAAATTTTAAAAATTCTAATGCTACTTTTTTTCATAAAATTCCTCTTTATAAATATATTTAAAAATGACAAAAGGGAACATTTACACATATTTATCAAAATGATAAATTTTACTAGCATTTAAGATGATAGAAATACCCCTCTATCCCACGTTGCACGTATTATTTTTTAAGAGTCGGTCTATGGGTACTCCCAAAAATGCTCCCAAATATACTCCTTAATCCTAACCATTAATAACTAATCACTAAGGGCTAGGATTTGAGTTGACTTATTTTATCTTTTCTAATGCCACATCAGATCAAATCCTAACCGTTTAATAATTGAGATAAACAGTTAAGATTTGAGAGCAAATTTGAGAGTACACCTTGGGAGTATTTAAAGACTAATTTACATTTTATAAATGAAAAAAATACATCTCTTCAAATATATTTCTTAAAATGATAAAATTACCTATCCACATGTATTTTTTAAAATGAATATCATTCTTCAAATATATTTTTAAAATGATAATAACACCTACTTCGCATATTATTTAAAATGACAAAAAGATCTCTCTCCACATGCATTTTCCAAAATGACAAATTTATATACCCCTATATGTATTTTCTAAAATAGCAAAAATCTTTCATGTGTATATTCTCAAATGAGAAGAAAAATATCCCACATGTATTGTCTAAAAAGGATATTTTAAGTGATGTAGTTGGAGGGGTCCACACATCACAAACACTTAAATTAAAAGCAAGTAAATGACACTCCGCCTCTTGTGCCAACAGTGGGGGTGTTGTATCTCTCATGTGAGAGGTCTCGGGATCCTTTCCCAGGGGGAATAGAATAGCAAAACTCCAATTCTCAATGCTAACCACTAACCCTGTACTAACATAAGTAATGAGTAGCAAGAACTCTAATCCCCAATGCTAACCACTACCCTTGTACTAACGTAGATACATGAGATCCTCCAGCAAAAAAATTGTTTTAGCAAAATGATTCATTGTACATTTAAAAATACTTTTTGTGACAATTTATTACCCGGCTCAAACCTCCAATCAATTAGTTCTGATAAATTATAATTGTGAGAAAGGATTTGCTAGCCTCAGTCTCAATCTTTCATAGATGCAACATGGTGGTAACAAATGTCAAAAGTCTTTTTTTTTTTTTTTTAATATGTTAAAATATCAAAACCTCCACGGGTTGCACCTATTTGTGCGTCTGTGGAAGATATTGAAGTTATTACGACTAGGCTAAGCACTCCTTAGATTGAGGCATTCTTTTCTGACCCGACTTGGATAACTATAACAAATACAATCTAGGAGTTCGTTTGATATCAACTTGGATCATTCCTCTTATTTCCAAGTTAACTCGAAATCCATGATTTTCCCCGAATCTAATGTTGCAGACGAAGTACGAAATCATGAAAGAGAAGGTAGAGAGTGTTGTTGATAGAGGGCGTGTTGGTGAGGAGTGCATCACAACCGAACAAGAGCGCGGAGCTTTTAACAAATGGACGCGCGGCAGGATTTACATGTCAAGATCATCCTACAGTAATCCAGGTTTTGTTTTCTATCATATCTTTTTCATCACATGTTACAATCCCAAATAGATAAATACTTAGATTGCGCTCTTCCCATTGGTCTAGGTTTTTGGGACCAATGGTTGCGTCTGAGTATGTATCATCATAACAATGGAGGAGTACTTTAATGTGTGATTGCATACACCAGGTATTTGATAATACATGGCATATATATATATATATATATTATATTATATTATCATTTATAAGCACTAATTTGATATGTTCATAAAATAAATGTGGAGGGCAGGTGCTCTTAGAGAGTGGCAATGACAAGGACGAAGCAGGCCATGAGATGCCAAACCTTGTCTACCTTTCCAGACAGAAAAGCAAGACTTTACCCCACAATTTTAAGGCTGGTGCCCTTAACGTCTTGGTAAGCACCAACCCATTACTGTACAGTTAACTTGCGCATTGAGGACATTTTATCTTTCATATATCAGCAATTACACTATGTTCATAAGTTTGACTAACATTTTTTGTTTGCATTGAAGCTTCGAGTATCGGCTACCATGACCAATGCACCAGTGGTTCTGACCCTAGACTGCGACATGTACTCGAACGATTCGCAAACGCCTATTCGGGTGCTATGCTATCTATCGGACCCTTCTATTACGCCAAAACTAGGTTATGTTCAGTTCCCTCAACGCTTCCATGGGATCAACAAGAATGACATCTATGCCAGTGAATTGAAACGTTTGTTTCAAATCCATTCGATGGGGATGGACGGGCTCGAATGCGCGGGTTATGTTGGTACGGGATGTTTTTTTCGCCGAAGAATTTTCTTTGGAGGACCCACGACATTGGTGTCACCTGAAATCCCAGAATTAAACCCAGACTATGCTGTGAATAAGTCTATCAAGTCCCAAGCTGTTCTGGCATTGGCTCACCAAGTTGCAAGTTGCAACTATGAAAGTCACACCAAATGGGGCTCCAAGGTAAGCTTGATTGTTACTAGTTTGAGGCCCATGAATGAGGAGATTGGCGTGCCATTTGATGGGCCAGATGTACTAATAAGATGTTTCTAAAATACGCAGATGGGTTTCAGATACGGGTCTTTGGTTGAGGACTACTACACAGGTTATCGGCTGCAATGCGAAGGGTGGAAGTCGGTGTTCTGTCATTCTGATAGGGCGGCGTTCCTCGGGGATGCGCCAATCAACCTCGACGATCTGCTTAATCAAACCAAGCGGTGGTTGATAGGCCTCCTTGAGGTGGGCTTCTCAAAGTACAGCCCACTTACGTTTGGTACATGGTCCAGAGGCCCTCTCATGGGCCTTGCTTATGCTCACTATGCATTTTGGAGCATTTGGTCCATTCCAATCACCACCTATGCCTTCCTCCCACAACTAGCTCTTCTCAATGGTGTCTCCATGTTCCCAAAGGTAATATACATGCATTCCTTACCAATACATTTAGACTGTCGGATGCATATTTTGCATGATTATCAAATGACTTGGACCATCCTTTATAATCACGATCGACCATTATACATTACATGAATGTGGATTAATATGATGAAGAGTTATTTGACTTTCGTTAAAGAAATATCAAAATGTTACAGGTCTCAAACCCTTGGTTCTACTTGTATGTGTTTCTTGTTGGATATAATTAGCAGATAAGACTGCTTCCCCCCACAAGTTTTGAGGCAAATCTGAACTAATCAATAATGCATTCATCATTTCTTTTAGAGTTCGGTTTTTGCGTTCAGCAATACCGTTCTGTTCAGGTGAGTAAGGAGCGGTTGTTTGATGAATTATGTCATGTTCTTTACAAAATTCATCAAATGGTGACACATATTCACCTCCTCTATCGCTTCTTAACTTCTTTATTTTTTGGTTAAGTTGATTTTCAACTTCACTTTTATAAAGTTTGAACATGTCCAAAGCCTCATCTTTGCTACTTAGCAAATAGATTTGACAATACCTTGTGCAATCATCAATGTAGGTGATAAAATATTTTTTCCCACCTCTTGTTTGCACAAATTTTAAATCACAGATATCACTGTGAATCAGCCCTAAAGGTTCAGTACTTCTTTCAATTGAGTGAAAAGAAGTTCCGGATAATTTGGATTCTACACAGATATCACATTTATTATTAGAATCAAATTTAATTTTAGGAATTAATTCTGAATTAGCAAGTCTACGAATTGAATCAGAATTAACATGTCCTAATCTAGCATGTCATAAATCAAATGACTCAAGCATATAAACAGAAGAACTAGCTTTATTATTGTTATTGCCCGAAGGCATTACAGTCATTACATTCATTTTAAATAGACCATCACAGAGATAACGTCTGCCAACATACATTCCATTTTTAGTCAGAACAAATTTGTCTGACTCAAAAACCAACTTAAAACCATTCTTGCTTAGAAGTGCTCCAGAAATAAGATTCTTTCTGATGTCAGGTACATGCAAGACATCATTCAGTGTAAGCTCTTTTCCTGAAGTCATCTTCAGAACCACCTTCCCGGATCCTTGAACTGCTGAAGTAGAGGAGTTTCCCATGTAGAGCTTTTCTACTGCAGTAACTCTATGATAGTTACTGAATGCACTCCTATCTGAACAGATATGTCGAGTTGCTCCAGTATCTACCCACCATTGTCTGGGATTCATCACCATATTCACTTCAGATACAACTGCAGATAGGTGCATGTCATTGACATCATCAGTGATGTTCTCAACTTCAGTAACATGAGCCTGAGTGGATCCCTTCTTGGATTTCCCTTGAAAGTTCCGGTTCCTACAATTCTTAGCCACATGCCATGGCTTGTTACAGATGTAGCAAAGGCCTTCGAACCTTTTATGTTCCTTGCCTTTTTGCTTCTGACTTGGACCAGCTTCAGAATGATTCCTTTTCTTAGACTTGTGTTCCACCACATTTGCCTTTGACTCAAGGACTTGTTTTCCAGCCTTCCTTTCAGATACTCGATTGTCTTCCTCAATTCTGAGTCTGACAATTAAGTCATCTACCCCCATTTCCTTCCTCTTATGCTTTAGGTAATTTTTGAAGTCCTTTCAAGATGGAGGTAACTTCTCAATTACTGCAGCAACTTGGAATGATTCACTTATCATCATTCCTTCTGCATGGATCTCATGAAGGATCAATTGGAGGTCCTGAACCTGGCTTATAACAGTTCTTGAATCAACCATTTTAAAATCAAGAAACCTTCCAACCACGAATTTCTTCATCCCGGCATCCTCAGTCTTATATTTCTTGTCCAAGGACTCCCATAACTCTTTAGCGGTCTTAATTGGACTATATACATTATATAATGCATTGTCCAGACCGTTTAAGATGTAGTTCTTGCACAAGAAATCAGCATGTTTCCATGCTTCAATAGCAGCAACTGCCATCCGGTCTGATTCACCCTCTTTCAGGGTAGGAGCATCCTCTTTCAAGAATCTTGCCAGATTCAAGGTGGTCAGATAGAACAGCATCTGCTGCTGCCATCTCTAGAAATCCGTCCAATTAAATTTCTCAGGTTTTTCACCATGAGCAATGGGGCCTGCAGTGGGGATATTTGGCACTTGTGCCACAATCGGGGTAGGAACAATGGTCTTTTCAGTAGTCATATGTATGTTTAGACTGTAACACAATAATAAAAAAAAAAATTTCTTCAGTAATTAACTAATTACAGATTATGAATTCAATTATTCAGTAAATTGCAAACTAATGTAGAATACTATTGAGCAGAATTCTAAGTTTCAGAATTTAGAACTGCAAAATTTGTAAATAGATTTCAGAATTACAGAATTTTCAATTTTAGAAATGCAGATTTCGTAATTCAGAAAAGCAGATTTCTAATAGTATTTTTCATGTTTGCAGAATTTGAACTTTAGAATTACATAGTAGAATTTCAGATTCCAACAGTGCAGATTTTAGGAATGAAACCAGTGCAGAATTTTAACACTGTTCAGAATTCTGGAATTGCAGAATTTTAATGTTAGAAATACAGAGATTAATTTGCAGTTTTCAATTTGCAATTTCAGAATTTCAAGTATGCAGAATTTTAAAGCCCCAGATCCAGAATTACAGTATACAGAAATTTTTCATATTGCAGAAATTATGACATGCAAAATTCTGTACAGTTGCTAAAAAACAGAATGTAAACTTCACAGAATTCTGGTATGCAGATTTTATAATTTGCAGAACAAAGTTAACATACAGTACAAAATATTGTCTTAAGTTTGTTGGATATAATTGCATTAGATTTTACTGTATGTTATACTGAAAACATGCTAATTACAGAATGCCAAATACAATCACAGAACACAATCTAAGATAGAATAGAAATAAAAGGACAGTGCACTTTACTGTTTGAAGGGACTGAGGCTTGAATTGAATTCAATGTCCTTAAGACAATATTGCCCCGCACAGGTGGTCACGGCCGACGGCAAGTTGTCTCCCAAGATACAACAGTCACGTCCTGGGTACTCCCACTAGAAACCCAAGGACACAGCGAACCTTGGATGTTTAGTACTCTCTCTCTGAAAATGACTTAATGCAGAAGAAGATGAAGACTAGGGAGTAGAAGATCTGGAATTCGTACTTCAGAAAATTGCAATAGAATTCCTTAAATAATTGAAAAGAGGAGACTGTTCCAGAAGGGTCATGTCTGTTGGGGTTTCAGTTTAAATCCAACAGACATGACTGTTGGATAATTAAACTGCTGTGTAAGTTGAATGGACTTTGGCCCAGCCCAGCAAAAAATAAATATAGGGGCTTGGGCTAAAGGCCCACAAGAGCCAAGGCAACCAACCAAACCAAGCCAAGCCAGCCAGTCGGACTCGGACACGGGCCGGGTCGGGTCGGGGCGGCGGCGGCGCGCGCGTGTGAGAAGTTGGTTCCACCTTGGAGCATGGGCTCACTCCTTCGCAAAATTTGGGTGCCCCAAGGGCCCACCCTTTATTCCAAGGTAATGGTATATAAACCACACTATGGTTTCAATAGTTTTCCGATGTGGGACTATTTTCTCTACCATTCTTCAACTTACAATACATGTTCAAGTGGCCTACTTTGAGATGAATTTCTCATTCACCACTTCACTGTTTTGGACAAGTAAATATACCACGTTAATCTCCTCATGGAGGAGAACACGGATCCACTTGGACCCGCCTCAAAATCTTTGTGGGTCCCACTTATATTTTGGGTCAAAGTTTATAAAAACTGTTTTCTTAAATGGTGATTTGAATGAAGAGCTCTATATGGAACAACCTGAAGGTTTCATGGTAAATAACCAAGAAAAGAAAGTATGTAAACTTGTTAAATCCCTTTATGGGTTAAAACAAACACCTAAACAATGGCATGAGAAATTTGACAATGTTATGATGTCAAATGGTTTCAGGATAAATGAGTGCGATAAATGTGTTTATGTGAAAAACACTGAAATAGCATATGTCATTGTATGTCTCTATGTGGATGATATGTTAATCATGTGTAGCAGTAATGAAATCATTCAATCTACCAAAATGATGTTAAATAAAAGATTTGACATGAAAGATCTAGGTGTTGCAGATATAATTCTAGGAATTAAAATTACTAGAACATCTGAAGGACTCATCTTATCTCAATCTCATTACATTGAGAAGATCCTCGAAAGATTTATCAAGGATGATAAAAGTCTTGCAAAAACACCTGTAGATGTAAATTTACATCTAAGTAAGAATACTGGACAGAGAATTTCCCAGTTAGAGTATTCTCGAATTATTGGTAGTTTAATGTATCTCATGAACTGCACAAAACCTGATATAGCTTACTCAGTTAGCAAACTGAGTAGATATACAAGTAATCCAGGGGAAGACCACTGGAAGGCGATAGTTAGGGTTCTCAAATATATGAGATATACCCAAAACTATGGATTGCACTATACAAGATATCCAGCTGTACTTGAAGGGTATAGTGATGCAAATTGGATATCTGATACTAAAGACTCAAAATCCACTAGTGGATTTGTCTTTAAACTTGGAGGTGCATCGGTATCTTGGAAATCTTCTAAACAGACATGTATAGCCAGATCCACAATGGAATCTGAATTTATAGCTTTAGATAAAGCTGGTGAAGAAGCAGAATGGCTTCGTCACTTTTTAGAAGATATTTCAAGTTGGCCAAAACCTGTGCCAGCTATCTGCATACATTGCGATAGTCAATCTGCGATTGGAAGGGCACAAAATAGCATGTATAACGGTAAGTCTCGACATATACGTCGAAGACACAATACCGTGAAACAGTTGCTCTCAAATGGAATCATTTCCATTGATTATGTAAAGTCAAAGAATAACATAGCGGATCCGTTAACCAAAGGTTTGACTTTAGAGCAAGTGTATAAATCATCGAGGGGAATGGGACTAAAGCCTATATCTAAAGAGTCGACATAATGGAAACCCAACCTAGCTGACTGGAGATCCCAAGATCTAGGTTCAAAGGGACAACCTAATTATGTGTAACTCAATAATGTCACTATGAAGAATAAATTTCTTCATCCCATTTTTATGATGAAACAGTGAAAGAATCTAGGGTAAGCACAGCTTTTAATGATTCTTATATCTTGGAAATCCAAGTGGGGTATGATGAGATACTCTTCATAAGAGATCACCTATATAAGTGTGAAGAGGGGCCGCTTCTATAAGAAATTTTAAAAGGCAAAATTCTTTAAGAGCACTTATGAAAAAACCAAGAGTTGTTCAAGGCCAAAATGAACACAACCACGAGAACCAAAGATGTTTGAAAATGAACTGTGTGAGTTCTATTGTCTTGGTTTACATTACGGCTGAACAGTTCAAGACATTATGTTCACTGGATAGCCAGTAAATCCGATAGAACTTCACTAAGGAAGGTTCAAGGCCAAAAGCTACCTTTCCCGATGCAGTAACTTTTCAATTGTACTCTCTTTAGTGTCTGCATATATTCTGTATTCTGTCCAGGAATTTTCATTCATGTGGGGGATTGTTGGGAAAAAAATCTGTTTTGGAAAAATCTGGGTGTTTTTGGGAAAATAGTTTTTATAAACTTTGACCCAAAATATAAGTGGGACCCACAAAGATTTTGAGGCGGGTCCAAGTGGATCCGTGTTCTCCTCCATGAGGAGATTAACGTGGTATATTTACTTGTCCAAAACAGTGAAGTGGTGAATGAGAAATTCATCTCAAAGTAGGCCACTTGAACATGTATTGTAAGTTGAAGAATGGTAGAGAAAATAGTCCCACATCGGAAAACTATTGAAACCATAGTGTGGTTTATATACCATTACCTTGGAATAAAGGGTGGGCCCTTGGGGCACCCAAAGTTTGCGAAGGAGTGAGCCCATGCTCCAAGGTGGAACCAACTTCTCACACGCGCGCGGCGCCGCCGCCCCGCCCCGACCCGGCCCGTGTCCGAGTTCGAGTCCGACTGGCTGGCTTGGCTTGGCTTGGTTGGTTGCCTTGGCTCTTGTGGGCCTTTAGCCCAAGCCCCTATATTTATTTTTTGCTGGGCTGGGCCAAAGTCCATTCAACTTACACAGCAGTTTAATTATCCAACAGTCATGTCTGTTGGATTTAAACTGAAACCCCAATAGACATGACCCTTCTGGAACAGTCACCTCTTTTCAATTATTTAAGGAATTCTATTGCAATTTTCTGAAGTACGAATTCCAGATCTTCTACTCCCTAGTCTTCATCTTCTTCTGCATTAAGTCATTTTCAGAGAGAGAGTACTAAACATCCAAGGTTCGCTGTGTCCTTGGGTTTCTAGTGGTAGTACCCAGGACGTGACTGTTGTATCTTGGGAGACAACTTGCCGTCGGCCGTGACCACCTGTGCGGGGCAATATTGTCTTAAGGACATTGAATTCAATTCAAGCCTCAGTCCCTTCAAACAGTAAAGTGCACTGTCCTTTTATTTCTATTCTATCTTAGATTGTGTTCTGTGATTGTATTTGGCATTCTGTAATTAGCATGTTTTCAGTATAACATACAGTAAAATCTAATGCAATTATATCCAACATTTCTTTTCGTGGGGGCCTATGGACAGGATTGCCTGGAATTTGTCTTAGTCGGAGTGACGGTTCAAAGGTGGTGGAATGATCAGAGGATGTGGATGATAAGGGGAGTTTCATCATATTTATTTGGATTCATCGACTACATACTCAAGTTGTTCGGTATCTCTACCTCTGGATTCAATGTGACCAGCAAAGTAGTTGATGATGAACAAAGCAAGCGATACAATCAAGGGATCTTCGAGTTCGGCGTCCCGTCGCCCTTGTTCGTGCCACTAGCAACGACTGCCTTAATCAACTTAGTCTCGTTTCTTGTGGGGCTTATAGGGGTCATCAGATTTAGAAATATGGAAGAAATATTTGTGCAGTTGTTCTTATCTGGGTTTGTGATGGTGAATTGTTGGCCAATTTATGAGGCCATAGTCCTGAGGACTGATAAAGGAAGGATGCTTACGAAGACCACGAAGATATCCATCTTGCTAGCATTGACTCTCTACTTATCAGTCGCTCTCGCTTTTAAAATTTGAAATTAGACCCTTCCCTTAGTTGTCTTATTAGGAAATGAAATATTGTACTTGTAATAAGCTAGGTATGATGAGGAACACTCATCACAAGGTATATTTGAATTTAGATGATATTTGATTAGGTTACGTTAGATTTGATAGAGCTCTGTTTCTATCTTTAGTTGATCTAATCTTTATATAAACCCGACCTATGAGTCCGAACTTCAATAAATCTATTTTATATTATGCTATCAGAGCTGGTGATTCACTGCTTGTTTCGATCTTTATTTATTATTATTATTATTTTTGCTACTCACGAATAACATATTTGAAGTATTTGGTGGAAGAGGTATCTCGGGTCTGATGCTCACATTCAAACCCTAATCAAAGGATTTTTAATTCTTCACATTCCCGACAGCAGCTACAGAGCTTCAAGAGTTGACTTAAAGCATAGATCTTTTCTTTTCCAACCCTTTCTTTTTATGTCTTAAACATAGAGTTCTTTTTTTTTTTTTTGGAAGGTATAAATAAAAAACCCTTTTTCCTTTTTCTTAAAATGCTTTGTCACTGCTTCTACTACCTTAAATAATGATTCTAGTTGCTTCCATTCTAATCCACCATCATTGTTGCCCTTTCTACATTACCAGAACTTAGTTGCTGCCAGAAACTCATATTTATCCCTACACCAATAACAACAAAAAGAAGAGAACTTCTTATCAATCCTTGGGCCCTATTCTCTTGGCCCATTAGTGTTTTCTCCAAGCCCATCGAGACGCTTCTCAAGACCGTACGTAGATGCCTTATTTCCGAGCCATAAAGACTAATATTTCAGGCTGCCCACTTAAAGTTGAGTCCAATTAGAACCAACTCTTCAAGCCTATAGAGGCACAGTTTTAGCCCATTGAACTCCACACCTTACACCTTTGACCCCCAAAGGCAGGTATCTTTAGCCCAAGAGGCCAACTATCTTCGGCCTAGTGAGACTCATCTGTGCTCAATCAGAATTTCGCCATCTTTATCTATACGGCGGCGAAACAACCAACAAACAAGCAACCTACAAGCATATTTCCATCTCCGGCAATAGACGAAGTCCTATTTTATCAAAATGTGTGGATATCTCTTTGACCTTCATGTGTTGAGGGGAGTATTAGAAAATAACATATAGTATTGTAATATGGCATGACAATGTATATTTGAATTTGAATAAGATTTGATTAGATTAGATTAGATTAGATTTGATTGAAGTGTGTTTCTATCTTTAATTGTTCTCATTTATATATATAAACCCTATGGTCAATGTGAGAATGTCTTAAAATCAATAAATCAATTTTCTTTTTAATCTTTTCTTTTCTTTAAATAAAGTGATCTTATTTGACTTATTGGGTATTTTGCATGGCCCTCAACTACTTGAACATTTACTTGTTAGACTAATCTCTAATGTTTTCACCTAACCAATGATCTTCACCTTAGAGAGGAGATATTGAAGGAGAAGCTAAAGAAATGCATATACAGGTGCATGTATATGTTTGTGTACGTATAGTTTACATGCAAGTGTGAATACAATTATTTCATGTAGATACAAAGGCATGAGTTAGGCTCATGAAGAATGCATTTGGATTTCAACAACAAATAAGTTTCCATCTAAATAATATGTCGTATCACCAATTAACCGGAACAACCCAAAAATATGTCTTGATAAGTGTAGTTTAGAAAGGAAAAAGTTTTAGTTCAATGAAATACTCTTCATTTGAATTGTAATGTCAAAATTACCCTTATTCAAAGAGATATTTTTTGTTGCTCTGATAATTGGCTCCTCAATCAAAGATCCTGTTCATATTTAATCTTGTTATTTAACCAACAACAAATTATTTAATAAATTTTAATTAATAAAATCAAGATTGCCCATCCAATTTTCATTTTGTATCTTAAAAAGAGAAGCTGAAGCTGAAGTTGAAGCTGCTCTCAATTGGCAAGTAGAAAACACCTAACAGGTTCATCATGAAATTATTGAACAACAAAAATATATGGCATCTAAACAAGAAGGAGATGAGAAGGATTCATACCAGGATGAGAAGGATTATTCAAATCTTATTTCTTCTTCCTCACTTCTCACACTTACACTTGTACTTGACTTGGAGAAAAATTAGAGGAAAGATTCAAAAAAAATGAGAGAAAATGAGAGAGGAGAGGTCTCTAGCACACTCAATCATACCAACCCAAAAAAAATATATTGAATGAGAGGTCTCTAGCTCACTCAATCATACCAACCCAAAAGGATTTTGCTAGCCCCAGTCGCAAATCTTCCAAAGACGCAACTGGGGTGCTACAAATGTTCAACATTTATTGAATTTTACATTTTAAATTGTTAAAATAATGAAAGATCTCCACGTGTTAGTCCCATCTTGAGTCTATGAAAATTTTGGAATAAGTAGTTAAGACCCCGTGCGATGCACGGATATGATGATGAAATCTTAAACCTTGGTTACAATACAACTATTGAATGTGAGATTCGCAATATAATTGTTCTTAAAAAAAGAATATATTGAAAGCCAATATTATAACATATTATACGGTAAATCATCAAATAGGACATTAAATCTACAAATTTTGTTAAAGATAAAAAGTTATAAACTACTAAATAAGCAAGATAATAAATAAATAACTCACTACGCTTGGATCCACCGAGATAAATCTATCCATGTCTGAGACAACCAACACTTCACTGAGAATAAAAGCTCTAGGACAGGGTAAAAATTGTCTTTCTAAGGAGAGTAGAGATGCATGTCAAAACCTAATTGGTCAACCTATACCATCTTTGCATCTTTACCTGTCATACCAAAATTTGTATACTAATAATTGTAAATAACAGTAATCAAAAGTCAAACCATCCCCATAGCCAATCATTAAATAAATAAGCTAAACCATGGATTTAACTAAAACATAGTTGATTAAAGAATTTTTTTTTTAAAAATTCACAGTAATCACTTGTTTGAGTCTAATTTTTTAGAGAGATGTTTAAGAGGGGAGAGAGACCATCCGACAGTGAGCGAGAGATAGATAGGGGAGAGAGAGACGTGGATTAGGAGGGGAGAGAGAAAAGTGGAGTGGAGGGAGAGAGAGAGAGAGAGAAAGAGAGAGAGAGATAGAGAGAGAGAGGTGGTTATTGGTAGAAAGTGAAACTCTTCGGATTATTGTTGAGATAACTCTTGTGATGAGTTGTCTTAAAAAATAGAAACATGTGAGAGAAAGTGGGTGATAGGGTGAGGAAGTTATTTGGATTGAGAACAAAGGTTAGATAGAGATTTGTGGGAAAATTTAAGAAACAGTTTTTTGAATTAAGAGGGAGACGTGTGAGAGAGAGAGAGAGTGAACGGTTGAGATTAAAGAAGGGAACCACGTGGCATCCTTAAAATAGGACTCGTAAAAATCTTGGGATTGAAGATTGGAGAGCAAAGAGAGGGGGTTAGGTGACACTTATTTCTTGGGGGTTCGGTGGCACTTATTTCTTTATATTATAGATAGATGCGGCTGGGCTAACACTCCTCAACCCAAGGGATAAGACATTAAATGCAAGATTGGATCACAGCCAATAGCGATTGAACTTGGGGAAAGTTCAATCACGCCCACGGGCCAATATGTGTCCCTTTTAACTTATATTAATTGTGGTTAAAGATTCACTAACCTGTGGGGTTGAACAATATGACCTTGGTTTTTTTTAAAAAAATATTATAAAAATATAAACTTTAAGGGTTTAAAATTCTTAACCAGAGTTAAATATTTTTTAGTTTTTTTTTCTAAAAACCAAGGTTTTATAATTGTACCCAGAGGGTTAGTGAATCTTAACCACATTTAATAAGGGTTAAAAGGAACATGTGTTGGCCTCTCCCCAAGTTCAATCGCAATTGGCTAAATACCCGTCACTTTGCAAGTGAAATAAGTCTCACCTTCGCATGAGGGAACCTAACTATCTACACTTGTGATGCAGAGGTGGAGCCCACATTCGTCTGCATAGATCATAACCCGCTGCTAGCCCCAGTTGCAAATCTTCCAAAGACGCAACTGGGCCAAACAAATGGCAAACCGTGTATGATCTTGTTCTATTTTAATGGTTAAAATATGAAACATCTCTACGTGCTACCCCAACTTACGTCTGTGGAAATAAATTATGTAAATGCGACTGATAAGAATTTGTTAGGAAAAGTCAACAAAAAAATTACTACCCTAAATGGTGGGTCGCAAAATATTAACTACAGAGAAATGTCAGCCACAGTGCAAATTTTCCAAGGGTAGTGATTAAAAATACAGGATAGTATGTAGAGTGTGTGACCATTGGATAAGGCCTCAGGCCTCGGATTGTCTCTGGCGAAGCCAGAAAGGGCTCTCGGGGTCTCATACACTGTGAGACAGTTGGCGTAAAAATGGGGAGAAGTCATTCCATTTTCTCCCCATAATTTTGATTTCTCCCCATTTGATATCTCTCACCCCTATTGTTACACACTTATTGCCACATGTCTTATTATGGGTGGAGAAGTTAAAATCATGACCCCATGATTTTGACTTCTCCACCACTTGTCACCTATTCTATGGAACCTCGAGACAAGCCCTTTCAGGCTTCGCCAAAGACAATCCAAGGCCCCTCAAGATTTGAACAAAACAGATAAGAGGCCTATTTTTGCAAGCATGGCCGTCGAAGCCGGCTCAAGATTAAGCTTAAACACAAAATACGATTTCCTTTCATGAGTGAGACTGTTTGTCTCCTTTGGCTATACCAAGCCCCTCTCTTCTTCTTGATAACTCCTTTTACTTCGGCATTATAATTCTCCGCCAATATAAGAGCATTCCTAGCATCTTCACCAAATTTCACTCACCAAAATAATCAAAACTCACAAAAAGTCATGTTAGTGAGACACTTTTTAAAAACATTCCTAGCAGCCTCACCAAAATAGCCAAAACTTTCATTATTTTATTATTTGTGTCATTCCCACAATTAAAAAAAAAAGGGAGAGAGAACCCTTTATTTTATTTGTGTAGGCCCACAAAGAAGGAGGGAAAGAGAGATTTTTAACTTTGGAGAGTGTACAATGACTCACCAAAGTTGGAGAGTACAATACACTCACCAAACCGTAAACATCAAATTGGTGAGGCTGCCGGGAGCATTATTTATCACTTTTAAGCTATCTGACTCACAAAAAGTCATTTTGGTAAGGCTGCTAGGAATGCTCTAATTCACTCCGTTAGTGTGTAAAGGCTCAAGTTATTTATTTAGTTTTATTTTCTTGATTTTGTATTTCATAACCGAGAAATTAGAGATCATGATTTTTTTACTTTTTTCCTTGATTCTTTTAATAAAATCAACTTCAAGTATAAGCATTGAGATTTTTCTTAATAGACAAAAAAGGTGTTGAGATTATATGGTTTTCTCGAATACTTTTTAATTTCATAAAAATGATAGTATTTTTTAATAACAACGGATTATAGAAAATTAAAGAGATTATTGTTTGAATATTAAGATTATATAGTTGGTTGACTAAGGCCTTAATTTTACAAATTTTATCATAGCGAAGTGATTACAAATGATAAAGAAGGCATTGGTATTAAATAGTTTGAATTTTGAGTTTTGTTCTATCAATTAAAAGAAGGGATTAAAATCCGAGATCAATATTGAGTTTGAACGTTTCTACACTGTTTGAATGTTGAGATTAATGTTGGGGATTAGGATACTTTCCAAATGTTATTACCTTTTTAGTTTAGGTATGCTCTAATTTTAATTTTTTTTGGTTTCGGTGTGATTATAATAATATTTTCAGAAATTTCATATATTTATGAGCTAGTATTATCTTTTGGGCATACGAAAAGTATCCTAAGTAGAGGTCTCATTCTTTCCAAGTGGCAAGAAATTAGGATGATCAGAAAAGTGTGGATCGTCCGATAGGTGGTTCTAACAAATTATGACTTAAGTTGGGTTAGATTAACCTTAGGGGGTTAATAGAATGTAACCTAAATTGCAGGGTGGTCTAGGAGTACTTGGGTTGATGAAGAGGACTGCCACTAGATCACGGTCAATAACAATTGAACCCTCCCCCAAGTTAAAAAATATTAATTGTGGTTAAGATTTACTAACCTTTGGGGTTCAACAATCTAACATTTTCTTTTTATAGGAATTTTTTTTAAATAACTCTAGTTAAGAATTTATAACTCTTAGGGTTAATATTTTTGTTGTATTTTTTCTTGCAGATAAGGTTAAATGGTTGAATTATATGAGTTAGTAAATCTAAACTTACATAGTCTCTTTCTCCTTCTGAATTATGATTAATAAATTTTAATCCTTGTGATTAATTTTTTTAAAAATTTTCCTAATACTCAAGGTTAACTATAAGGGTTATTAAATCTTAACCATAGTTAAAAGGAGTTAAAATTGGACATGTTAATTTTTCTAAAAACCAAGATTAGATGCTTTAACTATAAGGGTTAATGAATCTTAACCACAAGTAAAGGGATTTGAAAGGGACATGTTAATTAAAAAAAAAAAAAAAAATCTAAGAACCAAGGTTAGATACTTTAACCCTAAGGGTTAGTGAATCTCAACCACAGGTAATGGGTGTTAAAAGGGACGCGTCAAAGTTTTTTAATATTTTTAAAAAAAAAAAACCAAGATTAAATTCTTTAACCCTAAGGGTTAGTGAATCTTAACCACAAGTAAAGGCAGTTGAAAGGGACACGTTAAATTTTTTTTTAAAATCTAAAAACCAAGAATAGATACTTTAACCCTAAGGGTTAGTTAATCTTAACCACAAGTACAGGGAGTTGAAAGGGACACGTTAAAGTTTTTAATTTTTTTTTAAATAAAACAAGATTAAATGTTTTAACCCTAAGGGTTAGTGAATCTTAACCACATGTAAAGGGAGTTGAATGAGATACATTAATTAAAAAATATCTAAAACCCAAGGTTAGATACTTTAACCCTAAGGGTTAGTGAATCATAACCACGGGTAAAGGGAGTTAAAATGGCACGTTAAAGTTTTTAATTTTTTTTTCTAAACCCCAAGATTAGATGCTTAACCATAACAGTTAGTGCACCTCAACCACAATTAATGGGAGTTAAAAGGGAATAGGATAATTTTTTTCTTTTAAAAACTAAGGTTAGATATGTAAACCCTAAATATTAGTGTATCTTAACCATAGTTAAAGAGAGTTAAAAGGGGACATGTTATTTTTTTTTAAAACCAAGGTTAGATGCTTTATCCCTAAGGGTGTGATCTTAACAACATTTAAAGGGAGTTAAAATACGACAAATTAATCATAAGGTTTAAAACTTGTTAATCACGGCTCAAAGCGGTTAAAGAGGTTTTGAAAGGTTATGAAATATGTTAAGATCATAAGTCATTTTTATAAATATGTAAAATAATCTTGAGTTTTAGGAAAATATTAAAAAAATTAATTATAGGGATTAAAATTTATTAACCATAGTTCAAAAGGAGTTAAAAGGGATTTTGTAAGGTTATGAAGTCTCTTGAAGGCATAATAGTCATTTGCATAATAAATACAGACAAAAGACTAACAGAACCATGGGTTGAGGTTATTTGTCTAACTGTTGCAAACTAATGAATTAATTTGTAAAATTGTTATGCATGACAGTGTATTTGCAAAGTGGGAAGAATGCAGAGATACAAAAACCCCTAAATTAAAAGGGAGACAGACCTATGGTTTGATTGAACTCGGATAGAATTCAATTGCAATTGACTGATTGAGTATCGGAAGTAGTTGTCAACGAAGAGAAGAGAGGAGAGAGGCGTATGGTACGGTCGAAGGAGACAAACATGTCAGGAAAATAAATTATACTTTATGCCTAGCTTAATCTTGAGCCGGCTTAGACAACCAAGCTTGTATATAGGATGTCTTATTATTTTGCCCAAATCTTAAGGGTCTAATGTCTATTGTCCAAGCCGGCTTAGACAACCAAGCTTGCATAGGATGTCTTATTATTTTGCACAAATCTTGAGGGTCTAATGTCTATTATCCAACGATCTATTATCGCATTCATTTTCAAAATGGAATCTGAGGGTCGGACCCCCGAGACCGTGCATTCATGCATAGGAATTCAGGTGGGTGGCCCATTCACATGGTAGGTCGCACCTGAAATCCCGTGCATGGAGGCACGGTCTCAGTGGTCCGGGCCCTTCCACAGTCTCAAAAGCTTTTTCCTTTCAATTTAGCCCACAGAGCTCATCTTTTGCTGGTACATTTTAGAATGATGGGCCATCATGAATTTTATTACAGGAAATAAATTTTTTTAAAAAACTTACATTTAGGACTTCGAAAAATTTTTACTAGCATTCCTCGATATTAAATAGAAGAATGCTTCAGAGACCGTCAAGGCCGAAATCACCCTGAGATTGTGTCTCAACCTTAGTAATCCAAACCGTCAACTAAGCTATTCACTCTCGTTCTCAAACCTCACTTTCATGATTTGCGAGCGTAATCATGTCGAAAGCATGGTTTTTATTTTTGTAGAGCGCGATTTCCGTTTTCATAGAACACGATGAGTGTATAAAGCTTGATCTTTCGAGCTATATCGACTGTTTTCACCACTGTAAATTGAGTAAGGGAAAAGACAAAATCATCTGAGAAAGAGGACAAATAGTGTTTTACTGTATCATTATGGGGTTAACGCATAAAGGTGAGGGGACATCTTTTTATTTTTCAACTTTTTTTTTTGTTTCTAATCACGATGTTAGGAGATAATACATTCAGTGTACCTTTAAATCTTTTCAACTTTTTTTTTTTTTTTTTCTTTATTTATTTTCAAGACTTTTTTCATTATTGTTTTACTTCTCTCTATTCTAGGGGAGAGATGGGATCATAGGCAAGTGAGTTCAGTCGCACTCAAAGAGACACCGGTCAACATTGACCTAATCTAAATAGCCAAAATTTTAAAAAGTAGCTATTTATTTATTTGAAAATTAAGATATGCTAATCTTCAGGGTTTAATAATATAACACTGATTTAAAAAAATATATTAAAAAATTATTTATATATATCCCGGCGTTCCAGAGGCACTCTCGACTCTATCTTAAATTGAACTTTGATGCTCTCATGCTCCCGCTCTGATTACTTAGGTCTCAACTTGGGATTAAAGTGTTTTTCGATTCGCATGCTTTTTTTTTTCATCTCGAGCTAACACATGGTCTCGAGGTGGCCTTGGCCCTAGTAGGTCTCAGTAGCAAAGCCCTATTAAATGACTTGGATAAGCTGCTTGCATTTAGTTTTTTTTTTTTGTTTAGTCCTAATCATTGATCTACCTAAGTTAGGGGTTAGGTTAGAGGGGTTAACAAGGTTAGCTCTCATAGTGGGTGTCAACAGCCACACCAAGACTCGAACATGAGTCACACCTCCCCAAAAGGAGACACGCTACCACGGGGACATATGATATACGGCACAGGTTTCTCTCGAGTTGGAACCCCTAGAGGTCGCCACGTGTCTTCTTTGACACCCCTTAACCATGGGTAAGGTTCACCCACCCCTAGGGTTCACTCACCCATCCTTGGTTTTTTTTTTTTTTTTAATATTAATTATTATTTTTTAAATTAAAAAACTGTTTTTAGAGTTTTTTAATATTAAAAATATTTTTTTAATTTATAGGGAGATAATGATGAGACCCTCCACTACATACAGTTTATAAATGAGACCCTCCACTACATCATCTCGTGTGGTTTGGTAGAGAGCAACAAAGATGAGATGCCCAAGCGAGAGCACCACCACCCACTCCTCTCCTCCTCCTCCTCCTCTTCACACGCTTGAGGTCATGCGTCGTGTCGGTTTGAACCGTGTATTTGCACTAGTCTACACGTGTGGCATCTTAGCTCTGCTGTATCACCACTCACTGGCTTTCCTCCACTCCACCACCGTACTCTCCTTCTCACTCACCCTCTCCTTGCTACTCTCTGACGTCGTTCTTGCCTTCATGTGGTTCACAACACTACCTTTCCGCATGCGTCCGATCCGTCGCCGTGTCTTCCCGGAAAACCTTACAAGTGTGATTAAGGAGAGCCAGTATCCGGCATTGGACGTGTTTATATGCACCGCCGATCCATACAAGGAGCCACCGATGAGAGTGGTGAACACGGCTTTATCTGTGATGGCGTACGATTACCCGCCGGAGAAGGTGTCGGTCTATGTATCGGACGACGGAGGGTCGGAGCTGACTCTCTTTGCTTTCATGGAGGCTGCTAAGTTTGCTGCCCACTGGTTGCCTTTCTGTAGGATGAACAGGATAGAGGAGAGGTGCCCAGATGCGTATTTTAGATCCAACCAAGCTGGGGTCTTTGAGGCTGAGAGACTTAAGGTAACATACAGTTTAACACTTCCACTAAGATTATAGCGTAGTAACTGGTCACAGAGTCTACACGTACACCCTCCTCACCATTTATCCAGATCGAATGACTAAGCTAGAAAGGCAATGTAGAAGTTTCTAATGATCCAGCAACCAACGAGATCGAATCACAGCCAATCGCGATTGAATTCGGGAAGAGTTCAATCACACCCACAGGTCAACACGTGTCCCTTTTAACCCCTGTTAACCATGGTTAAGATTCATTAACCCTTATAGTTCAACAATCTAACCTTGGTTTTTAGAACTTAACCCTGGGGTAGGAAATTTTAACCTTATGGTTAAATATTTTTTTTTAAAAAAGAATTTCTAGAAACCAAGCTGGGGTCTTTGCTTTATGCTCCTTGTAGAGTGCTACCCTATTCTCATACAACCCATGCTCTCTTCCTCCACCAACTATACTCTACAATGATTAACGGACTCTTGAAAATGGACAGGCCGTTGGTAATGGATTAGAATACGGGTTGACTTATAGTAGGGCTAGTATTCCTCTTTGTTAACAATTAGTGCGTTGCATTTTTTAAATTTACAAAAAAAAAAAAAAACATAAATACTTTTGCATTTTTAACTTTTGTTTGGGTCCAAGTAAAGATGTGACCGTACCTAGGGTGTAGCCAAGTGGCCCGAAGGACGAACCATAAACCCGAAGGTCTCAGAGAGGTCGATTCCTAGGCTCCCCTCAATATCAGTTGTATGGGTTGAGGATATTTCCTACGTGGCACGTGGGAATTTGGGACTAATAAGTCTTTTAAGGCTTAAGATATTCACATTAAAAAAGAAAAAAAAGTATCAGGACTCGGGAGTGTCATGTTATGTCTCTATCAGAATTTTGAGGAGTGTTTTAGTTTTTTGCTTTAAAGGTACCAAGCAACACCCAGTCATACCTATGCACTCACTCTAAAAAGGCCTGATTAAAGGAGGAGTTGTGGTCCCTTATACAACTCTTAAGAAGTTCGATTTCATTTGTTTGTTAGTGGAAAAAGGGGATTGGATTTGGTCTAGCGCTTGTAAGATCAAAATCGGCTGGCCCGTCATAGAATCTATTAATTGCCCTTTTTAACCTTGTTTCAATTTTTTTTAAACTCTTGTGGTTGAACTTTTTTACATATTTTATCTAAAAATCATGATTATATTATTTAATCTTAGGAGTTAATGAATCTTAATCACAATTAAGAGGTGTTAAAAGAGACAGTTGTTGACCTTTGAGATGAAGGTCAGACCACGAAAAATTAACTCTACTGGACGCCCTGGCATCCACAAATGATGAGGTAGTTGGCGAAATTTCGGGGGAGAAGTCATTTCACGGTTTTGGTCGGGCGAGGAGAAAGAGCTGGGAGGTGAGAATGTGGAAATGGCAGTATGCTTTAAAAATACTTTTGTGATGGAATTTATTTCTAAATTCATAAATAAAATAAAAGTAAAAACCACCTAAAGGGAATATAAAAAGTCCGGTTTATAAGGAGCATATGCATACAATTTCAAAACTATAAATTTTTTAACCAACGTCTCTGTTAATCTTAGGACCCTCTAGGAGACACCTAGGGATGGCAATGACCGGGTTTGGGTTGGGGCGGCCCCAACCCTACCCCACCCCTAATGCCAAGACTGCTACCTCAATTCCGTCTCAAACCTAGGGTGGGACAGGCCGGTTTTGATTTATAAAAACCCTTAACCTATCCCCATCCTGCCTCTTCTCGTTAAATACTAGTCGGTGCGGGTCGGTTTGATATTTCATATTATAAGTGATGTATTGAGGTAATTTTAGAATTAATTTAATGATAAAATAAAAATCACATTATAAACGGGTTGGGGCGGGGCGGCTTAAATCCATTCCCAGCTCAAAACCGAGTCGAGTTTAATCCTTCATTTCCAAACCCGCCCCTACCCCGTTTAAAAACTCCCCAAACCTGTCCCAATAAGGTCCCGATGGGTTACCCGTTTAAAACGGCCGTTGCCATCCCTAGAGACACCTGCAACTTAATTATGCCTTATATTCTCTTAAGTTATATTGGGCCATACCAAACTCAGAATTTGGAAGGTTTTTGTTCAACGTTTCCCAAATAATGGAGCCAACTGACAAGGGCCAAGGGAGAAGCTTTCTGGCTTGCCATGGGCAACAACTATATATAGCCATGTTTATCAAACATCTCCACGTGTTGCACCTAATTTTGCGTCTATAGAAAAAATTTACAGTTATTGTGACTTGACCTAGCACTCATTTTATTTTTTATGTCCGACAAATTTCTTATTGACGCAGTGATTAAAAAAAAACTTATTGAGACTTATGCTCGTCTGTTTCGATGTAAGCTAGGGAAAATAAATCCAAGTCGTGATTTTCGCATATTTGTTTCCATGTAAAAATTTCTGGAAGAAATGTTTAATAAAAAAGGAAAAATTCTCGTAACAAAAAGTCTTAAATTTTAAAAATTCTAATGCTACTTTTTTTCGTAAAATTCCTCTTTATAAATATATTTAAAAATGACAAAAGTGAACATTTACACATATTTATCAAAATGATAAATTTTACTAGCATTTAAGATGATAGAAATACCCCTCTATCCCACGTTGCACGTATTATTTTTTATGAGTCGGTCTATGGGTACTTCCACAAATGGCCCCAAATATACTCCCTAATCCTAACCGTTAATAACTAATCACTAAGGGCTAGGATTTGAGTTGACTTATTTTGTCTTTTCTAATGCCACATCAACTCAAATCCTAACCGGGTTTAATAATTGAGATAAACAGTTAAGATTTGAGAGCATATTTCAGAGTACACCTTGGGAGTATTTAATGACTTATTTACATTTTATAAATGAAAAAAATACATCTCTTCAAATATATTTCTTAAAATGATAAAATTACCTATCCACAAGTATTTTTTAAAATGAATATCATTCTTGAAATATATTTTTAAAATGATAATAATACCTACTTCGCATATTATTTAAAATGACAAAAAGATCTCTCTCCACATGCATTTTCCGAAATGACAAATTTATATACCCCTATATGTATTTTCTAAAACAGCAAAAATCTTTCATGTGTATATTCTCAAATGAGAAGAAAAATATCCCACACGTATTGTCTAAAAAGGATATTTTAAGTGAAGTAGTTGGAGGGTCCACACACCACAAACACTAAAATTAAAAGCAAGTAAATGACACTCCGCCTCTTGTGCCAACAGTGGGGGTGTTGTATCTCTCATGTGAGAGGTCTCGGGATCCTTTCCCAGGGGTAATAGAATAGCAAAACTCCAATTCCCAATGCTAACCACTAACCCTGTACTAACATAAGTAATGAGTAGCAAGAACTCCAATCTCCAATGCTAACCACTACCCTTGTACTAACGTAGATACATGATATCCTCCAGCAAAAAAATTGTTTTAGCAAAATGATTCATTGTACATTTAAAAATACTTTTTGTGACAATTTATTACCCGGCGATAAATTATAATTGTGAGAAAGGATTTGCTAGCCCCAGTCTCAATCTTTCATAGATGCAACATGGTGGTAACAAATGTCAAAAGTCTCTTTTTTTTTTTCTTTTTTTTTAATATGTTAAAATATCAAAACCTCCATGTGTTGCACCTATTTGTGCGTCTGTGGAAGATATTGAAGTTATTACGACTAGGCTAAGCACTCCTCAGATTGAGGCATTCTTTTCTGACCCGACTTGGATAACTATAACAAATACAATCTATGAGTTCGTTTGATATCAACTTGGATCATTCCTCTTATTTCCAAGTTAACTCGAAATTCATGATTTTCCCTGAATCTAATGTTGCAGACGAAGTACGAAATCATGAAAGAGAAGGTAGAGAGTGTTGTCGATAGAGGGCGTGTTGGTGAGGAGTGCATCACAACCGAACAAGAGCGCGAAGCTTTTAACAAATGGACGGCAGGATTTACATGTCAAGATCATCCTCCAGTAATCCAGGTTTTGTTTTCTATCATATCTTTTTCATCACATGTTACGATCCCAAATAGATAAATACTTAGATTGCGCTCTTCCCATTGGTCTAGGTTTTTGGGACCAATGGTTGCGTCTGAGTATGTATCATCATAACAATGGAGGAGTACTTTAATGTGTGATTGCATACACCCGGTATTTGATGATACAAGGCATATATATATATATATTATTATTATCATTAATAAGCACTAATTTGATATGTTCATAAAATAAATGTGGAGGGCAGGTGCTGTTAGAGAGTGGCAATGACAAGGACGAAGCAGGCCATGAGATGCCAAACCTTGTCTACCTTTCCAGACAGAAAAGCAAGACTTTACCCCACAATTTTAAGGCTGGTGCCCTTAACGTCTTGGTAAGCACCAACCCATTACTGTACAGTTAACTTGCGCATTGAGGACATTTTATCTTTCATATATCAGCAATTACACTATGTTCAAAAGTTTGACTAGCATTTTTTGTTTGCATTGAAGCTTCGAGTATCGGCTACCATGACCAATGCACCAGTGGTTCTGACCCTAGACTGCGACATGTACTTGAACGATTCGCAAACGCCTCTTCGGGTGCTATGCTATCTATCAGACCCTTTTATTACGCCAAAACTAGGTTATGTTCAGTTCCCTCAGCGCTTCCATGGGATCAACAAGAATGACATCTATGCCAGTGAATTGAAACGTTTGTTTCAAATCCATTCGATGGGGATGGACGGGCTCGAATGCACGAGTTATGTTGGTACGGGATGTTTTTTTCGCCGAAGAATTTTCTTTGGAGGACCCGCGACATTGGTGTCACCTGAAATCCCAGAATTAAACCCAGACTATGTTGTGAATAAGTCTATCAAGTCCCACGCTGTTCTGGCATTGGCTCACCAAGTTGCAAGTTGCAACTATGAAAGTCACACAAAATGGGGCTCCAAGGTAAGCTTGATTGTTACTAGTTTGAGGCCCATGAATGAGGAGATTGGCGTGCCATTTGATGGGCCAGATGTACTAATAAGATGTTTCTAAAATACGCAGATGGGTTTCAGATACGGGTCTTTGGTTGAGGACTACTACACAGGTTATCGGCTGCAATGCGAAGGGTGGAAGTCGGTGCTCTGTCATTCTGATAGGGCGGCGTTCCTCGGGGATGCGCCAATCAACCTCGACGATCTGCTCAATCAAACCAAGCGGTGGTCGATAGGCCTCCTTGAGGTTGGCTTCTCAAAGTACTGCCCACTTACGTTTGGTACATGGTCCAGAGGCCCTCTCATGGGCCTTGGTTATGCTCACTATGCATTTTGGAGCATTTGGTCCATTCCAATCACCACCTATGCCTTCCTCCCACAACTAGCTCTTCTCAATGGTGTCTCCATGTTCCCAAAGGTAATATACATGCATTCCTTATCAATACATTTAGACTGTCGGATGCATATTTTGCATGATTATCAAATGACTTGGACCATCCTTTATAATCACGATCGACCATTGATACATTACATGAATGTGGATTAATATGATGAAGAATTATTTGACTTTCGTTAAAGAAATATCAAAATGTTACAGGTCTCAAACCCTTGGTTCTACTTGTATGTGTTTCTTTTCGTGGGGGCCTATGGACAAGATTGCCTGGAATTCGTCTTAGTCGGAGTAACGGTTCAAAGGTGGTGGAATGATCAGAGGATGTGGATGATAAGGGGAGTTTCATCGTATTTATTTGGATTCATCGACTTCATACTCAAGTTGTTCGGTATCTCTGCCTCTGGATTCAATGTGACCAGCAAAGTAGTTGATGATGAACAAAGCAAGCGATACAATCAAGGGATCTTCGAGTTCGGCGTCCCGTCGCCCTTGTTCGTGCCACTAGCAACGACTGCCTTAATCAACTTAGTCTCGTTTCTTGTGGGGCTTATAGGGGTCATCAGATTTAGAAATATGGAAGAAATATTTGTGCAGTTGTTCTTATCTGGGTTTGTGATGGTGAATTGTTGGCCAATTTATGAGGCCATGGTCTTGAGGACTGATAAAGGAAGGATGCTTACGAAGACCACGAAGATATCCATCTTGCTAGCATTGACTCTCTACTTATCAGCCGCTCTCGCATTTAAAATTTGAAATTAGACCCTTCCCTTAGTTGTCTTATTAGGAAATAGAATATTATACTTGTAATAAGCTAGGTATGATGAGGAACACTCATCACAAGGTATATTTGAATTTAGATGATATTTGATTAGGTTACGTTAGATTTGATAGAGCTCTGTTTCTATCTTTAGTTGATCTAATCTTTATATAAACCCGGCCTATGAGTCTGAACTTCAATAAATCTATTTTATATTATGCTATCAGAGCTGGTGATTAACTGCTTGTTTCGATCTTTATTTATTATTATTATTATTATTATTTTTGCTACTCACGAATAACATATTTGAAGTATTTGGTGGAAGAGGTATCTCGGGTCTGATGCTCACATTCAAACCCTAATCAAAGGATTTTTAATTCTTCACAATCCCGACAGCAGCTACAGAGCTTCAAGAGTTGACTTAAAGCATAGATCTTTTCTTTTCCAACCCTTTCTTTTTATGTCTTAAACATAGAGTTCTTTTTTTTTGGAAGGTATAAATAAAAAACCCTTTTCCTTTTTCTTAAAATGCTTTGTCACTGCTTCTACTACCTTAAATAATGATTCTAGTTGCCTCCATTCTAATCAACCATCATTGTTGCCCTTTCTATATTACCTGAACTTAGTTGCTGCCAGAAACTCATATTTATCCCTACACCAATAACAACAAAAAGAAGAGAACTTCTTATCAATCCTTAGGCCCTATTCTCTTGGCCCATTAGTGTTTTCTCCAAGCCCATCGAGACGCTTCTCAAGACCGTACGTAGATGCCTTATTTCCGAGCCATAAAGACAAATATTTCAGGCTGCCCACTTAAAGTTGAGTCCAATTAGAACCAACTCTTCAAGCCTATAGAGGCACAGTTTTAGCCCATTGAATTCCACACCTTACACCTTGACCCCCAAAGGCCGGTATCCTTAGCCCAAGAGGCCAACTATCTTCAGCTTAGTGAGACTCATCTGTGCTCAATCAGAATTTCGCCATCTTCATCTCTACGGCGGCGAAACAACCAACAAACAAGCAACCTACAAGCATATTTCCATCTCCGGCAATAGACGAAGTACTATTTTATCAAAATGTGTGGATATCTCTTTGACCTTCATGTGTTGAGGGGAGTATTAGAAAATAACATATAGTATTGTAATATGGCATGACAAGGTATATTTGAATTTGAATGAGATTTGATTAGATTAGATTAGATTTGATTGAAGTGTGTTTCTATCTTTAATTGTTCTCATTTATATATATAAACCCTATGGTCAATGTGAGAATGTCTTAAAATCAATAAATCAATTTTCTTTTTAATCTTTTCTTTTCTTTAAATAAAGTGATCTTATTTGACTTATTGGGTATTTTGCATGGCCCTCAACTACTTGAACATTTACTTGTTAGACTAATCTCTAATGTTTTCACCTAACCAATGATCTTCACCTTAGAGAGGAGATATTGAAGGAGAAGCTAAAGAAATGCATATACAGGTGCATGTATATGTTTGTGTACGTATAGTTTACATGCAAGTGTGAATACAATTATTTCATGTAGATACAAAGGCATGAGTTTGGCTCATGAAGCATTTGGATTTCGACAACAAATGAGTTTCCATCTAAATAATATGTCGTATCACCAATTAACCGGAACAACCCAAAAATATGTCTTGATAAGCGTAGTTTAGAAAGGAAAAAGTTTTAGTTCAAAGAAATACTCTTCCTTTGAATTGTAATTTCAAAATTAGCCTTATTCAAAGAGACATTTTTTGTTGCTCTGATAATTGGCTCCTCAATCAAAGATCCTGTTCATATTTAATCTCATTATTTAACCAACAACAAATTATTTAATAAATTTTAATTAATAAAATCGAGATTGCCCATCCAATTTTCATTTTGTATCTTAAAAAGAGAAGCTGAAGCTGCTCTCAATTGGCAAGTAGAAAACACCTAACAGGTTCTTCATGAAATTATTGAACAACAAAAATATATGGCATCTAAACAAGAAGGAGATGAGAAGGATTCATACCAGGATGAGAAGGATTATTCAAATCTTATTTCTTCTTCCTCACTTCTCACACTTACACTTGTACTTGACTTGGAGAAAAATTAGAGGAAAGATTCAAAAAAAATGAGAGAAAATGAGAGAGGAGAGGTCTCTTGCACACTCAATCATACCAACCCAAAAAAAATATATTGAATGAGAGGTCTCTAGCTCACTCAATCATACCAACCCAAAAGGATTTTGCTAGCCCCAGTCGCAAATCTTCCAAAGACGCAACTGGGGTGCTACAAATGTTCAACATTTATTGACTTTTACATTTTAAATTGTTAAAATAATGAAAGATCTCCACGTGTTAGTCCCATCTTGAGTCTATGAAAATTTTGGAATAACTAGCAAAGACCCCGTGCGATGCACGGATATGATGATGAAATCTTAAACCTTGGTTACAATACAACTATTGAATGTGAGATTCGCAATATAATTGTTCTTAAAAAAAGAATATATTGAAAGCCAATATTATAACATATTATACGGTAAATCATCAAATAGGACATTAAATCTACAAAATTTGGTAAAGATAAAAAGTTATAAACTACTAAATAAGCAAGATCATAAATAAATAACTCACTACGCTTGGATCCACCGAGATAAATCTATCCATGTCCGAGACAACCAACACTTCACTGAGAATAAAAGCTCTAGGACAGGGTAAAAATTGTCTTTCTAAGGAGAGTAGAGATGCATGTCAAAACCTAACTGGTCAACCCATACCATCTTTGCATCTTTACCTGTCGTACCAAAATTTGTATACTAATAATTGTAAATAACAGTAATCAAAAGGCAAACCATCCCCATAGCCAATCATTAAATAAATAAGCTAAACCATGGATTTAAATAAAACATCTTTGCATCTTTACAAGTCCTATTTTGAGTCTAATTTTTTAGAGAGATGTTTAAGAGGGGAGAGAGACCATCCAACAGTGAGCGAGAGATAGATAGGGGAGAGAGAGACGTGGATTAGGAGGGGAGAGAGAAAAGTGGAGTGGAGAGAGAGAGAGAGAGAGAGAGGTGGTCATTGGTAGAAAGTGAAACTCTTCGGATTATTGTTGGGATAACTCTTGTGATGAGTTGTGTCTTCAAAAATTGAAACATGTGAGAGAAAGTGGGTGATAGGGTGAGGAAGTTATTTGGATTGAGAACAAAGGTTAGATAAAGATTTGTGAGAAAATTTAGGAAATAGTTTTTTGAATTGAGAGGGAGACATGTGAGAGAGATGGTGGGTTAACGGTTGAGATTAAAGAAGGGAGCCACGTGGCATCCTTAAAATAGGACTCATAAAATTCTTGGGATTGAAGATTGGAGAGCAAAAAGAGGGGGTTAGGTGACACTTATTTCTTGGGGGTTCGGTGGCACTTATTTCTTTATATTATAGATAGATGCGGCTGGGCTAACACTTCTCAACCCAAGGGATAAGACATTAAATGCAAGATTGGATCACAGCCAATAGCGATTGAACTTCGGGAGAGTTCAATCACGCCCACGGGCCAATATGTGTCCCTTTTAACTTATATTACTTGTGATTAAGATTCACTAACTTGTGGGGTTGAACAATATGACCTTGGTTTTTTTAAAAAAAATATTATAAAAATATAAACCTTGAGAGTTTAAAATTCTTACACAGAGTTAAATATTTTTTAGTTTTTTTTCTAAAAACCAAGGTTTTATAATTGTACCCCGAGGGTTAGTGAATCTTAACCACATTTAATAAGGGTTAAAGGAACATGTGTTGGCCTGTGGGTGTGATTGAACTCTCCCCAAGTTCAATCGCAATTGGCTAAATACCCCTCTTTGCAAGTAAAATAAGTCTCACCTCCGCATGTGGGAACCTAACTATCTGCACTTGTGATGCGAGAGGTGGAGCCCACATTCGTCTGCATAGATCATAACACGCTGCTAACCCCAGTTGCAAATCTTCCAAAGACGCAACTGGGCCAAACAAATGGCAAACAGTGTATGATCTTGTTCTATTTTAATGGTTAAAATATGAAACATCTCTACGTGCTAGCCCCAACTTACGTCTGTGGAAATAAATGGAATAAATGCGACTGATATGAATTTTTTAGGAAAAGTCAACAAAAAAATTGTTACCCTAAATGGTGGGTCACAAAATATTAACTAAAGAGAAGTGTCAGCCACAGTGCAAATTTTCAAAGGGAAGTGATTAAAAACACAGGATAGTATGTAGAGTGTGACTGTTGGATAAGGCCTCAGGCCTCGGATTGTCTCTGGCGAAGCCATTTTCATATAGCGCGATTTTCAGTAGAACGCGATTTTCAGCATTTATATTCTTCAGTAGAACGCGATTTTCATTTTCATATAGCGCGACGAGTGTATAAAGCTTGATCTTTCAAGCTATGTCGACTGTTTTCACCACTGTAAATGGAGTAAGGAGAAAGACAAAATCATCTGAGGAAGAGGACAAATAGTGTTTTACTTTATATTATGGGGTTAACGCATAAAGGTGAGGGGACATCTTTTTATTTTTCAACCTTTTTTTTTTGTTTTTTTTGGTTTCTAATCACGATGTTAGGAGATAATATAGTCATTAGGAGATAATACATTCAGTGTACCTTTAAATCTTTTCAAATCTTTTTTTTTTCCTTATTTATTTTCAGACTTTTTTCATTATTGTTTTACTTCTCTCTATTCTAGGGGAGAGATGGGATCATAGCAAGTGAGTTCATTCGCACTCAAAGAGACACCGGTCAACACTGACCTAATCTAAATAGCCAAAATTTTAAAAAGTAGCTATGTGCTTATTTGAAAATTAAGATATGCTAATCTTTAGGGTTAATAATATAACACTGATTTAAAAAAATATATATTAAAATATATTTATATATATCCCGGCGCTTCAGAGGCACTCTCGACTCTATCTTAAATTGAACTTTGATGCTCTCATGCTCCCGCTCTGATTACTTAGGTCTCAACTTGGGATTAAAGTGTTTTTCGAAACCCATGCTTTTTTTTTTCATCTCGAGCTGACACATGGTCTCGAGGTGGTCTTGGCCCTAGTAGGTTTCAGTAGCAAAGCCCTATTAAATAACTTGGGTAAGCTGCTTGCATTTAGTTTTTTTTTTTGTTTGGTCCTAATCATTCATCTACCTAAGTTAGGGGTTAGGTTAGAGGGGTTAACAGGGTTAGCTCTCATAGTGGGTGTCAACAGCCACACCAAGACTAGAACATGTGTCACACCTCCCTAAAAGGAGACACGCTACCACGGGGACATATGATATACAACCGTGTGTAGTACTTCCTTCACATGCGTATAAATGAGACCCTCTCCTATCCCCATATCGTCTTGTGTGGTAGAGAGCGACAAAGATGAGAGGCCCAAGCAAGAGCAGCACCACCCACTCCTCTCCTCCTCCTCTTCACACGCTTGAGGTCATTTTAGAATGATTGAGGCCATCATGACTTTTACTATACAAAGTAAATTTTTAAAAAATTTAAGGTTAGGATTTGGAAAAAATTTCACCAGCATTCCTCGATATTAAATAGGAGAATGCTTCGGAGATCGTCTCGGCCGAAATCACCCCGAGATTGTGTCTGAACTTGGGATTAAAGTGTTTTCTGATTCCCATGCTTTTATTTTTTCATCCCGAACTGACACATGGTCTCGAGGTGGTCTTGGCCCTAGTAGGTCTCCTTAACAAAGGCCTATTAAATAACTTCGATAAGCACATTTAATTAGTTTTTAATTTTCTTTTTCCTTTCTTGGTCCTAATCATTTATCAACCGAAGTTAGGGGTTGACCGGGTTAGCACTCATGGTGGGGGGCGTCAACAGCCACACCAAGACTCCAACACTACAACAGCTTCACTCGTGTGTAGTACTTCCTTCACATATATGCCTATAAATGAGACCCTCCCCTATCCCCATATCGTCTTGTGTGGTAGAGAGCAACAAAGATGAGAGGCCCAAGCAAGAGCAGCACCACCCACTCCTCTCCTCCTCCTCTTCTTCACACGCTTGAGGTCATGCGTCGTGCCGGTTTGAACCGTGTATTTGCACTAGTCTACACGTGTGGCATCTTAGCTCTGCTGTATCACCACTCACTGGCTCTCCTCCACTCCACCACCTTACTCTCCTTCTCACTCACCCTCTCCTTGCTACTCTCTGATGCCGTTCTTGCCTTCATGTGGTCCACCACACAGTCTTGCCGCATGCGTCCGATCCGACGCCGTGCCTTCCCCGAAAACCTTACTAGAGTCGTTAACGAGAGTCAATTTCCGGCGATGGACGTGTTTGTATGCACCGCCGATCCATTCAAGGAGCCACCGATGAGTGTTGTGAACACGGCTTTATCGGTGATGGCCTACGATTACCCACCGGAGAAGATGTCGGTCTATGTATCGGACGACGGAGGGTCGGAGCTGACTCTCTTTGCTTTCATGGAGGCTGCTAAGTTTGCTGCCCACTGGTTGCCATTCTGTAGGATGAACAGGATAGAGGAGAGGTGCCCAGATGCGTATTTTGGATCCAACCAAGCTGGGGTCTTTGAGGCTGAGAAACTTAAGGTAACATACAGTTTTAAGGGGGATTTCCCTAATTGCTTCTAGTCTTTCAAAATTCACTAAAATAGACTTTGACACTCCCTACTCTTAGAACTCCCAATTAGATTACAGCTCGGTAATTGCTCACAGAGTCTATACGTATAAACATTCCCTACTCACTCCCAGTTTGACACTCCCTACTGTTAGCACTCCTATATTATAGATATGTGGCGAGATTGAATCACAGCCAGGGGCAGAGCCAGGAATTTTCCGTTGGGGCGAGAAACATGTATAAAAAATTTAATGGATTTGAGGACATGGAGCTTGGGGGGTTCGGGGCCTAGTCTCTCTTTTTTTTTTTTGTAATTTCTTTTTTTATAGAAAATTTTGTCCCGGGTTATGCCTTTGAGGTCGCCAGTTATCCGTATTGTTACCCTTTAACTGTAATTAATATTCACTCACCTATTTGAAAAAAGAAATCAAATCTTTTTTTAGAACCCTATTTAAATTCACTAAATCCTAAGGTTAATTTTTTTTTATCTTTAAAAAAATACCAAGGATAAATAGATGAACCCGGGTGAATTTTAACCATAGTTAAGGGGTGTCAATAGGGACTTGTGGCAACTACCAGGGCATCACCGGACTCCATTGGGGGCCCTCTATATAGAGGACAAAAAATTGGGGGGCCACTATATATATATATATAAGACCAAAATATTTGGGGGGACCAACTATGCTAAAAGAATTTTAAAAATTGGGGGACCCACTATTTAATACTACTACAAGTAGCAATTGCAAAAAAAAAAAAATTTGGGGGGGGGGGGGGGGGGGCCATGGCCCCTCCCTGCCCCTAATCACAGCCAATTGAGATTGAAATCGGAGAGAGTTCAATTGCACTCACAGGCAACACGTGTCCCTTTTAACCGATATTGACTATGGTTAACATCAATAGTCCTTCTGATTCTAACAATATAACATTGGTTTTTGGAAAAAAATTTTAAACAATATTTATGTCTTACTTTAAATTTTTAACTCTTAAAAGTAATAATTTTTTAGAGAACACTAGGAGCTCAAGATGAATAGTCAATTGAAATAACCCGAAAATTGCATTGAGAAAAACCAAGATTAACTATATATTTTTTTAATATTTCTTTTTAATAACTAAGATTATATTATTGAATTCTAAAAACTAAGAAATCTTAACTACAATTAATAAGAATAAAATGGAATAAGTATTTTAATTTCACCCACGCCGACACAAAAGTTTCACTTGGGTGAAGCGTCATGAATTAAGTGGTGTGTTTGGTGTGTGTATGGGCGGCTGTCACTGAGCCATGCTAGCTCGTGAGCCAGCTCGACTCGGCTCGAAACGAGCCGAGCTTGAACAAGATTAAAAAGCTCATTGAGCCAAGTCGAGCCGAGCCAAATGAGTGAGCTTGTTTAGATAACGAGCTGAGCACGAGTAAGAGGTAGCTCGGCTCGGCTAATTTAATGAATACCCATGTACAGTTATACCCCTACCAATATTAAGTTTTATATTAAAAATATAAGAAAATGAAATAAGTTTTTTAAATTAAGAACATGAAATGTTCATCAAGTTAGTGAAAACACTATTTTATCTTCACATTTTCTTTGTCTTTGTACGTCACTATTTAATCCCTTAATTGTCAGAATATCGTCCCCACCATATAATGTGCTTTTAAAAAAATTAGAGTTCAACGAGCCAGTTTGAGCTCAACTCGATGATTTGTAGACGAACCAAGCCCGAGCTGAACTTTTCGAGCTTGAGCAGAGTCTGAACAACATAAAAAATCCAACAAGTCGAGCCTGATCAATGCCCAGCTCGGCTCGTCAGACACCCATAGTATGGGGTGCGTGGGATTTGTGTGTTTCCTTTCAATTACCACAATAACGGACGCCTTGTGGTGTTATTGTTTTCGACCAAAAAAAAAAAAAAAAACACTAAAGCCACAGGAGGAGCGATTTGCTTCCGTAGAAGGCCGAAGTTAATTGAAGCAGTTCCCAGTGACCCGGTTCTCAATAAACAAACATGAATGTATGGTCATTATCTTTGATATAAGTGTGTGGTCTGTATGGTTGGTTTGAGTGTCCTTGTCTTGCCTTTAGTTTGGTGTTATTGAAAAAACCAAAAAAAAAAGGTTTCGTGTACTTAACTCAACTTTGGGCCCATGTACGTTAACAGCTGACAACTTGAAATTTTTAGCTGTCACGTGCTAATTTTTTTTTTTTAATATAAAGTTTGAACTCGTAGACCACTAGACCAATGAATGCTATTACAGTAGACCCTCTTTTAATTAATAACCTCCATGAGAAGATATTATATTAATTATAAGAAAATATTATATATAAGAATTACTATATTGATCCATCAAAAATTTGTTTTCATAATTTCTTCCGAATGTATTATATTTCATATAAGCTTTACAAAGATACAAATGTCCAAGGCTAACACTAAAAAAAAAAACAAAACAAAATAGAAAACACAAGATTTTATGTTAATTCATTGAGCAAATTAATGACATTTGAACCAATTAAAAATACAAAAACGAAAGTTGTATCACTTAACACATAAGAAAATCTCCTAATGTCTTTTTGAATTAATGATTTTTCATATTATCCCTTTTAACTCTGTTGTTCATGTGATTCTCCTTTTAACTTCTGTTAATTATTTTGAAATCTTCGTACAATGATTTTTTTGGTTTTTTCTTTCTAAAATATCTAAAACTTTATATTATATATGTTAATTTTCTATACATAGCCAAAAATATTTTTAAAAAATTTATCCCTTTCTCTTCCTGAAACATAAACCATCATAAAGTGTTTATAAGATTCGTATAATTATGTATTAATATATTATAAAACCTCTCTTATAATTAATAATATATACTAGAATTTTCTTTAAAAATTATTAAATAACAAGTACAAGGGATTATTAATATACACTATATAACCAAGTTGGATCCTTACAAATTTATTAATTATTAGATATTATTAAGTTATAGAATATTAATATAAGAGTGCCTACTGCATTTCCTTAACTAAACAGCTCTACGTGCAAAGAAGAGGAAAATACTTAACGTACCAGGGTTCCCATTATATAACGAAATGGTCGGTCCTCATTGGTCCAAGCCCCACTTTAAGTATTAATCAACTGTGGTTAAGATTCACCCACCCCTAGGGTTAAGTAATCCAATTTTAGTTTTTCATATTAAAAAATAAAAACTAAAAATCTTAAATTTAATTTAGTTAAACTTAATCAGGGTTAAAACAGTGTTAAAAGGAACACGAGGATACGTGGTATGATAGGTAGCGGACCCATAGGTCTGCTAATCACTACTCGAAGAAGATACTCTATAAAAGTCAAGATTTTTATACCTTACCTCTCGTGCCAATGGTAGGGTATGTCCTCTCTCAATATAGAGGTCTCGGGAATCGGGATCTATTCCCTTGGATAATGTGTAGCAATAATTTCAAATCCCAATGCTAACCACTACTAACCATGTAACGAATAATATTCTCTAGCGAAAAAAAAAAATTTGTACAGCAGACCCTCTTGTAGTTAATAACCTTGGAGGAAAGAATTATATTAATTATAAGAGAATATTATATATAAGAATCGTTATATTACTTAATCAATTTTTTTTCGAAATTTCTTTTGAATGTATTGTATTTTCTAAATAAACTTCATATAAATACAATTGTATAAGGCTAATATATGTTAATTTTAGTTCGGTAAAGTTAACCTATTTTCCAAAAAGAAGACCATCCTTTATTTTGGGAACAAACAAAATTCATTTTAAACTCTACTTTTCACAAGCCCCTAACCTTTTGGGGGGGGGGGGACAGTGGGGGATCTAGCCGGCCTGAACTTTTGAAGTGAAAAAAACTAAATTGATACTTATATTATTTATTTAAGAGGGCATAGGCATAGGGTCAAGGCATGGGGTTAGGGTTAAAATAAAATTAAAAAAAATGAAGTTTTATACTAAATTATTTAATTTAAGATGACATAATCATGGGCAATTGAGCAGTTGCCCCCTAATTAAAATAAAAAGTTTGCAAACGGACACAAAGAGACGAGATGACCCATGAACTTGGGCTTGAAACACCCCCCTCCCCCCCAATCCAATATCAGCCCCCAAAAGAAAATCCCAGCTCCGCCCCTATGCGTACTCATTAAAACTCTTCGCCAATGAACGTAGTTAAAACACTGCATAAATTCTTTTTGTCTAATGGTTGTTTGATCTTTGTATGAGACGCGAACTTTAGTGGAGTGGTTTGTTCCAACTATTGAAGTTCCTCATGATGTGGCAAGAGGGTCCACACTCACTAATACTAAGAACTAAAAGCAAGTAAATGATGAATTTTACATAATTTTTTTTTGGTAATCCGTGGTGTCCCTAACATAATTTCTTTTCGTTTTTTGGGTAACCCTGGGTGTCCCTAAGACTTCGGGTCAGGACTAAGTCCCCACAAGTGTGACGAGAGCCCGCAACCTGAAAATCCGGACGGGACTGATACATTGTACATAATTTTATTAATGGAACGGACATGAATTAATAACTTCAATGAAACAAAGCTAGAAGAGACAATATTTTCAAATAGTTTCCTTACAGAAAAATTTAAAATACATAATGTATTTAAATATTTAATATTGGTTTGATGCACGGTTTCAGGTTTGTGATATGACTTCTACAATAGGTAGGGCTCGGGTTGAGGCATTCTTTTCTAATCTAACTTGAACAACTAACAAATACAATCTATGAGTTCAGTTTGATATTATCTCAGATCATTACTCTTATTTTCAAATTAGCTCGAAATCCATGGTTTTTTCCTGAATCTCATGTTGCAGATGATGTACGAAAGCATGAAAGAGAAGGTAGAGAGTGTTGTGGAGAGAGGGTATGTTGGTGAGGAGTGCATCACAACCGAACATGAGCGCGAAGCTTTTAACAAATGGACGATAGGATTTACACGTCAAGATCACCCTACAGTAATCCAGGTTTTGTTTTCTCTCATATTTTTTCCATCCTAAAAATGGCGGAATACTTTGATATGTGTGGGTTAAATGAAACCATTTTCACACAAAAAAACGCATATTATATCAAGAGTAACATTTGTGTTGTCGCGAAAACAAGCTAAGATAATTAAACGACTCAACAATAGTAAACAAATAAAACGAAATAAATAATAAACCACAAGAAAAGATACGAGATTTATATGGTTCGGTAAGATGCCTATGCCCATGAACAATAATGATCAATCCACTAAATCAACAAGAAGATTTCTACAAAAAAAAAAAAAAAAAAACTCTTAGAAACCCTAATCTATTTTACACCCTGTTTACAACTCTCTCTTCTTCTTTTCAAAATGAAGCCTAAAACCTCTTATTTATCCTATATAATAAGATGGCATTTGTTAACACTAATCTAAATAGGGAGAGCTTATTCGAACGAAAATTATATTTAGTTAGACTTAAGATTGTCAAAGGTTAATTGCATATCTACATCTTTTTGAAGTATGGTTTTTGCCTCTAAAATTTTAAAAATAAAAAAAATAGCTCATAGATACTTTTTAAAGTAGATGTTTTTACCTCTAAAATCTCAACTTCAAAATTTTTTTATAAACATGCAATTAACCTTCAACTTAACAATCTATAGTCCAAATAAACACAATTTTCAAATAAGCTCTACCTATTTAGATTAGTGTTACCAATCATCACCTTAGGGTAACAACTTAAGAGACAAAATGTGTAAAATACCTAAAATGGACTGGGTCAAAATTGCCCATTAATCAGGTCGCAACGAGTCATAAGAATTAGAGTAAAATTCATGACACTTCCCAACAAATTTTTACCTGATTGTTCAACCTAAGAAAACCCATCCAACTTTCATAGGTTTGGGTTGAGATTTCGGACAATTTTTTCGGGTATTGGTTGATGAGTTTCTTACCCGCCGGGCTCATATTTGACACTAAATTATAGCTTGAGACTTGATCATTTCTCTTTAGTTCTCTAATTTTATCTATACATAAAATAAATGCTGAGGACAGGTGATCTTAGAGAGTGGCCAAGACAAGGATGTACTAGGCCATGAGATGCCAAACCTTGTCTACCTCTCCAGACAGAAAAGCAGGACTTCACCCCACCATTTTAAGGCTGGTGCACTTAATGCCCTGGTAAGCACCACCCCATTACAGCTAACTTGTGCGTAGAGGTTGAGGGCATTTTATCTTTCATCAACGATTACACTATGCTAATAATGTTTAATTAACATTTTCTGTACATGTTGTTGTTGAAGCTTCGAGTATCGGCTACCATGACCAATGCACCAGTGGTTCTGACCCTAGACTGCGACATGTACTCGAACGATCCGCAAACGCCTCTTCAGGTGCTATGCTACCTATTGGACCCTTCTAGTGCATCAAAACTAGGCTATGTTCAGTTCCCTCAACGCTTTTACGGGATCAACAAGAATGACATATATGCCGGTGAATATACCCGTTTGGTTCATGTCAATTCAATGGGGATGGATGGGTTCACATGCATGAATTATATTGGTTCCGGGTGTTTTTTTCGCCGACGAGCTTTCTTTGGAGGGCCATCGACATTGGTGTCATCTGAAATCCCAGAATTGAACCCAGACTATGTCGTGAATAAGTCGATCAGGTCCCAAGCTGTTTTGAAATTGGCTCACCATGTAGCAAGTTGCAACTATGAAAGTCACACCAAATGGGGCTCCAAGGTAAGGCTTGCCTGCTTCTAGTTCGAGGCCCATGAATGGAGAGAGTGGCCTGCAATTTGAGGGCCAGATATAATAATGAGATGTTTCTAAAATGTGCAGATGGGCTTCAGATATGGGTCCTTGGTTGAAGACTACAACACAGGTTATCGGCTACAATGCGAAGGATGGAGGTCGGTGTTTTGTAATCCTGATAGGGCAGCGTTCTTCGGGGCTACGCCGATCAACCTCAACGATGTGCTCAATCAAACCAAGCGGTGGTCGATAGGCCTTCTTGAGGTGGGCCTCTCAAAGTATAGCCCAGTTACATTTGGTACATGGTACATGGGCCCTCTCGTTGGCCTTTCTTATTCTAACTATGCATTATGGGGCATTTGGTCCATTCCAATCACCACCTATGCATTCCTCCCACAGCTAGCTCTTCTCAATGGTGTCTCCATTTTTCCAAAGGTAATGTACATCAGTACATGCATGCATTATCAATACATACATATATATACCTTATTGAGATATCAAAATGTTACAGGTCTCAAACCCTTGGTTCTACTTGTATGTGTTTCTTTTCCTTGGGGCCTATGGACAAGATTGCCTGGAATTTTTCTTAGTCGGAAGAGCGGTTCAAAGATGGTGGAACGATCAAAGGATGTGGATGATAAGAGGAGTTTCATCATATTTATTCGGATTCATTAACTACGTAATGGATTCGTTCGGCATCTCTGTCCACGGATTCAATGTGACTAGCAAAGTGGTTGATGATGAACAAAGCAAGCGATACCACCAAGGAATCTTCGAGTTTGGAGTCCCATCACCCTTATTCGTGCCACTAGTAATGACCGCAATAATCAACTTAATGTCATTTCTTGTGGGGCTTATGGGGGTCATAAGATATAGAAACATGGAAGAAAGATTTGTTCAGTTGTTCTTATCTGGGTTTGTGATGGTGAATTGTTGGCCAATTTATGAGGCCATGGTCTTGAGGACTGATAAAGGAAGGATGCCTATGAAGACCACGAAGATATCCATCTTACTAACTTTGGCTCTTTATCTAGTTGCATCTCTCCCAATTACAATTTGGAATTAGAAACATCCCTTGATTAGTTGTCATTTATTTTCTTCTCTTGTACTTTTTTCAAATAAATAAGTGATTTTTGTTATAGCTTTGGCTCTTTATCTACTTGTTAGACTAATCTCTAATGTTTTTACCTAATCAGTTATCTTCACCTTAGAGTGGTGATATAGAAGGAGAAATTAAAGGGATGTATGTATATGTTTGTGCTTGTATAATTTTACATTTAAGTGTATGATATACTATTACTTCATTGTAGATACAAAGGCATGAGTTAGGCACAAGAATTTTGCATTCAATTTCCATCGGAATAATATTCTGTCGTCTCGCCAATTCAGACAGATGACTCTGGCGAATTGCCTGGTTGTATTAAGCCTTACCTCCCTCTTGATGATTCCTCGACTTGTGTTGGTAGCTCTTCGCTCGAAAAATTGTTGAGGTTCACACTTAAGTCACCTAGTTCTTGTTCTGAAGTTCCAAGTAGTGAGTGATGGCCGGAGCTCGCATCTATTTCCCGTAGTAAATTGAATCGAATAGGTGGATCAGTATCTCCGGCCGGTTTTCTAGTCGGAATGATGGAGCATCGACAAAGTACTGATGTTAAAAACAAGTGGCAAACGATTTCTTGGAACGGCAAGATATTTTTAAGGTGAGTCGGAAGTCAAAATATGCACCTTAACTTCAAACGGCCATAACTTTTGATCCGGAGGGACGTCGCCTCGAAACCCACGAGTACTCAAATCGAAGATATTGACGAGCCCAACGTCGTGATAACTGGCTATGCCTATTAAGCCCAGAAAAGACTGTTAAAGGGTCCGGATCTCATTTTTTAGACAACTTTTTATTTTTGGCAAATTCTGTTTTAGGTCGTTTTAAGGTATTTTGAGTCCGTTTTTGTTTTAAATAGTTCTTTTAAGACTTTTGGTAGAGTTTGAGTCAATTTAGGATTTTTACTATTTTTAATAATTTTTACTATTTTGAGAATTAGAGTTTTTAGGAGTATATAAATACTCTTGTAAGCAATTGCAATACAGTTTTTATCAATAGAATTTCGACTTTCTCTTTTTTCCTTGTGGATTCAAGGTTCCTTGTGGATTCAAGGGTTATTCGGGTTAAAGACGGTGTTTTTCTTCTCTTTTCACAAAGTTCACTACGTTAGTAGACATGTGGAATTCGTCCTGAGCCAGTGATCAATGCAATCAATGTGAAACACATGTTTGCATGATGGTATCTGTTGTAACTCCTCCTTGATCTCAAATTCTCCAAGGCACACACAACATCTGCCATGTTTATAAATATGTGAAAAGCTCAAATCATCATATCATATAATTCAATAAGGATCATCCAAGAAGAGTATACCATATGAAAGACTCAGATCATTGTATGATACTCATTTACCTTTTTTGAGATGCTCTACCCAAATGAGGAAATTAAGACTCCAGATTCTAACCGGGTAGCTTGCATCTGGTTATTAGGTGGAGTTATAACACAATGACATGTCAAAATTTCAGATTATCGCTCTTATTGCGGACAGATGTCATTGAGTTATAACTCTACGTCATAACCGGATGCAACCTACCGAGTTACAACTTAATCGAGAGAATCCGGAGTCGTGATGAAATGAGAACCAATGTATTTTATCTTCTACATTTATTTTTGTATACCTCTCATAAGATGTCATTTATCTTCTAACCTATGGTTTGGGCTTATAAAGGCACTTTCTCTTTAAGAGAGTAGTGGATGTTGATATTCTTATTGCGATGTGGAAGCTCGTGAAAGGTTTTTTTTTTTTTTTGGACTAGAAAGTTGAGGTTAGGTGGACCTGATCAGATAAAATAAATAAATAAATAAATAAAAAGGACATTTACACCCTAATATATGTACAACCCCGTGCATCATTAGAGACAATCCTAGTTAACAAGGGCGGGAATAACTCAGGATTAACTATAGACTCACCAAGGGAGGTGCTCAATTTTGAAAGGAAATCGCGCTTTGCTTCGTGGGGAGTATAATAGATTTCAAATCTTTCAAAACGAGCAATAAGATCAACAATTCTAGGAAGAACAAAATAACAATCCTAAGGCCAGAGACAGTCCTTATAGATACACTTGATAGCCCAATTCGAATTTGAAACAACCTGAAGCCATAGGTAGCTTCTACTCAAGGCCACTTCAAGACCCCTCATAATTGTCAGAAGCTAAAAAAAATGACTGAATTCCCAATTCTAAGGCCTACCACCGCACCTAAAGCATTACCTGCATGATCCCGAAATATGATCTCATAGCCTCATTGATCAACCTGAAAGGAGCCATCAGTATTCAAGTGAATACAACCACTGTCCAGAGGAACCCAAGAAAATCATCTAATTAAAGAGGCTTTCGAATGAACTACAAGACCCCAATCTTCGGCCACTTTCCTATTATGGCCATTATCACATATGTGTAACTTAGCCCCATTTAACTTGGTAACTACAGCATTCACAATCTTCTTGAGAATGTTATTAGGATCTAAGTATTCATTCCGGAAGGCCCGATGATTCCTTTCAGCCCATATATTATAGATTAAAGCACCCGAACCATCCAATTGACAAGTTGGTGTCATTGCTGAATAGTACTCTGATGCAGCTGGAGCTTACGGGCAATGACAGCCAACACCTCATTTGTATATAGGAGCACTTTTTTGTCTTGTGCTCGTGAAAGTTGCTTTCAAGGAATATACTTTGACTATCAAAAACAAAAAAGATAAAAAGAGGAATATACTTTGGCTACAATTTAAAAAAAATAATTTTTATTTTTATTCTATGTAACCAATATTTTCTTTGTTGGGGAATGCTAGCCTCACTTTCTCTCTTCCTTTCTCAGGGGACCAACGCGTGTCCACACATTTCTCTGCTGCTTTTGAAGCCGGCTAAAGCCTCAACATTTAAATCCTCTCCAATTCTTAGTTAAAATGTGGACACGGGTTGAGCAACTGAGAAGCTGAGGCTTGCATTCTCCTTTCTTTTTTGGGCTTGGCCTAAATCTGATATGGTGGTGTGATCAACGTGTCCTCTCTAAAAGGTGTGTTTTTTGAGCTTTATTGAGCGAAAACATTAGTGAGGCGCAAAGTTATAATTGTAACCAAACACACCATATAGAGTTGGGAATGATGGGAAAATACTTGGTGTATTATACACTCCAACAGGCTCTCTACCCCCACAAATATGGAACACAAGCTCGCCGATATGTTTCATCAACCTGATTGCGCCAAGTGATCTCTCAAGTGATGGATTTTTTTATTCTTTCAAGGGATTGATTTTTTTTTTTTGGAGGGGGGGGCTAATTCTGACACTAGGAGTATATCATATCACACCCTTTCTATGGAAGGCAGGAAGGTAATAGTGTACTTACTGTGAATCCTTTGCCCTTAAATTCTCTTCAAAGATGACTATGTGAAGCTGCTCTTTGAGTTCCCCTTTCAAGCCCACCTCAAATGGGTAAAAATAACACAAGAAAAATTTAAGTTTAGATGATTGCATATGGTATTATTGCAAGAAAATAAGCTATATGCATACAAACATGCCGTCCAATTGCAATATATATGTATATATATATTGATGCAGGACGATTGTAGACTCAAGTGGAAGATCAAAAAGGACACCAATACTATTGGATCATAGTCACTTCATTGATAAATAAAGAGAGAAAATTACATTAGAAATAGAGCTCAACCCAAATGATACTTAGGACTCACTCAACTGGTAAGGGGAATCACTCACCCTTGAGAGGACTCACTCACTCTCTAATGGAAAAATCACTCAACTCCAATTAAGAGGAATCACTCAACTCTTAAAATTAACATTAAGCTAGACAAATTCTCATACTATCTTCCTTCCTTTTTTTTTCAAAACACATTCATGAGATATATATATATCTATACTATATACTAAAGAAATTAGGTTGCCAACGTGGCACTCCTTTTTGAACACTATTTCTAATTCATTTTGCCACCTCATTAACCTTATCTCACATAATAAATCTCTTAATGACACAACTCTTTCCAAAGAGAGAATTAATTATCCCACTTTCACATCTATCTATACTACTACTAGCAAATACCCCGTGATGCACGAGACGAAGAAAGACTTATTTTTAAAATATATCATAAACGGGATGAAAATTAGCCCATCTTCAGAGTTAGCGTAAAAAAAAATATGTAGGTGTTCTGTTCCTAGATTCACCGAAACATATAGATAAGGGTACACCAAATCATAAATCAAAGCATTTAAACATTGTGTACATCAATTTTGGTACAACACCTTACACCGAAGCCAAGCTGTGGGAGTTGTGGTGCATCAATTATTTTAGTAAATCTCACTTGTACCAAATCAAAGGTGATGGTGTACATACTGACAGTACATGACAACAACATATGCTCTAGTGAGTGACTTTAGCATTCCTCTATCAGAATTGGTTAGGGGTGTATTCGGGCCAGGCTTGACCGGGCTTGGCCAAGCCAGGCTTGGATTGAATAAGTTTGATCAAGGCCCGAAGCTCGGCTTGGCCCGAAATCATGTTTGATTGTGCGGCCCGAAAAAAAAACCTTGGCTTGAAGCCCAGCTCGGCCCGAATTGATTCAAGCTCATGCCGGGCTTGGCTTGGCTCGAGCTCAGCTTAAATCCTTTTTTTTAAAAAAATAATAAAATTTTATATTATTTAGATATATATATATTGATAATATTCGAGCCGAACCTCAATCGAGCCAGGCCGAGCCGGACAAGGGTTGGCTTGAGCTTGGCTTGAATTAGATTTCGGGCTTTTTTTAAAGGCTTGGCTTGGCTTGAATTAGCTTTCGGGCCGTGCCGATCTTGGGTTAAGCTGGGCAGAGCCGAGTCGCACCAACGGGCCGATCGGGCTTTGTGCAGCCCTAGAATTGGTTGCAGACCAAAATAGAATCACCGTGGATGAAGTCAGACACCGATATGAGATGGTGGATGTCCTAGAAGATTACACCAAAGATCTTGGACACCATGTTTCTCTCCTTTATAAATTGGATGGATTCAAGACAGTATATGAGAGGAATAAATGGATTCTGAGGAAAGAGATCCCACATTTTACACACCAAGTCCCGTCGTGGTTGCTTAAAGGATAAGAGAGAAACTTGAAGGCTAAAATGGGTCGAGTGATCTGAATGTAGCCGCAATTCCAGAAGTGCTACTTTAGGCTGTAATTAAAGAAATAGCCAAAAATTAACATGATCCAGCAAGAAAATAGGCATGCCCTTGACAGAGCTCGTGAAGTTGAAGCATCCTATCTCAGTTGAAATTGTTTCTGAGGCAAAATTCCTGTGATCTACATGGAGATTCAAAGCATCCACTACTTAGCTTGAACGGTAACGGACTTTCTGACCGGTGATCAGTTAATCGTCTTCCAACCCAATTATTTTGCAGGAAACCCCAACATTTAATCGCTAAGCATTTTATCTTCTTTATCAATCCAAAATTCACCCTAATGTTGTGCTTGAAACAAAGCAAATACATGGAGAGGTAGGTTCTCTCATGCCACCACCAGAACAACTAAAATCCATGTAGACAGAAGCGGTATAAGGACGACGCTATTAGCAGGCTTAAGTAGAACAACATGGGTTGCAAATACAAACGGTTACTGACGCCTTTAAAATCAATGGAGTGATGGAAGAGGAACCAGCGTAACTTATAACTCTTTGTTCAGACCCAATTGTCCACACTCTTAGGGACCATTATGGGTGAACCATTTATGTATATAGCCCCTTTTATAATAATTGAATTCAATAATATTAACTATTAAGTGAGGAAAGAGAAAACAAAACGAAGTAATAATGGCTATATGGGAAGGAGGATAGGCGGGAGAGGAAGAGAGGATTGCATAGGAGCCTCAACGCCTTTAAAACCCAATAAGTGAGACAATAAAGGTGTAGATCGAGGGGGAGATGAATGAGAGAAAAGAGGTGGGGTGTATGAATTAAAGCATTGTTGCTGCTGTTCTTGATCGTAGAGATCATGCTGATATTGTACTTGCTGCTGATGATTCTGGAAACTCATGTCTTGCATTTTTTTCAACCCCAGAATCCCAACTGGGTTGATGATCCATTTGAGACTGGTTTGGGTTTTGGAGAACATCTTGATAGAAATGGGAGTTGAGATAAGATTGAAGGGTTTTTCTTGGGAGATAAACGGAGAAATAAATGGGGGAGATACCACTTTGTTGGGAGAAATCTTAATAGCGACTTGGAATAACCAAATCAATTACCAAATAGCGGAAATAATTCTCTCCCACTTTGTGTTAATCTGTTAGGAAGTAATTTAATAGAGAATAATCTAAAACAAAATCACGCACACACAAAGAGCCAATAATTTTTTTACGTGGAAAAACCCTTCAATGCAAAGGGAAAAAAAACCACGGGACCTAGTCCAGTTAAACCTTCCACTATCAACAATGATGTGTACACGAATGTTCTCTCTAGATAACACTAGAGGCATACAATCAACAATAATCTCAAGAAAACACTTTCTTGGCAACCAAACAGTGTGATAGAAGAGATTTTACCAAAGAAGATGTAGTACTGTTCACGGCTACAAACACCAAAAAAATTGTTCTAAATCTGATCTCCACCGTTCAGATTGTAGAGCCTTGAGTCGTGAATGTGTCCGCAAAATTTCAGCTCGATCGAACTACAGACGACGTCTATCAAAACATTTTGATGAAAACTGTACTACCTGCTCTGTTTTTGACAGCCTCTTTTTCTTCTTCTTCTCTCTCACGATTTGTTTTTCTTTTTCTCACTTACTAATAGTAGCAGCACTTAGGTTTTAGTAAACCTAATTAAACTGGGCCTAAACCCTCTCTCCATGTGGGCTTAATGGACCCACATGGGCCATCCTCCATATAGGAGGGAACCCACACAACAAATCTCCCCTTCCCGACTATGTGGGGGGACTCACCATCCCTGCTTTAGCTCTGCATACTTCGAGTTTTTGCATAGGTAGTGGTTTTGTCATCATATCTGACCCATTCTCATCAGTATGGATTTTTTCAATTTGTAACAACTTCATATCCAATGCATTACGAATCCAATGATACCTCACATCAATATGCTTGGATCTTGAATGAAAGGTTGAGTTCTTACTGAGATGGATGGCACTCTGACTGTCACAATAGAGAGTATACTTCTCTTGTTTCTGACCTAGTTCTTCTAAGAACTTCTTCATCCATATCAATTCTTTGCTTGCTTCAGTTATGGCAATATACTCAGCTTCTGTGGTAGACAAAGCAACACATTTCTGTAGTTTGGATTGCCATGACACAGCTCCCCCTGAATAAGTAATCAAATACCCTGAAGTGGACTTTCTGGAATCAATGTCACCAGCCATATCTGCATCTGTAAACCCTTTAAGTATAGGTTTACCATTTCCAAAGCACAAACATACCTTGGAAGTACCTCTGAGGTATCTCAAAATCCACTTAACTGCATGCCAATGCTCTTTCCCTGGATTTGAGAGAAAACGACTGACTACTCCAACTGCATGAGCTATATCTGGCCTCGTGCATACCATTGCGTACATTAAATTACCCACTGCTGAGGCATATGGGACTCTTTCCATATCTTCCTTCTCTCTACTTGTGGAAGGGCTTTGCTTCGTGCTCAACTTAAAATGAGTAGCAAGAGGAGAGCTAACTGTCTTAGCTTTATTCATATTGAATCTGTCGAGTACTTTTTCAATATATCGCTCCTGTGACATACGCAACTTCTTCTCTTTTCTATCTCGGTAAATTCGAATACCAAGAATTTGCCTTGCTGGCCCCAAGTCCTTCATAGCGAATGACTGATTTAACTCTTTCTTCAGATTTTCAATTTTTGAAGAATTCCTGCCAACAATCAACATGTCATCAACATAAAGCAGTAATATTATGAAGTCATTATCACAAAATTTCTGCACAAATACACAATGGTCAGAGGTGGTCTTCTTGTAGTCTTGCTCTTCCATAACTGACTCAAATTTCTTATACCATTGTCTAGGCGCCTGCTTTAGACCATATAAACTTTTCTTAAGTCGACACACACAATCTTCTTTGGCTTTCACCCTGAAACCCTCTGGTTGCTCCATATAAATCTCTTCCTCTAAATCACCATGTAGGAAGGCAGTTTTCACATCCATCTGTTCAATTTCTAAGTCTAGGCTAGCTGCTAAACCAAGAACCACACGAATGGAGGACATCTTCACAACTGGAGAGAAGATCTCATCAAAGTCGATACCTTTTCGTTGACTAAATCCCTTAACAACAAGTCTAGCTTTGTATCGTGGTCGGGAAGTGTGTTCATCTTGCTTCAATCTATAAACCCACTTGTTCTTCAAAGCTCTTTTGCCTTTGGGCAACTCTACCAGTTCAAAAGTGTGATTGTCATGCAATGACTGCATCTCATCTTGCATGGCATCAACCCACTCTGTCTTATGTTCGTCTTCCATGGCTTCTGTATAACACTCAGGCTCTCCCCCGTCAGTCATTAACACATACTCGTCTGTAGAATACCGAGTGGAAGGATGTCGGTCTCTGATAGACCTCCTGAGTGGAACATCTGGTAGCATCTCTGATTCTGGCAACTGATCAAGGGTCTCATTCTGTAAGGGAGCATCTGCATCACTTGGACTCTGTTGGTCATCTTGAGTAGCATGTTCAACTTGCGCTGGCGAATCTGTCAATGGCACCGGCTCCAAGTCAATCGAATCATCATTGCACCGTATCACTACTTTATCTGTCTTCTCAATATCTTGTATGGTTTGATCTTCAATAAACACAACGTCTCGGCTTCTCACTAGTTTCTTATCAACTGGATCATATAATCTGTACCCAAACTCATCCAGGCCATAACCTAGAAAGATACACTGTCGGGTCTTCACATCGAGCTTAGACCTCTCATCCTTTGGAATATGCACAAATGCTTTACAACCAAAGACACGTAAGTGATCATAGGTAACATCCTTACCAGTCCAAACTCTATCTGGTACATCAAACTGAAGTGGAACACATGGTGTCATATTAAGAACATGTACAACTGTATTCAAAGCCTCTCCCCAAAAAAATCCAGGCAATTGTGCCTGTGAAAGCAAACATCTCACTCTCTCAATCAGTGTTCTATTCATCCTCTCAGCTAAACCATTCAACTGAGGAGTCTTCGGAGGTGTCTTTTGATGCCGAATACCTTGTTGTCTGCAATAATCATCAAATGGGCCTGAATACTCTCCCCCATTATCAGTTCGGATGCACTTCAGCTTCTTTCCAGTTTGCCTCTCAACTAAGGCCTGAAACTGTTTAAACATTTCCAATACTTGATCCTTTCTTTTTAAGGTATAAACCCAAGACTTCCTTGAATGATCATCTATGAAGGTCACAAAATACAAAGAACCACCAAGTGTTCTTGTCTTCATAGGACCACAAACATCTGAATGAACTAGATCAAGTATACCTGACTTTCTTGAAGGAGTAGAACTTTTGAAGGGGACTCTATTTTGCTTCCCTGCCAAACAGTGAGTACACTTTTTCAAAGATGCATTCTTCATTCCAGACAGAAAGTTCTTTTTGGCCAATATTGCCAAGCCTTTCTCACTCATGTGGGCAAGTCTTTTATGCCACAATTGTACTGTGAGCTCTTTCTCCATAACATTAATAATGCTACTGGAGAGCCTTGCTTGTAGCATATACAAATTTGAAACCTTCTTGCCTCGAGCTATAACCATAGCACCCCTTGTAAGCTTCCATTGCCCATTACAAAAGGTGTTGCAATACCCTTCATCATCAAGTTTACTTGTAGAAATCAAGTTCAAACGGATATCAGGAATGTGCTTCATATCTCTAAGAACAAGCACCGTGCCGTTATTAGTTTCCAAGCACACATCTCCAATGCCAGTAATTTTAGCCAAGCCACCATTGCCCATCTTTACTGTGCCAAAATCACCGGGTACATAGTTTGTGAAGAAATCCTTTCTGGACGTAGCATGAATTGAGGCACCACTATCAATCACCCAACTAGTTTCGTGAGAAACAATGTTTACAACATCATTATCATCATAAACAATGAAGAAGTCTCCAGTGGTAGTGGTGGCAACTTGATCATCCTTCTTTTCATCAACGTCCTTCTTCTCATTCCCTTTATCCTTGTATTCTCTCTTCAATTTTCTACAATATTTCTTGATATGCCCTTTCATGCCACAATGATAGCACTCAACATTAGCAAACTTGTTTGACTTGCTTCTGCCTTTATCTTTGTTTTTCGGACCTCTGCTTTTACTCCTCCCCCTCTTTTCTGTAACCAAGACCTCTGACTGCGAAGAGGAACCCTGTGATTTTCTTCTCATCTCTTCATTCAAAACACTGCTTTTAGCCAAATCCATATTGATTACACCATCTAGGGCTGAGTTAGATAATGACATTCTGAATGTCTCCCAAGAGTCCGGCAATGTACCAAGCAAACACAAACCCTGTACCTCATCATCAAACTTGATACCCATTCCAGCCAACTGATTAATTATTCCTTGGAATGTGTTCAAGTGATCTGTCAACGGAGTTCCATCTTGATATCTCAAAGACATCAACTGCTTGATCAGATACATTTTATTGTTTCCAGTCTTTCGAGCATATAATTGTTCAAGTTTATTCCAGAGTGTACGTGCATGTGTCTCCCCACTAATATGGTTCAAAACATTATCATCTACCCACTGTCTGATGTACCCACAAACTTGTCTATGTTGCAAAGTCCATTCTTCATCAGATTTATTTTCAGGCTTCTCAGTAGCAAACACCGGTAGATGAAATTGCTTCACAAATAAAAGGTCTTCCATTTTTCCTTTCCAAGTGTGATAATTAGAACCATTCAAAGTGACCATTCTACTCAAATTAGCTTCCATTATTCAACACAAAGTATTGAACGGCTATAACCTGGCTCTGATACCACTTTGTTGGGAGAAATCTTAATAGCGACTTGGAATAACCAAATCAATTACCAAATAGCGGAAATAATTCTCTCCCACTTTGTGTTAATCTGTTAGGAAGTAATTTAATAGAGAATAATCTAAAACAAAATCACGCACACACAAAGAGCCAATAATTTTTTTTACGTGGAAAAACCCTTCAATGCAAAGGGAAAAAAAACCACGGGACCTAGTCCAGTTAAACCTTCCACTATCAACAATGATGTGTACACGAATGTTCTCTCTAGATAACACTAGAGGCATACAATCAACAATAATCTCAAGAAAACACTTTCTTGGCAACCAAACAGTGTGATAGAAGAGATTTTACCAAAGAAGATGCAGTACTGTTCACGGCTACAAACACCAAAAAAATTGTTCTAAATCTGATCTCCACCGTTCAGATTGTAGAGCCTTGAGTCGTGAATGTGTCCGCAAAATTTCAGCTCGATCGAACTACAGACGACGTCTATCAAAACGTTTTGATGAAAACTGTACTACCTGCTCTGTTTTTGACAGCCTCTTTTTCTTCTTCTTCTCTCTCACGATTTGTTTTTCTTTTTCTCACTTACTAATAGTAGCAGCACTTAGGTTTTAGTAAACCTAATTAAACTGGGCCTAAACCCTCTCTCCATGTGGGCTTAATGGACCCACATGGGCCATCCTCCATATAGGAGGGAACCCACACAACAGTTATTTGGGAAGGGGTATAGAGAGGATTTATTGGAAGACAAACTGGAGTAAAAGAAGAGAAAGGGAATTTGTTTTTTTTTTTTTTTGGGGGGCTTTCAAGCGAACGGATGGAGGGACGGTCTGACGGAGTCACGGATAGGAATAGGAGACTTTGGGAAGTGGAATCAGTTGGTATGACTTAACCCTATGTTTGGTTGTCAAGAAAATAAGTAAAAACATAGAAAAGAAAAGAAAATTAGACAAAACACAACTACCCAATGTTATTCGCATCCCGTCGCCATGAACAGACTACCCAATTGTTTCTCCTCCCAACGCAGTGTAAGTATATCTCTAACTACAGAGCCAAATCTCTCTCTCTCTCTCTAAGGCTCACTTATTTCATTTTTTCCCCCTTTTAAATCTTTGTTTCTCGATTTTTTCTTATTCTCCGTGCTAGAAATTTCATTTTAATTTTAGTTCTTATTATCGGACGTATAGATCAGAGAGTTCTTATCATCAAACGTATGTTCTTATCAAATTTATAACGTATAATGTTATTTTTAGGCATTTTCCGGAGGCGTTATGTTCTAATGAGAGCCTTTTCCTCAGTATCATTTTGGTGCTTTGAATTGGATGAAGATATTTTTAATGCTTACATTGTGTTGTTTATATTAAGTAGGCCAATTGATGGATTTGATTTTTTTTCCTTCTTGCCGATGGGAGTCACTTTACTCAAAGCTTAACTATACGCATTACTTCTTCAAATGGTACTCTCATCTCTTCCTACAAACAAAACCAATAGATTTTTTAGTTCTATTGCATTGGCCTTGGTTTATATCAGTATAGCAACCTTAAGTCCTATTTAATCGGGCCTGTGATATGTTACAATTCAGTTTTTGCTTGTGGTTTATTGGTGACATGTTCTAATAATCTGGCATGTGATGTGTTACAATCCGAATTTTCCTTGTGGTTTATTGGTGACATGTTCTAATATGAAACTTGGCTAGTATTTCTTCCTTCAGTAGGCTCCATTTGCATATGGAGATACTTCTTATATGCTGTTGTTTGGAGCTATTATGCTCTCAAATACCTGATTTCCTTAACATGGAATGACTCTTAATTCTCCCTGCAATCATGTCCTTCTCATTCTCATCCATTGGATTAACACTTGGTTTGGCAAAAGTAATAGGTATGATTTCCCGTTGGCATCAATAATGTTGTTTCATTATATCACCGCTACTAACTTGGTGTTGGAGTGAGATAATAGTCATAGCCCAACTTATAAGTAAGGACAAATTTACAGGAAATAAAAATCTTTTCAATATTGTATCAGGACATCATCACCCCAACATGGTTGACCTGTATTAATTTGGTTATGTTTCATGAAAGCAGCGAATGTCGGTCAGAAACTCATTTTTATCTTATATCTAATTTCTACTAAGAATTTAAACTCCACATGATTATGGAATTTTCTTACAGTTTTAACGTCTTTTATAATGTCATTTCAATAAGTTAAGTAAACCCCAAATTTTCATCTCATTTGTGTCATCGCAAGTTTGCTATCAACTCCACCGATGCCTTCCTCCACCAGTATCTCTACCACCACTGCCATCGAATCTACTGTCGCCACCATTTATCACCACCCCATCATCCCACTCGCTCATCCAAGGCAGCAGCAGCCATCTTCGACTTCACAGGTCAGTCCAACCACTACACTCTCTCTTTTCTCTCTTCTGAGCAAACCACCTGTTTGTAGAAGCCTGAATTGTAATCTATCACGGTAACTTCATATATACCATCCTACTTTGCTGTCCCATTTAAGTGGTGGGTTTGGTTATTGATTAAAAAAAAATGGTATCATCTGTTAGTTTGATCACACCAGACCTTATTTCAACGCCTTTAATTTCATGTTCTTCAGATTATTCCATCATAAAGGCCTTATTTCCTTTTGCTGCTAGTCCTCAGTAGTTAGAAATGAAACATTTTTAATCTAAATATCTATACTGATGGTTACAGACACTGATAAGTGAAAAAGTGCATTAAACTATAGCTAAAGACCACTGATATTTCGACTCTCACAAGTATCTCTCAAGTACTAGCTATAATGGATCCAAGTTTCTCGACCTTATGTCTAAAGTGAACTTGACTCATGTCTAAGTCAACTTGACCAAATTTTTTGGTATACTCACATATACTATGCTTTTAGTAAGGTAAATTCAATAAGAGCATTTGTCTCATGTGCATCGATCTACACAAACATACATGTTTTCCTAATATTAATCTGCTTATATCTACTTATGCAGTTTGATGGAGGACTTTATTTAGAAACAATGTATGCTTTGAAGAAATAAGGCAATGGGTTCCAGTGCACACAGGAAGGTCTCGCGAATTGTTGGCTGGCAAAGCATTTTAGTAAGAAAAGTGTGCTCTTTTTCTCTCTTTTTTGAAAGTTGTTAGGAGGGTGTGTGTGTTTTTTTAGCAACATCTGTTTTTATTCTTCTTTTAAAGAATAATATAGATATTGTTAAGTCTCTAACCAACAATATAGATATTTATGCTACAAATGTTTCATTTTCAACCATGGATTAAAGTTCAAGTTTCTTGGCTATTTGTGTGGGTGGTAATTATTATTTTCATTTTTTATCACACACCCGTGCATCGCACGGGGTCTTTGCTAGTATATAAAGAAAAGCTAAGAGAGAGCCTCATTCCCATACGTTGGAAACAATCCAAACATTTAAGACTTTATCACCAACACTCTAAAAGCTATTTTGACTTGGTCTTCTTGAAAATCAAAACATTTAATACCTTGCCTCCTTCCCTCCAAAAGCTACTAACCATTAACATTTACTACCTTGCTCATTCCCTCCAAAAGCCACTGTGACTTATTGACTAGTATCCATCTTTCCCATGCTTCTCATCATGATGAAGCTTAATACATGACATCATATGAACCCTATATTTTAGGCTGCATATATATATATGTACTAATTTCATATCTCTTTATCTTAACTATTATAAAGAAGATTGATGGTGTTCAAAACGTTGATTGAACGATATAATACCCAAACTACCCTTAATCTAATGAATATAAAGAAAGGTACAAAAAAAAGTTAATAAAATGATGAAATTGTTTATGAGGATAATTGTTATGAGGAAATTGCCTGTTACTGTTGAGAAAGCCCTTTTCTTAAAATTCATAATGATTCTAGTTGCTGCTATTCTAATCCACCATCATTGTTGCCCTTTCTATACTACCTGAACTTAGTTGCTGCCAGAAACTCATCTTTATTTCTACACCAATCCTTGGGCCCTATTCTCTTGGCCCATAGGTGTTCTTTATTGTTTTAATTACTTCAAAATAGTTCCACACGATGACCACAAAATCACTAGGCTAAGAGGCGCGATAAGAACTTCTTGATGATAGTTGGAGCCTCCCGTTTGTGCAAAGGAAATGGTAACTCTATCCCCGGGATTTAACCTAGTTAGGAATTGATCCCTTCCTCTACAGATTTGTACTATTTGGTAGGAATTGTACTTATACCTCCTTTAGGATGTCCACAGATTAATTAATTCAGTTAATGTCTTAGTTATCCTTCACAAGGACCACAACTGGTTATACAGATTGTATAAATTTGATTAGGCTATCACAAGTGATTGCCAAACAGAATTAATCTCTAAGAAAGATTCTAATACAGTTCTAGTATTGGATCTATATGAATTCTAGAAACCAGATTCTGAAAATTATGAAATCAGTTTCGAAGAGAAACATTGTTTGGAAACATCTAGTCTACTGGCTCTGTTTGGTCCCTCAGGTCAGTGTATTGCTATAATGACTAAGTTCTCCTTCTATCTTGTTCTCTGATAATCCAGACAATGCTCTGTTTAGTTAAAGAGTGGTTCTCAACCATCCAAATTAATCGTTAAAGCACTTCTCGGTTTGGTAACAAAGGATCGATTGATCCAAATGGATTGGTCGAATTCTATTCCTTAGCAAAAGAAGCCCTTGTGTTGTATCAGAATACTGATATCCAATCCAAAGATTGGCTATTTTTGATCTGTTTATCTGGTCTGAATCATCTTCAACCTTGAGATGGGCTTCAGATATCCAATGGAGGTCTGAATCTTCTTCTCTGGTTTGGGCTCTCCTTCTGGGCTCAATCTGGCAGAGAGCTGATACAAGTTTTTACTTGTGCGGAACTCTCCTCCTCATCCTCACCTTATATAGGCAAGGGCTAGGTTTGGGAGCCACTTGGGGTTCCTAACCGTCCTATTTATGAGTGTCTTGGGTTTTCCCAACTGATTCATTCAATAGTCCACCGAGTTCATCAAATCTGGACGCACACCCATTATCCGTAACGGATCACGGAATCCGAACTATCATCTCAATCCCGATCATATCTACATTATTGATCTGACTTCTAATCTTTAAGAAATTAGGCAACTCAAGTGGCGTGCAAAGTGCACCTCATAGCGCCAATAGCCATGCACGTGTGTGTGTCGCTCGGTGCGATGCACCTCGCTAGTGCACCCACACTTGGTGTATGTGCGCACATAAGAGAACAATATGTGAGAGGGAAATACTTGTTAAGTAGTCTCAACTCTCATAAATATCCAACGTGAGACTAATAAATGATAGAACAGTTTTCTTTTGTAAACATGATTTTTCCTCCCCTAAACAGCTAGTGTAAAACTACCATTTAAATCAACCAAATGGTTTCTTCCAAATCATTAAAACTCCTTTATTATTTTATTAAAACCAATTAAAAAAACTGTTTTTTATAAATCATATATCAACATTCTTTCTCCAAGCCCATCGATACGCTTCTCAAGCCCATAGAGGCCTTGTTTCCAAGGCTATAGAGACTAATATTTCAGGCTCATATAAGCCCACTTCAAGTTGAGTCTAGTTGGAACCAAATTTTCAAGCCCATAGAGGCATAATTTTAGCCCATTGAACTCCACACCTTTGACCCTCAAAGGCTGATATCCTTAATCCAAGAGGCCAATTATCTTTGGCCTAGTGAAGCTCATTTGCACTCAATCATAATTTCATCATCTTTATCTTGGCGACAGCGAAACAACCAACAAACAATAAACCTACAAGCATATTTCCATCTCTGGCACGAAGCACTATTTTTATCAAACTTTGTGGAGATCTCTTTAACCCTCATGTGTTGAGGGGAGTATTAGAAAATAAAATATAGTATTGTAATATGGTGTTATAAGATACACCGTATCTCATCTCATCGAAAGGTATATTTAAATTTGAATGAGATCTGATTAGATTAGGTTATATTAGATTTGATTTGAAGTTTGTTTCTATCTTTAATTGTTCTCTGCTGTATATATATAAACCCTAGGGGTCATGTGAGGGTGTTTTCATTATCAACAAATTCATTTTCTTGTCAATCTTTTCTTTACATAAAATGACCTTATTTGACTTATTGGGTATTTTGTCGGGCCTCAACTACTTGGACATTTACTTGTTAGACTAATCTCTAATGTTTTCACCTGATCAGTGATCTTCACCTTAGAGAGGAGATATCTATACTACTCCTATATGATAGACTGAAAACTCCCCTCCTTATGCCACCTAAGTGTATTCTTCATATGTGAAGCCATGTAAGCAGACTCTTCATTTGTGAAGCCACCTTAGCAAAATAATGAGACCACCTCTTCCTCCTCCACACATTTCCAAAAATGAGGACTCCCCCTTTTGCTATCTCATTAATTTCATCCCTTTAGCACTCCTCTTCACACATGTTTCAGCACTTCCCATTTTCTCTCATTAACTCCCTCCCTACGTTACGTTTCTCCCTCAACCCCATTAAACCCTCTCTCCTCCCTCCTTATTCTCATTATCTCCCCAACCTCCCTCCCCATTAAACCCTCTTACCCACGCCCAAATTCAGTAAACTCTTCGTCTCTCTCTCTCTCTTTTTTAAACTCTTCCCTTCATTTGCCTCTTTATAATGGTGTGTCTTCCATCTTCTCTATATAAAATATCTCTTCCTTGCTATCGTTTTAGAAACTTTCATTCAACTTCTCCAATGATGTCGATGGCTAGAATCGATGATTGCAAAAGTCGCCGTTGTTGAGCATCCTATTTTTACGGTTTCCATTGAGCTAATCAATCGTGGTACACCTAGATCCACCTCTCAGAATGTTTCGGCTTTGGTGTATTTTACGCATTTCAATCTACAAAGAAACGGATGTTTAAATCAGATAGAATTCGAGTTAGTCGTTTAGATCATGATTTTCTGCCATTTTTTCTTGATTTGATTGGGCTCTTAACATGTTTGATTTTTCTATGCTCTAACTAGAGTCATTGACATCTTGAATTTTACATATTTTGGCTTAATTTGATTTCTAGATTTTGTTAGTGGAAATGTTCTATCTGATTTGTTGTTGATCAGAAGAACTATGCTCTTTGATGCTCCAATTGGTGTAATCTCGAACTTCCAATGTATTTACAATTCCAGTCTTAATTGTTTTTCTGCAAATATATTTATCAAGTTCTTAACATGTTTGTTATCCCGTGGAATGTTATTATGTATTTCGAGGACTATTATACCCCGAGCATGGGTTGGTTTGTCGGATGCGATGTCGTTGAAGGAGAAGCATGGATTATTGTGATCACCCCTGAATTTAGAAGAAATTTGGTAAGGTGTTACAGTTACTTTAGCTAAAGAACCCAAACGTGTTTCTTATTTGAACAATGGCGTGGGATTGGAGTTTCTCCATCAGTAATTTTGATATTACTACAAATAAAATGTTTACTTCTTAATGGCCCAATTCAGTTTTGTTGTTTTCGTTTTAATATTTGAGCCAACCTTAGTTTCGAACTGCTTACACGGTGCCTTTCCTCCTGTCTATTTTTGTTGTTGTTTGCATAGTTCGTGCCATATCTGCTTTGTATTAGAAGTAAGATGAGGAACTTAGGATTGAGATATTGATTTCTCTCTAAACTGAAAAAGAAATATCTCATGATTCATGTGTTTTTCTTATAGCAAAATCCTTTTTTATAAGACATCTTTGGATGGATTTGGGGGTATTGTAGGAAAGAGGTGATAGCCATGGACGAGAGATTTTAAAGTCTATTAATAATTTATTTTGATTTTTTTGGTGGAATTGAATTATACCATTCCGTTTGGGTATTAATTGACAGATAGAATTCACTTGACAGGACTAAAACGGATTGTGGTCCCAATTTGTTGTGTCATTGAAGTAGTCGTGGGGATTTAGACTCTTTAGATGGTGGGGTTGTGCCATTCAGTGGTGGTGTGGGTACCATTTAGATGGTGTGAAATTTCAGACAGTGCCTATAATCTAATCGTAGCATTCCCCGTTTATTATAATTCAAGACATAGATGGACAACACAAATGATCTTGTGTTGGAGTACCAACAATATCAAGATGCAACTGAAGATGGGGATATATATGAATATAAAAATGAGGATGATATTCATGGGGAATATGATCCAATAAACAATAGAAGTGTTGTGGTTTGTACAAGGAATACATATGGGCTATCATTGGTTGGTAGTTATTTATTTTGTTTGTGATTTCGTAATTTTAAAGAAAACTGATATAATTGGTTGTGTTATATATATGGTTTTGGTTCTGTATTCTTTTTCTTTTTTAACATATTACAAAATTTAAAGTTTATTGTACAATGTTTGTGATAGCTATTTTTTATACTCTTTTCACTATCTTCTATTTTAATAAGAGTTATCAGTAGGTACATAGAGGAAGAAAATCGAAAATTGGTAATTATAATGGTGGAGTTTATTGGATTCAAGAAAGCAAGTGGTTTTGTTTGAGAAGCTTATGGTTATGCAACCCATCTCGATAATCATTGTTCCTGAGAAAATGGTGGATCCTATTACTTAGGTTCTCTCTTTTAGCAGGATTGTTAGTTGTATCCTTAGAGTGGTGAAGCCTATGAGATCCTCCGACCATATTTATGATAAAGTTTTGGGATAAATATCCAGTGCTAGGGCTGTATACATAGCCAATTGTGTCACTAGCACGGGGGTTTTGCTAGTTAAAGGAGAAGCTACAGAAATGCATATACATATGCATATATATATGTTTGTTTACATATAGTTTACATGCAAGTGTAAATACAATTATTTCATGTAGATACAAAGACCTGAGTTAGGCTCATGAAGAATGCATTTGGATTTCGACAACAACTGAGTTTCCATTAGAATAATATGTCGTATGTATCACAAATCACTTGGTTGTGTTAAGCATGACCTCCCTCTTGATGATCCGGTTGGTAGTTCTTCACTCGAAAACTTGTGGTGGTTCACACCGACACCATCTTAGATCTTGTTTAGAAGTTCTAGGTTGTGGGTGATGGTTGGAGATTGCATTAATTTTCTCGAGTAAATTGACTCGAACTAGTGGATCGGTATCACTGAGTTTTATGGTCTCACCAATGGAGCATCGACAAAGTAGACATATGGAGGTAGAGCCCACATTAGGTAATCTAAGAGATTAACTATGAACTGAAGCTCCGGTTGAAGAGCCAACGGGAGAAACCCAAAAATATGTCTTAACAGGCATAGTTTGGCATGGGATTGTCTCTGGAAGATGCCAGCAAAATGGTCTCTGGCTCCACACATCATTGGACATGTGGTGATAAAAAGGGGTGAGATATCAAGTGGTGAGAAGTCAAAAACATGGGGAGAAAATGAAATGACTTCTCCCCTTTTTATCACCACATGTCAGATGATGTGTGGGAAGCCAGAGACCATTTTCTGGCATCATGCCAGAGACAATCCCATGCCGCGTAGTTTAGAACTTCCAGGAAATCGTTTTAGTTCAAAGAAATACTCTTCCTTCGTATTGGAATTTCGAAACTACCCTTGCTCAAATGGATATTCTTGGTTGCTCCAAGTGGCTTATCAATCGAAGATCTCGTTCATATTTAATCTCATTATTTATCCAACTACAAATTATTTAATAAATTTAAATTAATAAAATCGAGATTGACCACCCTTGCACCCAAGAAGAAAATGTTGGGAATGTAGACAACCTTTAGCAGATTACCCGGGGGGGTGGCAGGGGGGGCAGCGTTTTACGTTTCTGCAGGGGTATTTTTGGCTTTAAGGTTTAACCCTAAACATATAGCTGTATGCTTATTTTTTGAGGTTTAACGAGTGTGAGAAGTGGCCGTAATTTTTCGAAGAGGGAAAAAACTATGTGTATTCTGTATCTTCAATATAGTGAATTGGTGTGGCTCCCGAGGACGTAGGCACGTTGCCGAACTCGTATATCCGTGTGTTGTCTCTATTTTCTTCTCTGTAATTTTTCTATTTGTTGTGTGATTTCTGTGATTCATAGTCTCTCAAGATCCGAAGGGTTTAGGGATTAAACACGTGGTTTAAATCCCAACAGAAAAAATTGATCATCCAATTTTCATTTTGTATCAAGAAAAGAGAGCAACTCTCAATTGGCAAGTAGAAAATGCCAAACAACATAATATAGTTCTTTAAGAAATTATTGAACAACAAAAATCTATGGCATCTAAACAAGAAGGAGATGAGAAGGATACATACCAGGATGAGGAGGATTGTTCTCCCCCGCACACTGTTCGAAAATCACACTTTCTCTATTATGCATGCAAATCAAGGATAAATAATACCTCAATAAAATCAAGCAAAAATCAAACATAACCATACACAATTTCTAACGATGAGAAGAATCTTTCACATCCACGAACTGCTTAAAACTCACGCTTTCTCATGTATGCAAATCAAGGATAAATAATACCACAATAAAATCAAGCAAAAATTAAACATAATCACACAAAAATTTTAATGTGAAAAACACTCCAAAAAGAAGGGAAACCCCATTTTAACGTGAAAACCCTTTCAAGAAGAAAGGAAAAACCACAAGACACTAGTGTGGGAAAATTCTCATCGAATAGGAGTACTACTCTCTAGCAAAGTCAGAGGCTATCTTGAGCAAAGAAAGAAAACAACCTAACCATACAAATCACCCAAAATGGTTGATTACCGAGATACAAAATGTATTTTTCTTACCTCAAATTAATAGGAGGTGATCACAATCTTCTTCACTTCAAATGAAGAACTTTTGAGGCTTAAAAAAGGACATGTTTAGCTCACCCCGCTTTAGAATAGGTAGTCTAATGCTATGGCCACGAGTCCCTTTTAACACTCCTTTAACAATGGTTAAGCTTAAGAAAATTAAAGTAAGTATTTTGGTTATTTTTTTTTAAAAAAATAAAGCTTAGATTGCTTAACTAGAGGAGTGAGTGAATTTTTAACTACAATTGATGTGCGGTAAAAAGAGGGTATTGACCAATGAGGACTATACATTAAAATAAGTAATCTACTGCGACAGTAAGTTAAATATTTCCCTTAAAAAAAAGGCTTCTATCTTACTTTTTTTTTCCTCACTCCTCACACTTGAACTTGACTTGGAGAAAAATTAAAGAAAATATTCAAAAAAAAAAAAAAAATGAGAGGTCTCTAGCTCACTCAATCATACCAACCCACAAAAGAATATATTGAATGAGGGATAAGGCATTAAATGCGAGATCCCATCACACCCAATTGCATAGAACTTGGGAGAGTTCAATCACACCCACAGGCCAACATGTGTCTTTTAACCTATAGGTAAGATTCATTGACCCATGGGTTCAACAATATGACCTTAGTTTTTGAAGAAAAAATATATTATAAAAATATAAAGCCTAAGGTTTAAAAATTCTTAACTAGAGTTAAATATTTTTTTAGTTTTTTTTTTTCTAAAAACCAAGTTTATATTATTGAACCCCAAAGATTATTGAATCTTAACCACGTTTAATAGGGGTTAAAAGAGACACTTGTTGGCCTATGGGTGTAATTGAACTCTCCCCAAGTTCAATCGCAATTGCTGTGATTTGATTTCATTAAATTCCTCTCATTCTCAAAATGAGTCAATACACTTTGCAAGTACAATAAGTCTCACCTCTGCATGAGGAGGGAACCTAACTATCTGCACTTGTGATGCCATTGTTAGGAGTTGGAGCCCATGGTCGTCTGCGTAGATCATAACTCGCTTATATAATGAGAGTGCGACTACCACTCTTTCTATTACACTCTTCCCACTTTCGGACAAGAAAATTAATGTGTAGAATAGCCCACCAAAAAATTATTGCACCGAATGGTGGGCTGCAAAATATTAATTAAAGAGAAATATCAGCCACAATGCAACTTTTCAAATTACATGTGTCCCTGTTACATTTTAGAATAATTGGGGGAGGAGTGCTAACCCAAGTCGCATTTACTCCAAATTTTTCCAACGCAAGATTGGGTAACACGTGGAAATGTTTCATATTTTAACCATTAAAAAAATTAAAATAAGAGAATGTTTTGCAATTTTAGCCCCATTTGCTTCTATGGAAGATTTTCCACTGGAGCTAGCAAAATCCTGATTGAGGACGCACACCATGGGTTTGACCTAGTGGTAGTCTATCTCCCTTTGGAGAGTTGCAACTCGTGTTCGAGTCTTTGGTGTGACTATTGATGCCCAGCATGAGTGCTAACCCAACTTATCTCCTAACCTCTAGCATAGTTAGATAAATGATTAGGACCAACCAAAAAAAAAATCCTTATTGAGGGCATGACTTTACTTTTTTTTTTTTTTTTAATTAAGAAGAAAAATAGGATTGGGGTTTGAAACTTTTTTGACTAGCACTCACGATATTATATAGGGTAATGCTTATGACCATATAAGGTGAAATCACCCCTACATCGTGTGTTTTTTTTTTTTTTGATGGGAGATAATGGAAACATTACAAGGAAACCGGACTAGGATGAGGATTCCTTGAAGCTAGAATCCTCCTGCAGTCCAAAGGCTTTAACATATGAACACTGTAGTCTTCAGACCCGCAGTAGCTCAAGCTATGACGAGCAATCTTGTGCGCAAAAGAATTTTCTCTCCTGTTGATATGGAAGATATAATGATTGGGTATCTTTAGTATTTCTTTCCTGATATCCCCCAATATTGCGGCTATCTCAGAAGGACCCTTGATGTGCGTCTGTTGAGTAAGCTTAACTAATTTTTCAGCATCCAAGTAGAACGCCACTTGCTGCCAACCAAGAAGGATCCCAAGAGCAATCGCATTCTGAAAAGCAATAGCTTCGGCTATTAGAGCAGACCCTCCTGGGATTGCTTAGAAGACACCTTGAAGAATGGAGCCAGTGGAGCTACGTGCTATTACACCTGATCCTGCTAACTGTGACTGGCCAAGATACGCCCCATCAGACGTGATTCTGACCCAGCCAAGGGGTGGAGTAAACCTACGACTCCTTAGACTATTGGGCAGAGCCGAGCCTGGAGAGAGGACGGTATCATCTGGCCAAAGAGCCTTGAGGCTTTCCTGAGCAAGTCCTTCCGCTTGTTGAATGATGTGGGGTGGGTGAGGAGCTATCGCCGAATAGTATGCCTCATTACGACTCTTCCACAGACTCCATATTATGGATACACACACCATGAGGAATTGGATTTTCTTGTGCTTCTCCATGTTTAGCCCATTCCAATTATGCCACCAATCCTTCATGCACCAGTTAGGACCTTGATCTATTCGAAGAGAAAGAGCATACCCCCACCATACTCCACGGGCAATCTGACATTCAAAAATAATGTGATTTACGGATTCAATCTTATCACTGCATATTGGGCAGTGAGGGTCGATTGGGAGCTTTCTCTTGTGAAGATTTTCACCCGTTGGAATTGCATTTTTCATGCAATGCCAAAGAAACCAGCTAATTTTTGTGGGGATAGGTAACTTCCATAGGGTTCTCCACTCTTGTGAACTGGTAGAGATGGATGTGCTTGCCTCTCCTTGTCGATTGATTGCTTTCTCCTTGAACTTGTGATATGCTAATCGGACTGAAAAGACACCATTCCTCTCCAAATGCCAAATGATTTCATCCTCGTCATTCTGATGAGTAAACGGAATTTTTGTTATAGCTGAAATATCCTCCGGATTGAAACATTGTCTCAATATGCAGTCCTACATCATGTGTTAAAAGTGTTTTTTTGTTTCCCGTGCATTTTGTTCACCCCGAGCTGAGACATAAGGTCTCGAAGTGGTCTTGGCCTTAATAACTTAAACCATAGATACTCTTCCCTCTTCTCAAACCTCGTTCCCATGATTTTGAGAGTGGAATTGGGACCGGAGAGGGCTTCATTTCTTGTGGAGCACGGTTTCAAAGGAACTGACCACAATTCTAGCAAGGTGTACAAAACAATAAAACAATCATCAAAAGGGCAAAGACCCATTGGTAAAGACTTTTTGTCCTTTTATACCATCAATGAGCAACGACTTGATGTTATTTCACTTTAATGGAATAGTTAAGTCATTTCACTGTTGTACCATCAATCAGCAAAGACGTGATGTTATTTGACTTTAAGAGCCTCTTGTACCATCAATGAGCAATGACTTGATGTTATTTCACTTTAATGGAATAGAAAAGTCATTTCACTGACGTGATGTTATTTGACTTTAAGAGCATCTTGTACCATCAATGAGCAATGGCTTGATGTTATTTCACTTTAATGGAATAGAAAAGTCATTTCACTGTTGTACCATCAATCAGCAAAGACGTGATGTTATTTGACTTTAAGAGCATCTTAGCAGTCTCATCAAAATAACTTTTATTTTGACGAGCAAAATGGTCAAAAATTGCTAAAATAAAAATTTAGGTTTGGTGAGTGTATAGTATTCAGTAAATTAGAGAATTTCTAAAGATGAGTTAAATTGTTAAAAAGTGCTAAAAACTCTCTCTAATAGCCTCATCGAAATTCAGTAAAATAAATATTTGAGTTTGGTGAATGTACAGTACTAGTTTGGTGAGTTACTGTACACTTACCAAAACTAAAACTTCTCTTTCCCTCCCTTTTGTAGGCCCACACAAATAATAAAATAAAAGTTTCTCTCTTTCCCTTTATTATGGACACACACAAATGATAAAATAATGTTTTTCTCTCTCTTCCTTTTTCGTTTTCCCACACAAATAATAAAATAATATTTCTTTTTCCTTTTTTTGTTAAAATGATGAGGCTACTGGATTGTTTTAAAAAAGTGGCATACCAAAATAACTTTTTGTGAGTTTTGGTTATTTTGGTGAGTAAAATTTGGTGAGGCTGCTAGGAATGCTCTTACATTCATCAAAGCTAAAATTTCACTTTCCCTCATTTTTTGTGGGCTCACACAAACAATAAAATAAAGATTTCTCTCTTCCTTCCTTTATTGTGGTCTCACACAAACAATAAAATAATGTTTCTCTCTCCATTCCTTTTTCGTTTTCTCACACAAATAATAAAATATTGTTTCTCTTTCCTTTTTTTGCTAAAATGGTGAGGCTGTGGATAGTGTTTTAAAAAAATGACTCACCAAAATAACTTTTGTGAGTTTGGCTTATTTTGGTAAGTAAAATTAGGTGAGGCTGCTAGGAATGCTCTAATTGTACAGTAAAGTCAATGGTCTACTCCAATGTTATCTGGTTTGTCAATTCGAATTCGGATTCGCAATTCATCACCCTAGAATGAACCCGACTTACTAGGTATAGGATGTGATAATTCGTTTTTCGGTTCATATAGGCTCTTTAACTTGGTTTGCTATTTAAGCATGTAAAACAAATATATATATATATATATATATATATATATATATATATATATATAGCATGTAAACAATATATTACATATTTGAAAATTTTTTAAAAAAATGTTTTTTATAAACGGTATGTGAATTCAAAGTATAAATTTGCATTTGCATAACCTAAAGAAAAATACCAAGCAATTTGACATATTAAGATTGTTTTGAAACCACTATATGATTCGATCAATTTCAAGAACTAAACTAAACCGGACCGAACCACGAACCACTTCGGTCTACATGTGTTTTTTATAACTTATTAATTGTAATTAAAGTTTTCTAATTCTTACAGTTTAATAATGTAACTTTTAGTTTTTTAAAAAAAGATTAAAATATTATTTTTCGGAGGCGCTCTCGACCTTCTCCTAAATTAAAATTTGACGCTCCCGCTAGTTCTTTCATTACTTGGGTCTTGGCCCTAGTCAATCTCAATAGCAAACTCTTATTAAATAACTAGGAAATGCTAGTGAGATCGCAAAGGGCTGAGATCATACTGTGCATGTAATGCACGCAACTCAAAAAAAAAAAAAAAACGGATTTAATACAAATTTTAGTTTTGTGCATCACATGCTTGTAGTCCCGACCCTTTGGGTCTCACTAGCATTTCTCTCAATAGCTGGATAAGCATCTTGCATTTAATTCCTTCGCAGGCCAATAAATGAGGACAAAAGATTTACTCGGTTGCTTACCGAAATATCCCTCTGGTGAGCAACCCCCAATCACCATGAAAAATAAGTCAAAAAATTTTACCGCCTGTTTTTTTTACTACCCCATTACAACCCTTTTTTTTTTTTTTTTTGACTTTTTTTATTTAATATTTTTTTACTTTTTATTACCACATGTCCAACTGATGGGTTGCCCACCAGAGGGAGTAAATCTTTTGCGGCCTTGGCTTGTCTCTGATGCCAGAAACTCCTCTCGGGGTTCCATACATTTCCATACATTGTGCGACAGTTGGCAAAAATATGGGAAGAAGTCATCTTATTTTCTCCCCACTTTTTTGACTTCTCCAAATATATGATATCTCTTCCCTTTATTCTCACACACTTACCGTCGCATGTCTTATTATACGTGGAGGAGTCAAAATCGTGGGCCCCATGATTTTGACTTCTCCATCACTTGTCACCTATTCTATGGAACCCCGAGATAAGCCTTTTCTCGCTTCGCCAGAGACAATCCCGGGCCATCTTTTGCCATAAATGAGACCCTCACTATCCCCATATCGTCTGGTGTGGTAGAGAGCAACAAGATGAGAGGCCCAAGCAAGAGCACCACCACCCACTCCTCTCCTCCTCCTCCTCTTCACACGCTTGAGGTCATGCGTCGTGCCGGTTTGAACCGAGTATTTGCCCTAGTCTACACGTGTGGCATCTTAGCTCTGCTCTATCACCACTCACTGGCTCTCCTCCACTCCACCACCTTACTCTCCTTCTCACTCACCCTCTCCTTGCTACTCTCTGATGCCGTTCTTGCCTTCATGTGGTCCACCACACAGTCTTTCCGCATGCGTCCGATCCGACGCCGTGCCTTCCCCGAAAACCTTACGAGAGTCGTTGACGAGAGTCAATTTCCGGCGATGGACGTGTTTATATGCACCGCCGATCCATACAAGGAGCCACCGATGAGTGTCGTGAACACGGCTTTATCGGTGATGGCGTACGATTACCCGCCGGAGAAGGTGTCGGTCTATGTATCGGACGACGGAGGGTCGGAGCTGACTCTCTTTGCTTTCATGGAGGCTGCTAAGTTTGCTGCCCACTGGTTGCCTTTCTGTAGGATGAACAAGATTGAGGATAGGTGCCCAGATGCGTACTTTAGATCCAACCAAGCTGGGGCCTCTGAGGCTGAGAAGCTTAAGGTAAGCTACAGTTTAAGGGGTTTTTCCCCATTTGCTTCTAGTCTTGCAAAATTCACTAAAATAGACTTTTGACACTCCCAGTTAGATTGTAGCGCAGTAATTGCTCATAGTCTACACGTACACCCTCATCACCACATATGCCTAGATCGAGGGAGTTCGGAAGAGCAACCGCGCTGTTCCTGTCTCTGTGTCTTAAAAAATGAGCTCCACATTCTAACAAAGGCGGTCCCCACATCAACAGTAGGTGGGGCCCCAATTTGTAAGGCAGACGCGCAAGATTGAAGAAGCAAAAACGTCCGTAGGGAATGGCAATGGCCGGGTTTGGACCCGACGCATCCAACTCTACCCTGCCCCTAACGGCAAGACTCCTACCTCATTCCCATTCAAAACTCAAGGCGAGGCGGAACCATATGGTTCCGATTTATTAAAACCCTTTTTAGCTCGTCCTGTTAAGCAGGTGGGACGGGTCGAATGGATATGTCCTATTATAATTGATGTTTTGAGGTTATTTTATGATTAATTTAAGGGATTTCTTTTCATGCGGAGCTCTGCATGTGCGGAGCTCCCCTTTTACACTGCCGAGGGGGATAGTTACCCGATTAACCCGGCTAGCTGTTGCCATCCCTAAATGTTTGTGATATTCGTCTATGGCGAGATCCAATCACAGCCAATTGCGATTGAATGAGGGGAGAGTTCTATCACACTAATAGGCACAAGCATGTGTTCTTTTTAACCCAAATTAACTATGGTTAAGATCACTAATCTTTGAGATTCAAACAATATAAGCTCGGTTTTTAGAAGAAATTTTTTTTAATTAACTCTGATTAAGAAATTTTAACTCTTAAAATTAATATTTTTTTTAATTAATTATATGTTGAATCCTAATGATTAATGAATCTTAATCAATGTTACTAAAAGTGAAAAGGAACGTTTAACTTGGGAGAGCTTCTATAAAAATAAAAATAAAAATCTTCGGAGAGTCTTTATTTTGGGCTTAATTTTGAGTCGGAGCTCTGCTTCACGACATTGAAGCGCAGCTTCCCTTTTTACATCATAGTTGTGACATGTTTGTAATTATTGAATGAGGTTGAGGCATTTAAGCAACACACCATAATTACAACATTGCCATCAGATAGTGTAAAAAAAGGGAGCTCCGCTCAACGTGGTGAAGCAGAGTTCCTCTTTGTATATTTAAATCGTTTTATTTTTACTTGTTTTCTTAAACTCAAGAGAGTTCAATTTAAAAATGTGCAATGAGAGAGCATGATGTATATTCTCAGAGATCGGCTCAGGAATGTAGGAGATTCATTGCTGAAAGGGCTAGGCCCCCTAGAAATTGGAGTGCAAATCCTCTAGTCGGTCCCTAATACCAACATTGGTAATAGAGGCTCACTTACCCAATTAAATGTTGACACATCACTCAGTCTCATTTAATGCCTAGAAAATAAGAAACAGAGACTCATTTCTGTTAACGTCTGCTAACGTCTAGAATAAAGGGTAAATGAGGATTTCAAGTTGTTTGGTTTATATGATTTCAGGTGATTTGATGTGAGATAGTCGCATGTTTCTGAATTCCCAGAATTGGGTTTTCTTTGTTCCTATCTATCTTCGTTGGATCTCAATTTCATATCTGAATCTACTAATTAGGGTTTCATTCAAAAAACAAAGAAAACGATGTGGCCAAGACTAGATTCATGAGATATGATTAGCAGGTTAATATGATTATTGGTAAGAAAAGAGGTAGGATTTTGGATTTTATTTGTTGGGTTGGGTGTTCTTCATTAGATCTCTATCAACAACAACCAACAAACTATGAAGAAACTACAAAAGGAGAAAGACCTAGAGGTCTCTGGATATTCTCAATCGGGTCTCTCTCAATGTATTTCAATCAACAAAAAGGAAGAAGATCAGGAAGTTGATTGGTGCTCCCCGATTTACTATTGGGTGTTTGTCACCATACCGAATCAACGAGGCAAAGAAGGAAAAGGCAAGAACAAGAGTGTTCATTTTGTTCTTCATTCTCTCTTTCTTATAGAAGTGATTCCGAGTAGTAAGGGTTTCTTCAAGTAGAAAACCTAGTAAACCGGTGGTAGGTCGGAAATGTGGTGATTGTAATCGTCAATCTGGAGTTGTAGTTGTCGTCCCCATCCCTTCACCTCAGAAACACAGAAGATGCCTATGGTGGAATAGGCCGACTCGGATCTAAAAGAGAGCAAGAACACATGGACAACACCACTACCACAAATAGCAGCAGCAGCAACACGAAGCTGCAATCCAAAACCCTAAAGATGATGAAATCAAGGGCAATAATCGAGAACCCAAAGACCATAATGCTAGGAGTGCAAATCCTGAATTGAGAAGGTAGCAGCATGTGTTTCTTTGAAAAAAAAACTTGACACATGGAGCTGGGTTGGACATGGAAAACAAATACCAAAAAACACATTTACCCTTTAACATAGACATTCGCAGACGTTAACGGAAACGGATTTATGTGTCCTATTTCCTAGGCATTAAATGAGATTGAATGATGTGTCAACATTTAATTGACTAAGTGGTCCCCTAATACCAGAATTGGTATTAGGGACTGACTAGAGGATTTACACTTTAGAAATCGTTGTTTTGATTTGATAGTTTAAAATGATACCTCACATTCAAAAATAAAATAAAAATGAGAGCATGATTTATGGAGAGAGAGAAAATTGCTTACTTAATGAAGTTGAAGAGGGTTGTGAAAAATAATGTTGACGTTATTGACAATCTGTCCCCCCAATTGATGAGAATGACAATGAACCCCCCCAATTGTTTACATATTTACACCTTGTTCCATTATGTATCTTGTACCATTACGTTTACGAGCACACCTGATTACAAATTCCAGAATACTTGAACCATCTAACATATGTGGTTTGTTCAAGACAATGAATTGGACCAAACCAAACTGCGAATTCGTTCCGAGGTAGTTTGTGGTTCGTACTAGTACCAAGGGGATTGGGTAACCCCTGGACTCTACATCCATTTATTTTATGATATATATATATATATATATATATATATATATATATATATATTTTTTTTTTAATCCCATCTAAGGACTAACGAGCGTATAAAAAGTCAGGATATTTTGTTGTTGCACTTCAAAATGTTAGGATTTATAAGGACAAGCATACATTTAAAAAAATTATATATATAAGCATATATACAATTTCAAAACCATTATTTTTTTACTCGGGGTTAATTTTAGGACCGTCTAAATGTTTTATCCAAAAAGGTAAAAAAATAAGGGGACATCGATCTCTTGTTGATTATGTCTTTTATTCTCTTTGGATTTTGTTCGCCAGATCCCGACGAGTGGGGCCAAGTATTCGAGGGGAAACTTTCCAGATTGCTATAAATACAAACAAACAATTATGGGTGTAATCAAGCCAGGATGAGCCGAGTTTGGCCCGGCTCGGCTCGGCTCGGCTTGAAAGAGGTTTACTCTAGGTTCGAGCTTGGCTTGGCTTGGCTCGGCTCAGCTTAAAAGGGGTTTACTCTAGGCTCGAGCTTGGTTCGAAATCAAAAAGCTTGGCTCGAGCTCAAATTGATTCGAGCCAAGTTGGGCTTGGCTTGATCTAGCTTTATTTATTTAAAAAATATTTTTAAATAAATATATTATATTGATACATACACATTTTATTTTATTTTTAATTTCTTTTTCATAATATTCAAGCAAAATCAAGCTTGAGCATCTATCAAGCTGAGTCAAATCAAATAGGCCTTGGTCCGAGCTCGACTTGAATAAATTTCAAGCTTGAAAACTCAGCTCAGCTCGACAACTTAAGCTCGGCTTGATCGAACCGAGCCAAGTAATTGAGCAAGCCTGGCTTGTGTGCACCCCTACAAACAATTATAAGTCGTCTGATTTATACTCACTTTCCTATTTAGAGTAGGATTTAGAGCATATTTACATTATGTAAGCATGTATTGTGCACTCAAGTGTGGAGCACATCAAGCCCCTTAACTTATTAAAAAAAATAAAAAACTTCTATTGTGTTAACAGGTGTGGAGCACATCAAGCCCCTTTAACTTATTTTTTTTACAAAAAATACTTCTATTATATTAACAGGTGTGAAACTGGATGCAGGGACAGTGGGGACTCAAGCCCCCCTAACTTTTCTGGAGAAAAAAATTTTAACCTACACTTATATTATTTAATTTAAGGAGACATAGGCATGGGTCATGTTTAAAATAAAATAAAAACTAAGGGGCCGTTGGATAAGCTTCCGTTTTTTCATTTTTATTTTCTGTTTTTAAAAATTGAAAACGATTTCTTATTTTCAATTTTTTAAAGTAAGAAACATATTTAATGTTACTAACTGTTACTTGTTTTAAAAAAAATTATAACAAAAAAACACTTTTGATAAATATAATTAAATAATTTCAATTAATGGTAGTGGTAGTGGTGGGTGGTGGTGGTGCTGGGTGGTAGTGGTGGTGTAGTGTGGTGGTGGTGTGAAGGTGCATAGTGAGTGGTGGTAGTGATGGTGGTGGTGTAGTGTGGTTGTGGTGTGAAGGTGCGTAGTGGCTGGTGGGGTGGTGGTAGTGACGATGGTGGTGGTGGTGGTTGTGGTTGTGGTTGTGGTGGGTGGGTGGGTGGGTGGATGGGTGGGTGGGTGGTGATTGTGGATTGTGGTAGGTGGTGGTGATACTGGTGGGTGGTGGTGGCGGTATTGTGCTTGTGGGTGGTGGTTGTGGTTGGTGGTGGTGGTGGTGGTGGTGGGTGGGTGGTGGTGTGGTGATGGTTGTTGGTGGTGGTGGTGGCGGTGGTGGGTGGTGGTGGTAATTTGGTGGTGTCGTGATGATGGTATTATGGTTGTTGGTGGTGGTGGTAGTGGTGGTGGTGATGGTGGTGGTGGTGGTAATGTGGTGGTGTTGTGATGGTGATATTATGGTTGTTGGTGGTGGTGGTTGTGGGTGATGGTGGTGGGTGGGTGGTGGTGTGGTAGTGGTGGTGCCGTGGTTGGTGATGGTGGTGATTGGTGGGTGGATGGTTGGGGGTCCAGGTTTTCCATTTTTGTTTTTTGATTTCAAAAACAAACAAAAATTTTTGTTATCTTAGTCCCGCTTGGTTGTACTTCCGTTTTCTCTTTTTAAAAATAAACATTTGAAAATTTTTATACAAAACATGTTTGGTAAACATGTTTCTGTTTTTAGTTTTTAAAAATTAATAATAAAATTTTTGAAAATCAAGATAACAGAAAATTTCTGTTCCCTCTATTTTTGGAAACAAATAACAAAAACAGAACCACCATGCACCATCACTCTAACACCATCACTACTCCACCACCAACACTACTCCACCACCCAACCACTACTCACCACCACCACCACAACCACTCCACCACCACCAACGCCACCAACACCACTCAATCACCACCAACATCACCACCACCACTCCACCACTCACCACTACAACCACTCCACCACCAACGCCACCACCACCACTCAACCACCACCACAATCACCACCACCACCACCCACCACCCACCACCCACCACCCATCACCACCACTCCACCACCCACCACACTCACCACCACCACCCCCCCACCACCACCCACTACCACTCACCACCACCACCACCACAACCACTCCACCACCAATGCCACCACCGCTCCACCACCCACCCCCACTCACCACCACCACCACCACCACCACCACCCCACCACCACCCACCACCCACCACTCACCACTCCACCACCCACCACACTCACCACCACCACCCTACCACCAACACCACTCAACCATTACCACCACCCTCCACCACTCACCACTTCACCACCACCCCACCACCATTCACCACCACCACCACCACCACAACCACTCCACCGCCAACACCACTCAACCACCACCAATATCATCACCATCACCACCACAATCACCACCACCACCACCACTCAGCACTACTCACCACCACAATGGATTGGAATTGCTTACTCATTATTATGTTCATCATATTTTCAAAACGTTTTTTTTATTTTTTAAAACAAGTAACAGTTAGTAATGGCAAACATATTTTCTAATTAAAAAATTGGAAAACAGAAACTTATTTCCAGTTTTAAAAAACATAAAAACGGAAGTATATCCAAATAGCCCCTTAATTTTCAAAAAATTTATTACTAATTTTTAAAAAGAGGAAGTAAAAACATGTTTGGTGTTAAAAAAAAATTATGAGTGGTTTGTCATGTAATTGTTTGATCTTTGTATGAGAAGTAAAGTTTTGAGTTTTTTTTTTAATTTTGTTGGAAAACTTTGAGCGCAGTGGTTTGTTCCTCTGTGGTTTGTTCCTCTTGGGTGATGTGGCTAAAGGGTCCACATACTCACTATTATTAACATCTAAAAGCAGTGTTGTCAGAATCAGACCGGATAGGCCGGTCGAACCGGTAGAACCGGGAACCGGTCCCCTAATCGGTTCCCAAAATCCTCATAACCGGGCATCATTCAGAACCGGGTTATTTAGTGAGAACTGGCCGGTTAAACCAGGAACCGGTGGTCAGAACCGGTCAAGAACTGGTCAGATATGGGTAAAAATTGATTTTTTTTTAAAAAATAATATAAAAAAAAGGACACGGTTGAACCGGAGCGGTCAAAACGGGAACCAACCACTCAACCAATTCAATGACCGGTCCGGTTTTGATAACATTGTCTAAAAGCAAGTAAATGATGCATTTGTACATAATCTTTAGGACTTTGCTACTGAGACCCCATTAGGGCCGAGACCATGCTCTAAGAGCATGGGATTTCAAGTAGGGCCCCTTTCACATGGTAGGCCCCACCTGAACTCCTGTGCTATCAGAGCACAGTCTCGGTGGTCTCGGCCCTAAGGGTGTCTCAGAAGCTTTATCCTAATCTTTACTATTATAATATGAGAGGCAGCCTGATTTTTTCGAAATTTCCAAACTACTCTTATATTAAACAAAACTTTGATTTAATGTTCTACTTTAATTCTCAAACTACCCCTTGCTCATCTATCTATTTAAAGAATAGAATCACAACCAATCGTGATTGAACTTGGGGAGAGTTCAATCGCACCAACGGATTAACACGTGTCCCTTTTAAATCCTATTAACTGTGGTTAACTCCTTCCCCTTGCTCTCACGTCCCACGTGCCACCCGCTAGTTTATTTAATGGACAAACATGGATTCATAACATCAATGAGACATGGGTAAAAGAGACAATTTTTTCAAATAGTTTCCCAACATAAAAAATTAAAAATATATAATTTATTTTAAATATTTTATATGGGTTAAATGCATGGTTTATCAACCAAAAAAAAAAATGCACGGTTTCAGTTTGTAGAATGGCTTCTTCAATTGGTGGGATTCGGGTTGAGGCATTCTTTCTAAAACAATTGACAAATACAATCTATGACTTCGGTTTGGTATCATCTCGAATCATTCCTCTTATTTTGAAATTAGCTTGAAATCCATTGTTTCTCCTTGAATCTTATATTGCAGACGATGTACGAAAGCATGAAAGAGAAGGTAGAGAGTGTGGTCAAGAGAGGGTATGTTGGTGAGGAGTGCATCACAACCGAACATCACCACGAAGCTTTTAACAAATGGACGACAGGATTTACACGTCAAGATCACCCTACAGTAATACAAGTTTTGTTTCCTATCATATTTTTCCAACTCGTAATCATCTCCATTTGTAACTGGACTGGGGGAGTCCCGTTACGCCACTGGCATTGCCACGTGTCCCTTTTAATGCCCCTTAATTGTGGTTAAGAGTCTCCTCGGCACTGAGGACATCCAAGAGCAGGGGATTTCGTGACATTTCTGACCCACCCCTAGGGTTCATGAACCTATACTTGGTTTTTAGAAAAATATATTTACAAAAATTAACCCTAAGAGTTAGTGAATTTTAACCAGGGTTACATTTCTTATTAAAGAAGTTTTCTTAAAAAAAACCAAGAATAGGTGAGGTGAACTCAGGGCGAGTGAATCTTAACCACATTTAAGAGATATCAAAAGGGACACATGGCAGCGTCAATGGCATAACCGGACTCCCTGAGTCCGGTTGTAACAAGAGAGGATCACAAGTCATTTTTTCCTTCCTAACCTGAGTCCGGTTATAACAAGAGAGGATCACAAGTCATTTTTTCCTTCTTAAAAATGAAGTAATACTTTTTCTTTTCTTTTCGGTCAGATAAAATGAAGGAATACTTTGATATGTGGTTGCATACACTCGATATTTGATGATATAACACATATTCTATCAGCATTAACGATAACAATTTTTGACCCGATTCGTCAACCCAATAAAACCCATCCAACTTTCACAAGTTTGGGTTGAGATTTGGATAAATTGGTCGGGTATTGGTTGATGAGTTTCTTAGCCGGCTCATATTTGAATCTAATTAATAGCTTTAGACTTGATTTTTTCTCTTTAGTTCTCTAATTTCATATATGCATAAAATAAATGTTGAGGACAGGTGATCTTAGAGAGTTGCCAAGACAAGGGCGTAGCAGGCCATGAGATGCCAAACCTTGACTACCTCTCCAAACAGAAAAGCAGGACCTCACCCCACCATTTTAAGGCTGGTGCCCTTAACTTCCTAGTAAGCAGCAGCCCATTACAGCTAGCTAACTTGCGCATTGAGGACATTTTATCATTCATCAACAATTACACTATGCTAATAATGTTTAATTAACATTTTCTGTACGTGTTGTTGCTGAAGCTTCGAGTATCGGCTACCATGACCAAATGCACCGGTGGTTCTGAACCTAGACTGCGACATGTACTCGAACGATTTGCAAACGCTTCTTCAGGTGCTATGCTATCTCTTGGACCCTTCTAGTGCATCAAAACTAGGCTATGTTCAGTTCCCTCCAAGGTAAGGCTTGCTTGCTTCTAGTTCAAGGCCCATGAATGGAGAGAGGAGCCTACAATTTGAGGGACGGATATACTAATGAGATGTTTCTAATATGTGCAGATGGACTTCAGATACGGGTCCTTGACTAAAGACTACAACACAGGTTATCGGCTACAATGCGAAGGATGGAAGTCGGTATTCTGTAATCATGATCGTGCAGCGTTCTTCGGGGCTTCGCCGATCAACCTCAACGATGTGCTCAATCAAACCAAGCGGTCAAACCAAGCGGTGGTCGATAGGCTTTCTTGAGGTGGGCCTCTCAAAGTATAGCCCAGTTACATTTGGTACATGGTACATGGGCCCTCTCGTTGGCCTTTCTTATTCTAACTATGCATTATGGGGCATTTGGTCCATTCCAATCACAACCTATGCATTCCTCCCACAGCTAGCTCTTCTCAATGGAGTCTCCGTGTTCCCAAAGGTAATGTACGCACATGCATGCATTATCAATACACAGCGACCATTTGATATATATATATATATATACATGAATGTGGATTAATATGATTGAGACCTATATATATGATTTTCCTTAGCAAGATATCAAAATGTTTCAGGTCTCCGACCCTTGGTTCTACTTGTATGCGTTTCTTTTCTTGGGGGCCTATGGACAAGATTGCCTGGAATTCGTCTTAGCCGGGAAGCGGTTCAAAGGTGGTGGAACGATCAGAGGATGTGGATGATAAGAGGAGTTTCATCATATTTATTCGGATTCGTTAACTACATAATTGAATCGTTCGGCATCTCTGTCCATGGATTCAATGTGACTAGCAAAGTGGTTGATGATGAACAAAGCAAGCGATACAACCAAGGATCTTCGAGTTTGGAGTTCCGTCACCCATGTTCATGCCACTAGTAACAACTGCAATAATCAACTTAGTCTCATTTCTTGTGGGGCTTATGGGGGTCATAAGATATAGAAACATGGAAGAAAGATTTGTGCAGTTATTCTTATCTGGGTTTGTGATGGTGAATTGTTGGCTAATTTATGAGACCATGGTCTTGAGGACTGATAAAGGAAGGATGCCTACGAAGACCACAAAGATATCCATCTTACTAGCTTTGGCTCTTTATCTAGTTGCATCTCTCCCAGTTACAATTTGGAATTAGACACATCTCCTAATTAGTTGTCATCTCTTTTCTTCTCTTGTACTTTTTTCAAATAAATAAGTGATTTTGGTTATGGGTCTTTTGAAGGCCTCAGCTATTTGGATTTCTACTTGTTAGACTAATCTCTAATGTTTTTACCTAATCAGTTATCTTCACCTTAGAGTGGTGATATAGAAGGAGAAATTAAGGGGATTTATATACAATTGTATGTATATGTTTGTGCCTATATAATTTTACATGTAAGTGTATGATATACTATTACTTCATTGTAGATATAAAGGCATGAGTTAGGCTCATGAAGTATGCATTTGGATTTCGACAACAACTGAGTTTCCATCGGAATAATATTCTGTCGTCTCGCCGATTCGGACAGATGACTCTGGCGAATTGCCTGGTTGTATTAAGCCTGACCTCCCTCTTGATGATTCCTCAACTTGTGTTGGTAGCTCTTCGCTCGAAAAATTGTCGAGGTTCACACTTAAAGCACCTAGTTCTTGTTCAGAATTTCCAGGTAGTGAGTGATGGTCGAAGCTCGCATCTATTTCCCGGAGTAAATTGAATCGAGCAGGTGGATCGGTATCTCCGGGTTTTCTAGTCGAAACGATGGAGCATCGACAAAGTGGACATGTGGAATTCGCCCGGAGCCAATGATCAATGCAATCAATGTGAAACACATGTTTGCATGATGGTATCTGCTGTAACTCTTCCTTGATCTCAAATTCTCCCAGGCACACACAGCATCTGCCATGTTCATAAATTTGTCAAAAGCTCAAATCATCATATAATTCAATAAGGATCATCCAAGAAGACTAGAAGAGTATACCATATGTAAAACTCAGATCATTGTAAGATACCCATTTACCTTTTTCGAGATGCTCTACCAAAAAAAAAAAAAGATGCTCTACCCAGTCCCAAAATATGAAATTATGGCTCCACATTCTCTCGAGTTGTAACCTGGTAGGATGCTCTACCCAGATTGTACTTGGATTTCCAGATGTCATTGTGAAATGGAACTCAAAAAAGCAAAATTTTAGGTTCTCACACTTATTGCAGACAGATGTCATTGTGTTATAACTCCACATCATAAGCAGATGCAACCTACCAGGTTACAACTCGAGAGAATCCGGAATCATGATGAAATGCACCATTGTATTTTATCTTCTATATTTATTTTTATATACCTCTCATAAGATGCCATTTATCTATCGGCACATATTCTTCTCCAGTTGTAACCGGTTTTGCCAAAACCGGTTACGCCCTTGAGATGGCCACATGTCTCTTTTGACACTTCTTAATTATGGTTAAAATTCACTCACCCCTAAGGTTCACCCACCTATTTTTGATTTTTAGAAAAAAATAATAAATTTTTTTATTAACTATGGTTAAAAAATTTACCAACTTCTAGGGTTAATTTTTTTAAAAAAACCAAAGATAAGTGGGTGAACCCTAGGGGTAGGTGAATCTTAACCACAGTTAAGGGGTGTAAAGAGGGACATGTGGTGACCACAGGGTTGTAACCAGTTTTGCCCAAAACCGGTTACAACTGGAGAAGATCACCAGTCTTATCTTTTAACCTATGGTTTGGGCTTCTAAGGCGCTTTCTCTTTAAGAAAGTGGTGGATGTTGATAGAGATTCTAATTGGGATGTGGAAGCTCGTGAAAGTTGCTTTAAAGTAATATGCTTTAGCTTCTGTTTGGTTACAAGTTAAAACGAATAGTTTGCTTTAAGTTTAGAATCAGTCTAAGATACTCCCAAAGTATATTCTCAAATATACTATCCTGAGTAACCAGTATTTTCTGGCTTAGGAATGCTAGCCTCACTTTCTCTATTTCCCGAGGGGCCAACGGGTGCCCACACTTTTCTCTGCAGGTTAAAAGCTTCAACATTTAAACCGTCTACCATTCTTAGTTTTAATCAGCTGCAAAAGCAGTCGGGGAAAGTGCGGACACGCATTGCTCCGGAGAAAAATCGAGAGAAACCGAGGCTTGCATTCTCTTTTCTTTTTTTAGGCTTGGCCTAAATCTGATATGGTGGTGTGATCAACATGTCCTCTCCAAAAGTTGTATCTTTTGAGCTTTAATGAGAGAAAACATTAGCAAGGTGCAAAGTTATCATTGTAACCAAACACACCATTTAAAGTACGTAGTGATGGGGGGAAAATACTTAGTGTATTATACAATCCAATAGGCTCTCTACCCCACAAATCTGGAACACAAGCTCACTGATCTGATACGTTTCATCAACCTGATTGAATGATCCTATTGACCATATGAGGGATTACGTCGGGTGATCTCTCAGGTGATGGATTTTATTTTTTTGGGGTTTTGAGATGGATGTACTCTTACAGACCGCAATTACTGATTCTAACACTAGGAGTACATCATATCATATCCTTTCTATTGAAGGCAAGAAGGTAATAGTATACTTACTGTGAATCATTTGCCCTTAAATTCTCTTCAAAGATGACTATCTGAAGCTGCTCTTTGAGTTCCCCTTTCAAGCCCACCTCAAATGGGTAAAAATAACACAAGAAAAATTAAAGTTTAGACGATTCCATATGGTATTATTGCAAGAAAACAATCTATATATATGCCATATATATATATATATATATAGAGAGAGAGAGAGAGAGAGAGAGCTTACAGAGGGGACAAATGAAGTGGGTTGATTCAACCTCAATGGAAGTGATGGAGAAGGGGAGGAGAGATTGGAGGCCCTTCTTTTGAGGTAAAAGAGGTAAAACAAGAGGAATAGAATTATAGAAAAGAGGATTGGGATTGAAAATATAAAAGCTTGGTAGAGTTTTAGTTGAAGTGCTTGAGGATAGAGGTGAGGAGGGCTTGGAGGCTGAGGAAGACCCATCTGTCTCCAAGCTTCCAAGAATCAAAGAGATAGACTTATTGTCTTAAGAGATTTTAAGAGATAGAAGAGTTATTGTAGTCTTTCAAGCCCTATTAGTGTATTTATTGGGAGAAGTTCAGTGGGTGATTGATATATTTAGAGAAAGAACCTAGTAAGAGAAAGTTTAGTGGGGTGATTGATCTATTTAGAGAGAGAACCTAGTAAGAAAGAGAAAGTTCAGTGGGGTAAATGGGCGATTGATCAATTTTTTTTGGTTGAGATGATATCATATAACTAACACATATTCATACCTAAGGTAGCCGTTAAGGTGTCATAAAGGTATGTCCAAATAATCACTTCCAAAAGGGTCTGTCTTAAGGAGGGTTGATGGCCCCTTATCTGCGAAGTCCACTTTCCATCCAACCGATGTGGGACTAAATCCGGGATACACCCTAACGCACACGGTAACAAAACCAAATTGGTTTTTTTTAGTGGGTGATTGATCTATTTAGAGAAAGAACCTAGTAAGAGAGAGAGAGTCATGATGTATTTATGGATTTTTTTTAGATCGGGAAATGGACCCATTAATAATGCAGCTTTGTTAAAATGATAGAAGCCTACAAAGAGCTTTTTGATCAACATTACATGATGATATATTCTCTTTTTCTTTTTCTTTTTCTGATGGGACAAGCTCATGACTCTCCACTAAGATATGGGCCCTCACACCAAACACTGAGGCCCATAAATTCTAACCTCCTAAGTATGGGCCTAATCATCATCATACTTTCTTTCAATGCTAGATGAAAAAAATAAGAACAAGAATGGTTCATCTCGTACATGGTTGATGCATGCACGAGATCGGAATGCCTAGAAAATATTCAAAAAATATATATGTATTTGTACGGTGGGTGAGCCACGTTTAAGGAAGATTGAGGTTGGATTTTCGTTCAAGTTACTTACCTTTAATCCATGGGTTTATGGCCTAAAAATTTGCAATGAAACAGTAAGTAATATGGGTTGGCAAGGAAGGTTTAGCTCACCCTCAAGTAATTGACATATATCTACCTTGTACCTACCTCTGTCTAGTCATGATTACCTGAGCCCACTAGTATTAGGAAAGTAGGCGCAATGGTCATGGGTTTTATAGTTATTTTGGCAAAAGATTAGCTCTGTGGATGGCTCGGGCCTCACAAATCATGTGGCACCTAGCAATAATTTGAGGAAGAAGTCATTTCATTTTCTTCTCATGATTTTGACTTCTCCCCAATTAATATCCCCTCCCTTTTAAATGTCACATGCCCCATGATTTGTGGATACTCGTGCACCCAACTCGGGGACCCTCGGGCATCCACCAGAGCGAATCTTTCCGAGTTGTTTTTAGATGTTAAAGCTAACCTCACAAATCATTAAAATGTAACTTAAACATCTCTGAACTACCTTGAACCCTAGCCTCACCTTTTTCGTAAAAGAGATTAGCTTAGTTTATGATTATTTTTGGAATAAAGTTGGATTAGTGAGAGGAGAATTTAGTAAAAGAGTGGTTTGGGCTTAACCCTTTCTCCAAAGTCTAATATTAGTATAGCTGGATATTTATCTTGGTTTATATGGTTAGGGACCCTCATTCACTTTTCCATGGTTTTTGATATTTAATGTCATAAATGTTTGGTACTAATCCTACCCTTTTGGAGCGATGGCACGGATTTACACTTATGGCACCTTAGTAGTTACCTTAGGTCTGATTGTGTGTGTTTAGGGTGTTAATTTCATTATCACTTAACAAAAAAAAATGTCATAAATGCTAGAACAAATACTAACCAAACTAATCGGGTTGCGGCCCAACCGCGTGTCATGTACCCAAAAAAAAGGGTTTCACATGGTGCAACTTGCCCTAAGTTTAACTTTTTTTGTTTTTGTTTTTGTTCTCTAGACATGCAGTCCTGTATTTGAAGTACATAGACCTTCTCATGCACTATTGTTGGTGGATCATGAAGGTCTCTCTCTCTCACAGTGGGTAGAGATAAGATCTCATACTTTACCACTAACTTAGATTCTGAAAATATATATATATATGTTGGTTAAGATTCTGAAGATATGGAGAATGCTTCTTTCTCTCTCGCCCATTTGTTTTAACAGGACAAATTGCTCCACCTTCTGTTCCCTAATACTATGAGATGGCTGCTACACAGTATTTTTTAAATTAAAATATTAATTTCAACCTAGCTCCACCTTCTGTTCCCTAATACTATGAGATGGCTGCTACACAGTTTTTTTTAAATTAAAATATTAATTTCAACCAACTTTAGGTGACGATTGAGATCCTATCTAGGCTTGCTTTACTGTAAAAGTTACTTAAAAAATCACAAATGCTAACTGCTTGTATTTTTAAATTAAAAGCAATATCATGAGCAAAGGCTCTCATGGGTAGCTTTTAGCACTAACCAACAATTGAATGAAAATAGTTTATCATTAGTGCTCTTTAAGAAAGATTATTTGCACTAATCATTGTCGTTGTTTTTTATTTTATTTTGGTGTTATATATAGTTGGAGTGAAGATTTACCAGATCAAATTCCTAGGGGGTGTCTGAATCCCAAGTTTTGATGGGTTTTTCGCATTTTTGGACATAATGCGTTATATTTAGAAAATAAAAAGATATGCCCACTATGTTTAGCTCGCTTCAAATTCTAAGTCGGTCACTCGGTTCTCTAACCCACTAACCACCATTAATTGGGGTTGTGGCTTAACCGTATTCGACTACCCAAAAAAATAACTTGAAAGGCGTTTTTTTGCCCTTAGGGTTGAAACCAATTATTTTGATGTCTACCTAGGCCCAAGAACGGGATTTTTAAAAATTAAACCAAATATTTATTGTCCAGAAATAACACGGTTTACATTGACATTTTTGTACACCCCCGCCTCTTGCGTGAGTGGTAGGGGTGTGGCCTTCAGTGGAGGAAGGTCTGGGGATCCAATCCCCCAGGTACGAGTTGCAAGAGCTCCACTACCCAAGCTAACTCCTTATCGATCTAACCTACTAACGTAGTTAACCGTGGCAAAAAAAATAAAAAGAAAATTGATATTTTTGTCATTAACACATTTTCTTAGAATAATGCCTCAAAGAAAAACGCTGACCTAAACATCCCCTTACATTTAGTTTTTAAAGAGACCTGGATCATTTGGTAGAAGGCATTTCTTTTATTCAAAGCCTGCTCTTAATAGATCAGTATAATCTAATATGGAAGGACATTATAATCTAATATGAGCCATCATATAATGACAGATTCATACTATCTTAAAGACAGTGACTTTATACTAAACAATCTAATCAGAAAAAAACTTTATAGATCCTTATTTCACAAATTCAGTCAAAAAAAAGTAGGGTTGTATTCGAGCCGAGCTGGGCCAAGTTCAAGCTCGGCTTGAACTGTTTCAAGTCAAGCTCAAGCTCGAAAAGCTTGGCTCAATAGAAGCTCGACTCAAGCTCGGCTTGACTTATTAAAAAAACTATTTTGTATATTAATAATAATATTATAAGTAATATATTTTATTTTTATATATATACTATCTAAGTCGAGTTGAGCTTAAGCTGAATCGAGCCGAGCTGAATATGGGCCTTGACTCGAGATCAGCTTGAACACATTTCAAGCTCAAAAAATAGCTCGAAATATTTGAGCTTGAACTCGACTTGATCGAGCTGAGCCTTCGAGCTAGCTTGGCTTGGATACAACCCTATGAAAAAGGATTAAAGCAAACGGTCTAATAAACCTAAATAACAACTTTTAAAAAAAAATGGATTAAAAAGCGTATTCATTAAGAGCTGCCCCATGGGCGATCTGTTTTAGAACGTATTTTATTGAGAAACCTCAAGAACATAAAAATGAAAAAAATCATAGAAATTGCTTTCTTCTAAATCTTGTCACCTAGAAATGAGAGGGGGTTGTCCTTAGGAAAATCTCTGATGCCAACATTTCTTCTTTCTTTTGAGTTGGCAAGCATAGTATTGCTAGTGAGTTCGCTAGTTAACTCCAGGCTCTAGCAGATGGGCTTCAAACATCCTAAAACAGATCTTTTTAGCCATTGAATCTTTAGGTAGGCTTTCCGCTAGACTAAAACGAAGCCCATCCCAACCAGGCCGGGCCCAGTTATTAATTGGGCAGGCCCGAACTACAGTTGATTGCCCTTGCGAGTGGGGCCATGTGTGTGAGAAAGAATAATAATAAGAGCAATAGTTCGTTGCTCTTCACTCTCACATAGCCTACCCTTGAACTCCCATTAACTCGGGTTAGATTTTTTTAAACCTTTAGTTAATTGTTTTTATTTTATTTTTCTAAAAACCAAGGGTAGATGGGTGAACCCTAAGGGTGGATGAATCTTAACCACAGTTAAATGGGGTTAGAAGGGGACACGTGGCAAGAAAATGGGAGCCGAAATGCCTCGCGTCACCGACCAAGGAGGTGATTATTTTCCTAATAATAAACTGAGCTTTAAATAGTAGGGTGGATTTGGGCTTAGTGCATGAGGCTCAATGCTGCTATGCTATGATTTAACTGAGCTGGCCCAGCCTGTGAGGGCCCATTTATTAAAAAACCTTAAGGTTCCATTCTTTTGGTGGAACTTTTAAAGTCTAGAACTTTCATGATTTCATGCCTAATTTTACTTAATGTTTAGAACTATATTATTCCGTAGAGTACTAAAGTTCTATGTAAATGAAACTTTAAAGTTTCATAAAAAAATTTAGATTTTTTAAATTCTATGGATGTAAAACTTCTAATAAAATTGAACTTGATAAATTTGAGATAGCATTCAATAAAAGGGTTAGAAACTCTCTCCCCTCTCTTCCCATTCTCTTACCTCTTGTTTCAAAACATTAATGTTCTAGACTTTTAAATGTTTCATCAAAAGAATGGAGCCTAAACAACTTTTATACAACTTTTATTTTTATTTTTATTTTGCCTTGGAAACATTAGGTGGGTTGATTTGAGCCTGGGCAGACTAAAACGAAGCCAACCCAGCTCGATTATTAATTGGGCCAGCCTGAACCGGCCGCTGACACCCCTAGTTTAGAGGGAGAAAGCAATAATAATAATAATAATAATAAAATGATATTCATATGAGCCTTACACAGAGCATAGATCAAATAGATGCATACAAAAGCTGCATTTACATAGAAAATAACAGATTATGGCCTTTACAGTGTAAGACTCTTGAACTAGTATAGATCAAAACAGATGCATACAAAAGCTGGCTCTACATAGAAAATAACAGATTAAGGCCTTTACAGTGCAAGACTCTTGAAACATACTGTATACTTTACACAAAAAAATGATAATAACGAATCAATAGATCAAGAAGCAGTCTAATATTTACAGTGCAAGACTCTTGAAATATACTGTATACTTTACACAAAGAATGTTAATAACAAATCAATAGATCAAGATGCAGTCTAATATTTGCAGGATTCATATTTCAAACTATGTGTTGATGCATCAGACGACACAACGTATGCAACAACAACAGTAATGTCGTCTATTTTCCCACCACGATGTATGCGTCCGGCCTTCCTAGCGGCTTTCATGAAAGGAGTTGAAGCGTAACGATTGAAGGAATTGTATAAGGCAAGTCCTGCTATTCTGCATGCCAAACTCTGTGCCTCCATGCAACTTTTCGTCCCCTGAAGCACAGTCTCCCCAATCTCATGTTTGAACATATTATCGAAAAGTCCGTCTGATCCTGCAACAATCACATCTCCTGCCTCCACTACAACCTTAAAAACCTGCATATTTATAGAGGATTAATTAGTCAGACTTGTTTCCATACCCATGTGACCCAAACAAGAAGATAGCTCTAATGCTACACAAAGCTACTTGCATGAGGGAAACTGATCATTGCAATTGTATAAGTGATTGCAAAGGTTTACTTGAAGAACTCCCCTACTGAGACTATGCGACATCACCGGCTCAAGGCAAAATTTTGAGACACCCTAACATCCTAATAGGCTTTTCGATCTGTGTTTGGATAACACTACATGATTCCAGTTATTTTATTTGTATCAAGTCTTGTAAGCTCATTTTTCTCTATCTAAGGTCAGGCTAACCCTCTTTAGGCGGCTTGTTAAAAACAAAAAAATGATTCTTAGTTATTTTACTTGAATCAGTTAATAAGATCTTAATGGCTCACTCAAATAACTTGATTTCAAGCAAAATAATATGATTCAATTTGAATAACGTGAATCTGGTTTTACAGGTTCATCAACAAGTAGCGGGACACTTGGTCATCTCAAAAAATTTGACGTCCTAGTGGGGTTGCCTAATGATGGGGAGATTTCACAATCATTTTCCTACTCCAAATGCAGAGATGGTATTAGAAAATTGAAATGTAGGTAAATGATCTACTACGTACCTTAGCTTTACTTGGCCGATCACATTTCTTGCTATTTCCGAGCTGATACGGGCAGTTAAAAGAGCGTTGCTGCACCGGCGAGCGGTATATGACTTTGCCCTCTCTAACCACTACAAAACCACTGTCCCCCACATTCACCGCATATAACCACTGCAACCACAAACAACAAACAACACTAGTTTTAACCCAAGTAATTACTATAATAGATCAGATTTAAAAAAAAGAAACGAAAAGAAAATTCAATACACACCTGGCCTGTGAGTGTTACTATGCAAGCAGTGGATGATCCTTCAGCCTTGGTGTTTGAGTAGGCCTTATTTAACACCATTAATGGATTTACAGCTCCCTTTGGTTCACTGTAGACTGCCATAACAGAGTTATTCATGAGTTCCCGAGCATATTCGCCTGAGTCTACACCCTTCCTGGCCCAACCACCGACTCCGTCTGCGACGCCGATGGTATGCTCATCCACGCAAATGAAGTGTGCATCTTCCCCTCTAGGCTTCGACTCGTCGTCCTTCGGTAGATAGACTGCTCCTGGGATTAGCCTCAGATTCATATGATCACTTGAGATATCCCTGAAATTTAAATTTATATATCAAACATTTTAATTAATTAATTGAGCTGGTTGAAGAGGGACAAAGATCAAACATCATATATATGACGACCGATTCAAGCTAGCTACCACTCATGGATCCGAACAGTTAGAGACTTACAGCAATATCAAAATGATCTTTAAAGCTAACCCTAGTTTCCGCTTTTTTTACCAATTACCAGTATTATATATGAGAATGATAGAAATCAAAGAAAACACTGTCTAACTCATCAAACAGAAAAGAGAGATAAAACATACCCATCAAAAATCGCTCCATTAGAGATCGGATTAGAATGACTATAGGAATCGTGAGATTTCCAGATTCTCGGAATGATCATATTTTTAGGATTGAAGAATCAAGTTCCCTCTAAGTAAAATGGAGAATACAAAATCAAGAAACTTGAAGAACACAACACAACGAAGACTGTGAAGAGAGAGAGAGAGAGAGAGAGTCCTCTGGAAAAGATCAAAAACTCTTTTCTTAAGGAAGATCGGAAGCGAAGCGCAAGGATTTCGAAATTGAAATGAAACGAAAGTAAGAAGAGGGATAAGTTCCAGTAACGTGTGTAATAGAAAATAGAAAGTATGTAAGGAACCTGACGTTAAATAGAAACTAAAGCAAGTTAATAACTGATTACCTTCCAAACAAAAACGTTAATAACTGATTAACGTTCAGGATTTCACCGATTAAGATTTCTCTAAACAGAAATTGAGAGAGAGAAGACGCGGCGAAGCCGCGAAAGGGTTATACAACTTTTAAGAGTAACACGTGGCACAATCTGCGCCCTGAATTAAGAGCGAGATCTTAATTTTTAATTCTGAAGTCCTAATACAGTTAAACTAACAGTTGTCTTCCCGTACTAAGACAGCTGTACTTAATACAAGGGCAGCAAATCCTCTCCGGTGATAACCGGATTTTGCAAATCCGGTTATCACCCTTAGAGGTCACCACGTGTCTCCTTTGACACCCATTAACCATGGGTAAGGTTCACCCAACCCTAGGGTTCACCCAACTATTTTTGGTTTTTTTTTTAAAATAATAATTCTATTTTTAAAATTAAAAAACTGTTTTTAATATTAAAAAAACTCTAAAAACAGTTTTTTAATTTTAAAAAAAAAATTATTATTTAAAAAAAAAACCAAAAATAAGTGGGTGAACCCTAGGGTTGGGTGAACCTTACCCACAGTTAAGGGGTGTCAAAGGAGACACGTGGTGACCTCTAGGGGTGATAACCAGATTTGCAAAATCCAGTTATCACCGGAGAGGATTTGATGCCTAATACAAGGCGTCATTTATTTATGGAGTCAAATCCTCTACGGTGATAACCGGATTTGGCAAATCCGGTTATCATCCCTAGAGGTTGCCACGTGTCTCCTTTGACACCCCTTAACCCTTGGTAATGTTCACCCACCCCTAGGGTTCACCCACCTATTTTTGGTTTTTTTTTAATATTAATTCTATTTTTAAAATTAAAAAACTATTTTTAAAAGTTTTTTTAATATTAAAAACAGTTTTTTAATTTTAAAAATAGAATTAATATTAAAAACAAAAGTAGGTGGGTCAACCCTAGAGGTGGGTGAACATTACCCATGGTTAAGGAGTGTCAAAGGAGACACGTGGCAACCTCTAGGGGTGATAATCGGATTGGCCAAATCCGGTTATTACCGTAGATGATTTGGCTCCTTCTATATTTTTATTTTTTTGTGCGTGATAAATAAACAGTTTAAATACAAAGAGTAGCTCCCCTTTTTACATTGAAAGGGTAGCAATGTTGTAATTATGTGTGCTGGTAAATTACCCCAACATTCCGTAGTAATTACAACTATGCTACTACCCTTGTGTAAATAGAGGAGATCCGCTTCAACACCATACTTGAGATCGGATCTTAGCCATTCGCGAATTCCGAGAGAGTTCAATAGCTCCTACTAGGGGCATATTCGAACCAAGCTAGCTTGAAGCTCAGCTTGGCTTGGCCCAAAAAATCTTGGCTTGAGCTTGAAAAATAGGCTCGATCGAGCTGCGCAATTTTTGAGTTTGAAAATGTATTCAAGCCGAGCATAAGCCAATGCCTATTTGATCCAGCTTGGCTCGAAGCTCAGCCCGATTGAGGCTCAATCCGACTTGGCTTGAATATTATATAAAAAATAATATTCTATATATATCATTATTATATGTAAGTAATATAATTATTATACATATAAATAATAGAATTATTATATATATAATAAAAACATTAATATTATTTTTAAATTACTTTTTAATAATTCAATTCTAGCTCAAGCCAAGCCTAAGTTTAGCCCAAGCTTGAGCCTAATAGAATATATTCGAGCCAAGCTAAGCTCGAGCATAGATTAAAAAAAAAAAAATTTTAAACTGAGCTGAGCTCAAGCATGATGAAAAGAAGAAGGAACTTGATTGGACAGTCCATGTGTGTGATCCTAACTCAAAATTCCAAATAGAGTTGCACTTACAGTTGTCTTACAATATTAAACATCTACACCTGAAACGACATCATTTATTACCTTTTTTTTTTTTTTTCTTTTGTGATAAAAAAGATTTGAGGTGATAAGCGTACTTAGGATCTCTATTTGTAAACCTAAGGCTGATCTTCATTGATTCACGCTTTATTATTAAATATACACCGACTGTGAGGAGAATTTCAAAATAGGGTATAGACCAATGAAGATCAGTCTTAGGTTTCCAAATGGAGATCCCACTATTTTCCAAAAGATTTGGAATCTTCTATGGTTATAAATAAACAAAAAAAATATGATTATTAACTCTGTTTACTTCAAATTTAATATTTTTTAAATGTATTTTTTCTACCGTTATAAATAAATAGAAAAGCTGCGTTTTAACTATAATTACTTCAAATTTAATATTTTATTAAATATATATCTTGATTCCAAAGGAGTATTAAAAGTGACATATATAGACTTGTTACACGTAGAGATTTTCAAGTCAAAAAGAAGTTACACGTTTACCACTTAAATAAGAGAAATGCTAATGAGACTGCAAAAGGCTGAGACCACACTGAGAAAGTGCATGTGACGCAAACTCAAACTTAACTTTTATTGAATCCCTTTTTATTTCTTTGAGTCCCGTGCATGTGCATCACATGCAACAGTCTCGGTGTGGTGTCTCGGCCAGGTCTCGGCCATTATGGTCTCTAGCATTTCTCCTTAAATAAGTAGTGAAAGTAAAAGAAAGGACTTTGTTATGAGACCGTGTCAGGGCTGAGAGAGCATGAGATTTCAGGTGGCCCTATATCACATAATAGACACCCCACTTGAAATCCCGTGTTTGAGAGCATGGTATCAGTGGTTTCACGGTAACACGGTCTCCGAAACTTTATCCTCAAAAGAAATTGCATTCCGTTAGTCCGCAACAGGGGTGGTAAAAAAACCTTGAGTTGTCACTTGGCTTAGCAAACAAGCTTCAACACTCTTTTAAAGCTCGTTTGGTAAACTGAGCCCAGCTACAACACCTTTAACATTATGATTTTGACTTCTGCCTGTGATTTTGACTTCTCCTCCCCTTATAAGGTTTCGCAGTCTCTTTTACGCCTGCCAGAGGTGCTCTTGGGCAACCATCATGTGACGCGTCGAGGAGAAGGGCGGGAGAATGAATTAGGATGAGGAAACGTTAATCCTGTTAACGGAGAGGTTAAAGTTTGAAATTTTTTTTTTAATTTTGTGTTGAGCAATCCCTCTCCTTTTAAATGCCACATGTCATGATTTGTGATGTCCGAGTACCCACCTTGGGCATCCACCAAAGGTAATGTGAAACCCATTTTTAAATGCCACAGTAATTGCCTTGTGGTATGATTGAGTTTATCAAAAAAATAAAAAAAAAGGGTAATGAGAAGCCCATTTCTACCGTGTCCAATCCAATTATGAAAACAGGTTAGAATGGAATAGTGAAATAGCGTTGGAGTGGGATTTTTAACCCTGGAGTTAATTTTTTTTTCCTCCAAAAACTAAGGTTAAATTGTTAAACCTTAACCACAGTTAACATGAACACGTATTGCCCTATGGGTGAGATTGAACTCGGGATTCTCAAAAAAAAATAATTAAAAACTCTGCGAGAGTTCAATTCCGAATCACAGTCTATTGCGATTGATCAGGTGAGTTCACTCGCACCCCACAACTCAACAAAATATCCCTTTACCTGTGGTTAAAAAGCTTAACTCTTAAGGTTAATTTCTATAAAAAAAAATTTTTTAACTAAGGTTAAAAATATTAATTCCATTAATCACAGTTAAAGGACACGTGGAGCCTTGTGTATAGACCATCCCTACTGAAATTGTTTATGATCCCAACTCCCGTTTTGGTGCGTATTTTCCTTTTCCTTATCCATATCTTGTACCCTTCACTTGGCATTCTCTCTTAGAGAGCTTCAACAATGGCGTCTCCTGTATTAGCTTCAACGCTCACCTCTTCTTCCATCTGTCCCAAAACCCTCTGCAGATTCATCTCTTCCTCTTCTTATTCTTCTCCATTTTCATCGACCATCCCTATTCTCAGTCTAACAGCTTGCCCTAGAAAAATCGAGCAGCAGCAGAGGAGAAACCATGGTTTGTCTGTCAAAGCGCTAACCCTAGATTTTTCTGGTTCTTTTTTCGAAGGAGGAGTCGGAGAAGACGAACCACCAGCAACGCCTGGTTCGGCTATTTCAATAGCGGAGGAGAAGGAGGAGCCCCAGTGCCCACCTGGGCTCCGCCAGTACGAGACCATGGCCGTTCTCAGGCCCGACATGTCCGAAGACGAACGACTCGCTCTTACCCAGAAGTACGAAGAGGTAATTTAAACGCTTGTTTTCTCATTTAATTCCCCCCCTTTTTTTTCCCAACTATTTCCATTTTTAAATGTCATTGTTTGGTAAATTTGAAATATTTTTCTTGCGCTTCTTGTTCTTTGACATGGTGGGTAGGGTGATTACGATGTAATTCTAGTTTTTTTTTTTTAGATTTTTGTGATGTATTGTAGTATTAGAATTAGGTTGGATTGCCAATTTCTGTGGCCATCTGTGGTGCTGTTATAATTCTAGTGCGTGTCACGGTGGGAATAGGGATTAATCGTTAATTAATAGTTGAATGTTTATGGAGTACTGTTTGTTGGGTGAATGAACCTTCATGGGTCGAGTTGATTTCTTGATCTCAGTTGGTTGTGAGTGATGAAATAGGAGCACGAGGATTGTTTAGGGTTCGTTCTTTTGGTGAGACTTATAAAGCTTGACACTTTGCACTTTGTCATGATAGTTGTCAGGAAATTTGTGTTACTTTGTCAAGGTTTCAAACAAAATTAATTCTTACCATCATAGGATTTCAAGTCATATCATTTTTTGTGAGATTTGAAATTATTCGTTTTGCTCCATTTGAAGTCTCATGGGAATTGCAACCCAAGAGATGAAAGCTCGATACATCTAGTTCTCAAAGGAAATAAAACTTGCAAAGTGCCTGACTTTATAAGTCCCAGCAAATGAACGGACTCTTATGGGAAATGTACTCCGGGACATTTTCTGGTTGGACTTTTCATGTTGTGCCATATGAGTTATAGTAACAAGTGAAAAACTCAGTTTTCATTCCATCTGAAAAGGATTCAACTTTTTTTTGGTTATGTCGGTTGGTCCACTCAAACTCTAATGAAGAAAAAACTGTAATCCAACTGAACAATGCCATAAAATGAAGCAATCTTGCCACAAGTATAATGTCTGGAAGTGCCTTAAATATAACATTGTATAATTAAGATGTGAGATGGACATCTCATACATTTCCTCTCTGATTGGTTCATTGATATTGGAAATGCATAATTTTCTCCTTATGTATTGTGGCTTTCTATGAATAAGTTATGTCGTCACATGCATTCTAAATAGAAGTATAGAACTTTGATGTCAATTTTTTCGAGTGACAATCTACTTTAATAGTCCTTAAGTTGTAGTAGAAGACCAGACTTAGAAACATGTGAATCCAAAGCCTATTACCATTGTAAATGGGCATGGGCTGACGGTAACCAATTTCAGTATCCTCTAGGAAGGCCTTTGAGCTATTCCAGTTGCTATTTTCAACAGAAGCAATTTGGATTTACTACCACCTGAGGTACATAGGGGACATAAATAAACAAAACTAAATATCAATGCTAACAACATTGGTAATATGTTAACAGGTTGTGGCATGATGGCTCTCTAACATTAGGGATGGCATGATTTCCTTGCTGGAGTACTGTGATGACAAGTAGAATATGGAGTTTACTGTCTGAGCCGGCTGTGAAAAAAGAAACACAATCAATCAGTTCTCGTAATTATCAAGTAGTACTTACTGCCTATATGACCATGTTTATGCATAGGTGGGTGATATGCTGATTCCAATCTTGATGCGACCAATACTTCATGACCAGTGTTCTTCTCCTTTGGAATGTGAGAGACGTGAATGAGTTGAGTTCCGTAACACAGCTACACTCTAGGCCCAAAAAAGTGAATGAAAGGAGGATAAGGAACATTTGCCTTCTGTGTTAGTAAAAAGGGTAGGGTGGAAGGGAAAGAAAACAAAGCATTAGTGAAATTTGATGTAAATTGAGCTTGAGGCTCATGGCATGGAACTCTTAAATTGGTTTGTAGATCAGCGAGCTGAGCGATTTTCAACTCATGAATTTATTGCTAAGGATATCAAAGTTCAAATCCAATTTAGATGTCTCAGGTGCAAGCTTGGAACTGTAAGAGGGTATGATTGATTTGTATATAGGTTAAAATGGGATTTAATGAAAATCAGAAATCAAATTTAATGGGTTCCTGCAGATTCATTTCAGCCTAAGTTTAATATCCAAACCGTTATGAACCCAATTCTCAAGAAGATGGTGACAACAAAACAAAGAACAATGGAGAAGATGAAAAAATTAGAGTTAAGAGGGAGAGGGAAGGAGGCAGTGAAGAACTTTCATTAAAACAACATTTCCTTAAAAAAATTGTAATTGCCCTGTCTTCTGATCTCAATTCTATGAGAAAAATGTATTTTCTATCTTTTGGGGATTTTCAGGTGAGGTTACAGTCATAGTTTAAAATATCGATACGTATCTTGTTTGGAGCTACCCAATACACTGGTATGCTGAAAAAAAAAAACTCTCCCGTATCAGACCGATACAGGCCCGATTTGGGGGATTTTTCAATTAATTTTTTTTCTCTCCTTTCATTTACACTAAGATCCACACAGACCTGATACACACAACTTATTTATGTAAAATATTATTTAAGTAAATAATTTTAAATTAATATTACTTTCATTTACTTAAGATATTAATATGCAAATAAGGTTATCCCCCCATTTGAATTCAGTAAAAATTATCTTGATCAAAATTCTTGAAGAATAAAAAGTCAACTTTTAGTTCAAGAACAAAATCATCTTTTTAGCACCTTTTAGAGATTGGGTCAAAATTTCAAATTTCAAATTTCAAATAATTAGGTATTTCTCAAATATCAAAATTTTATAAACTTTATTATATTCAAAATTACCAAAACCCAAAAGTTTGGCAAAAAAGTCTCATATTTTAGTCTTAAAAAATATTTTCATCTACAGGGTCAAAAAGTCAACTAACAGTGTAACAGTTAAGCATAAAAGTACTTAATTAAGCTTAAAATTTATGGTTGTAATTCAATACATTCTTATTTAACTCATTGAATGTAATGTTTTAATATCTAAATTATTTTTCTTATACTTAGCTAAGTGATTATGGTTTGTATATTAATACCTTCTTATCAGCACAACATGCACGCCTTTTTTAACTTATAAAATTTTCAACTCTCATATGTATTTTTACTATTATAATGGGAGAGGCAAGCGTAGCCTGAATTTTTTGAAATTCCTAAACTACCCTTATATAAAACAAACCTTTAATTTAATGTTTTACTTTAATTCCCAAACTACCCTCATCTATCTATTTAAAGAATAGAATCACAGTCAATCACGATTGAACTCGGGGAGAGTTCAATCGCACCCACGGGTAACACGTGTCCCTTTTAACTCCTATTAACTGTGGTTAACTCCTTCCCCTCGCTCTCACGTGCATCGCACGTACCACCAGCTAGTGGTTATAAACATGATTAGAGACCTTCATTTAGTTTGTTAATAGCTTATATTTGCATTAAAAGAAATTTTATGCAAAGTATCCAAGTTTTTTATTGCGTATCTAAACATTTCTTAGCGTATCTTGATTTTTTCCGTTGTTTTTTTTCCGATACGGTTCAATATGTCGATACGCATCTTGTTTTGGACTTCCCGATACAACAACCGATACCGATATTTTGAACCATGGTTACAGCTAAGATACAGCTAGAATAACCAAATATGTAACCATTTTCTAACTGAATATGAGAGAGAAAGAATTAGATTTTTATTTGGAGAATGTTGGTTTACTTGGTTAATCATAATGATGGCCAAGTCCTTTAAGCTTATTATGACCAAAACAACTTTTTGGATAAGTTCTTCAAAGGTTAAAAGGAAATAATTGTTTTGAACAACTTTCCATTTAACAAAACTTCTTTCAGGACCTCCAAACCACAACTCATCATCCTCCCCCGAGATATTTATTATGTCTTAAAAGTGGGCCATACACTTTTATAACCTCTTGTCCTAAAGGAAATCACAGGTGTTGGACGAAGACACCATTCCCAAGTTAGAAACTATATCCGCCATCAGGCTTCAAACTATTAACGGTAAGAGAATGGGACTACGAAAGACACAACCCTCAAGTAGGCCACAAGGAAAAGGGGCAAGTAACATCCCAAATCCCTTCTAACTGTCGACCCAAAGCAAAAATCCATACTACTGGAATGGGTAATGGGGGGAATGCACACGTCCATCCCCACGGAGAGGCAATCCATACCTTAGCCCCCTGACAAAGCAAAGTTATGGTACGTGGTGATCAGGTTCCACCAAATCCTTAAGGAGGAAATCAAGGCTCTTAGTCAGTAATTAGCCTTTTAGTTCAAGTTTTCATCATTGATCCTTGCAGAAAAGCTTATTGCGCCATTGAATCAAGACTCGTTCTTGATCAAATCATTAATCATCAGAAAGGCGTTGGAGTCAGAACATCATCATTGGCATTGGTGTCAGAACATTGTTGAAGGCGTTTTAAGCATAAATCGGGATCTGTTTTCTGAATAAATCATCAGAGAAAACATTAAAATCATTATTACGCTTCTTGGTTCATGATATCATAAAAAATATCAATTCATGTATAATCCACGTGTCATTCATCGAGTAAATTGTTTAATTTAATTGAATCAAATAACCCACGTGTAAAACTCTTCATTATACACTATCAACAGGATCCCTCTAATTCTACACAGCCAAGATTTAAGCAACCAAGAAAGGAGAATTTTTTATTGCGTCAAAGAATGAACATCCATTTGTATTAGTTTAAGGAGCTAATCAAGGAAAGATCATACAAATTTTTGTTTGTGAAACCGATGAAAAAAAAAACTGTTCATGAAATCGAATTGAAATCCTTTGAATTTCTTGAGAAAGAAAATCTATGTAATCAGGACATGAAACTTATAGTATCATATAGGATATTGAATTTTAGCAGCGTCATCTATCTGCGAGAATTTCTCGGTTCCTATACACTGCGGAGTGCAGACGATGTGGTAGCTTACTGTTTGTTTTGTTGCTCATGTTCCCACTTCTTTTTGCCTTCTCCCTTCTTCTTATAAGTTAAGAGTACAACTTCTGATTGTCCCTTGTAAGCTTCATACTTGAGTAAATCTTCCTATTTTACTTTGCAATATAAAGGGATTTTTTTTCATACTACTAGTTGATGAAGTTGAATCTCTTTCTCCAAACCCCGGCAGTTCCAATATTCTCCATCTCCATCATAGGATATAATTGAGACTATAATCTTCTTGCAAGCTTCCATTTTTTTAGAACAGTTGATGTTTCAAACTCATTATTCACCGACTTCTGAGATAAAATTTAGTCTCATTCATCATCATCATTAACACATTGGCCCAATGCTTGGGGTCTGCAACACATATTCTGATTCTGCTCTGCCATCTGTAGTTCTCATTTTTTCTTCATCATCGTCTATGCCTTATCACATAAGTCGCTTTTAGATTATTGTAAAACTTGTGATTTAATATTGACTTCCCAGCTATAAAACTTGACTCAGTTTAGAATTATAATAGCTGATTTCTGTAGTACACTAGAGCACACACAGGAAAGTTCTTATCACTTTATTTCTATTTACTAAAAGAAAGGGGCCATGACATGGTTGAATCACCGGGTTGTGGAAAAATTAGGGAAACTTGGCATAGACTAGTCACCTGATTTTTTGACTTTATATACTTGAGTGGATAAACTTGGTCAGGATATGAATCAACTTGCTGAGTAGACCAACTATGTTAATTTATTTTAATTTTCTGTTCTAAGTTAATGGATGCTCTTTTACAGTTACTTGTCGCTGGGGGTGGCATGTACGTGGAGGTATTTAACAGAGGGGTAATTCCACTAGCCTACAGCATCAAGAAGAGAAACAAGGCAGGAGAGACCAACACTTACTTGGATGGTATCTACCTCCTCTTCACCTATTTCACCAAACCCGAGTCCATAACAGCTCTTGAGGAGAGACTCACAACCGATGATGATGTTATCCGATCTTCCAGCTTCAAGATAAGAAAGAGGAAGTATTAGAGTTTGGATTTACTGCCGTCTTCATAAGGAAAAAAAGTAAAATGTACTTATGAGCTCATTATGTCATTCTTCTTTTCCCGAATTATTGAAATTTGATTCGATTGTAGCTAAATTTCGCCAAGCTAATTGCAGTAGGGATGTTCTGTTTCACAGGCTATTAATGAACCCTTATGCATACTGTCCAGATTTAGTACATCTATGGAGACCTTATTAAAATATCACCTGGGTGGAATGGAATCATAATTATGGATCCAATCTAGGAGATGTCTCAAGATAAGAATCCATTGTGGCTGGAGCTTAGTTTCATGGAAAATAGTATCATATTGTAAACCATGTAAAAAAATAATAATAGCTTGATGTCTTTTTATGGAGGGAAAAAAACACTAGTTTTCTTTGAAAGAAAATGTCTTTTAGCTGCAAACATGTTAGAAGAAAAACTTCTGAGAGGAAAAAGGACTAAAAGCTTGGGGAATCTAGTTCTTCTCAAGTGCATAAATCCCCTACCTCTATGGATTAATGTTAGCCCATTTGTTTGGTTCTGCGTGATATTCAAAGATAAACTTGGTTTTAGGCGACCTAGATGTTCGCCGCACCCAAACATGACCGGTCTTGGGTCATCTACTATTATTAACATACATTCCTCTAGCAACAGCAGTCTAATGGAAATAAATAGAAAAATAGTCAGTTTCTTGAATAAAAGTCTGATTTATTTAACTTCTAACACTGGAAGTGAAAAATAAACGGCCAGAAATACCCCTTCATTAGTCTCCTTCAAATAGGTGGGGGGTGAGGGGAAGGGAATCATCCTGAAAGGTGTCTTTTTCTGAGAAGGCATGGGTATACAGAGACCCTCCTCTTTGCCTTATTGTAATACAAAGTTCGGAGCTAATGCTAAATGAGCCGGAGAAGATTGTTTAATGGCCAGGGTGTGAAGAAAATAACACTTTTTCACTAATCCAATTTGCTAATCTTTTTTTTTTTTTGGTAACTTAATCAAGTTTCTCAAAAAGGTCCTATGGCTTTACCAAACCAGTGAGAGTGAGAGAAATGGTAGCTTTTTATGTGGGCCTTCTTCGATTTCTTTGTTAATGTAAGAACCACGAAACCTTTTTTTATTTTTTTTTGGGCACAGGATTCTCTCGAGTTGGAACCCCTAGAGGTCGCCACGTGTCTCCTTTGACACCCCTTAACCATGGGTAAGGTTCACCTACCCCTAGGGTTCACTCACCCATCCGTGGTTTTTTTTTTTTAGTAATTATTATTTTTTAAATTAAAAAAACTGTTTTTAGAGTTTTTTAATATTAAAAATATTTTTTTAATTTAGAAAATAATAATTAATAAAAAAAAAAAAACAAAGGATGGGTGAGTGAACCCTAGGAGTGGGTGAACCTTACCCATGGTTAAGGGGTGTCAAAGGAGACACGTGGCGACCTCTAGGGGTTCCAACTCGAGAGGATCCTGAGCCTTTTTTTGGTGGGGGGGTTCCAAGGAAATGAATCCAGCTGCACTGTCTCCAGATTCCAAGGGTGGATCTTGAAACAAAAAAGAAAAGGAGGTGGTGATGATTTTCATGCAATGAAAGTTGTTTTTAAGTTTAAAAGATCTGTGTTGCTTATCTTCAGCAAGTTCCAGCTTTACAGGTCTCAGCCATGGAAGTAAATTGAGGAGAAACCAAGCTTACTGGCCCCAGGAAGACCCGGTTTTTGAGGTGGGTTTTATGATGATGATGATGAGGTGAGAGTGATGGCTTTGATTATTTGGAGAAAAGGGTCCCGAGAAATGGCAGCTTGGTTGGACTTTAACTCAGGTAGGGATGATCAAAATATTAATGTAGAAGATGATATATAATATAGAAAAATTTTCAATTCCTATCCGTATTTGCTTTTCTGGGTTTTGAGTAGAAATCTCTTTCTAGAGATAAAATTGGGGGTTTTCTTTTCACTGGGAGCTGTCTCTGTTCCAATTTTTTTTCATGTTTATCCTTTTCTTTTTTCTGGGTTTTGCTTTCCATACAAATGAATGAAGTTTTCTGGTTCTTTTGAGGGAAACTGGAAAGGGCTAATAGGGAATTTCAGTTTCAACTAAATGGGCTTGCATGGCGCATGGTAGAATTTTCATTGCAACATCACTGCAATGCGCCGGGTGTGGAGAATATACCTGCAATTGTTGGTGGTAAATTGATGTAAGGAGTCTAATGACTCACATAATGGGGTCTAGGTTAGCTGATTTAGCTTACGTGGTGCTTGTTAGTTCATATCGAAACGTAATGACTGGTTATGAGAGGTGGGTGAGAGATGTTAACAGCTTAGCTTTGTTAAATATCTTGTCTGTATGGTAACTGAAAAATACCTTTTCTAGCCTTGTAGTAGGTGAAAGTGGTCCTTTTCAGTGTTTTCCTTGTTCTTACAGATCAGCAGCTGTGGAAAAATACAATAAAGAATCACTGTTTGACACAGAAATCTCTCCCTCTGTCCTCTCTCTCTCTATCTTGCAAGCTTTTTCTTAACAATAATGGTGACCAACCACCAGGAATCCAGAGCTTTGGCTTCCACCAGAACTTTAAAAGAAAAGAAATAGAAGGAAGCAAGTGGAGTTAATTGGGTTAGTCTCCTATATGAAAACCAGGGAATATTTCCATGATTTCTCCTGCTATTCTGTTACAGTACATACCTTTTTAACTGGCCTGCAGTTTCACACTCGTGTACAACCCATGATTGTGGGCATTCTCTGACCACAAAATGTGGTTAACCTCCAAACCACATAATGAACCTAGATCTCTGTAGCTTTTGTTGGATGGCTTGTACCTTAGGATCTCCATTGAAACGCTCATGCCCCTTTTGAGTTTTAATTCTTAGTCAATAGCTGAGTCCTCTTGTTTTGAGTAGAAGTAGATTGAATTTTGGTTTCTATAAGAAGTTGCTGTAATGGGTATTGAGTTTTTTTTGTATTGAACCGGATAGGATCTTGGTTTATGTGGAGCCTTAACTGAGGGATTTCTTTTTGTGAATTATAATGAAAGTGAGGTCAAGATTTCTGTATGACCTGATAAAACTTTGTTGAAGCATGTTGATAACTCAAATTTTGGTGTGAATTGTAACTTGAATTTCTTCCTTGACATTTTCCAAAGGAGAAGCAGATTCCAGAGTGATGGGTGAGGAGGAGGTCTCAGCTTCATGTCCGTTCATCTCTGAAGAGACAACTGATAGCCTGTATCCAATGTATTTTGGTGTTTCATGTGCATTTGTTGCCCTAGAACTCCTATCCGGATCTGACATTGACTATGAGCGATGGTCAGAGACACGAGATATAATGCTTAAAGGCAGTGCCCACCTCTTGGGATTGCTTGTATGGCGAGTTCAGAGAGCAGATGCCAAAGAGGAAAGATGTGAGCTTATACACAAACTTGAGAAAACCAAGAGAGAAGTGGCAGTGTTGAAGAAAATGAGAAGCGAAGATGCAAAGGCCAATGAGAAGGTCATGGGTATCTTTGCTGCACATGAACAGTGCTGGTTAAGCGAAAGGAAGAAGCTCCAACAGCAAATTGGAGCTCTTCTAAACGAATACCAGGTCCTCAAGAAAAAGAAGGAAGAAGTTATATTGAATTTGATTGATAAGATACAGGATAAGGAGCTTCAGATACAGTCTAGAGATACGGCATTGGAAGAAAAGGAGAGACAAAGGAAGGAACTAGAAGAAAAACTACAGAAGGCAGAGGCCACCATGGATAAATTGAGAGAAACTGTGAGAAAAGAAGCTCAAGAACATTGTTCCGAGCTTTGGCAGCACAAGGCTGCCTTCATTGAGCTAGTCTCAAACCAGCGACAGCTTGAAGATGAGTTGAGTCATGCCCACTTGCAAGTTGAGGATGCAAAGCAAGAGCTTGACTCAGTTTTCAAGCAGAAAGAGGAGTCAGTCTCAATGGTTCAAAAGCTATCCACGGAGATTGTAAAGATGCAGAATGACACAGAACAAAAGGACACGATCTTGTCGGTGATGCTGAGAAAATCTAAATTAGATACAGCAGAGAAGCAAATGCTACTAAAGGAGGTTAAAATTTCCAAGGCAAGGAGAAAGCAAGCCGAGCTAGAAACGGAGAGGTGGAGGGCAGTTTGCGAGTCTAAGCATGAAAGGCATTCTTTGAGAAGTAATTTGGTTAACAAAACAGATTCAAGATCAGAGGTCTTCTCAGGTGCAAGAGAGGTGTACCCTATCGAAGCAGGGTGTTCGCAGAATCCAAGGACCGGATCAGAGCCAACCAACAACAGGGTGAACCCCAAAACTCTTCTTGTCAATTACTTGCAACCTGAGTTAAGAAACAAGCGGGATGATATTACTCAGGGAATGATTAGTTCAATTTATGATGGTTCTGTCCAGTTCTTGGTCAAGGAAAATGGAGAACACGGTAAGATCAAATTCCTGATTTTCCTTTTCCTCTAATGTTTATAAGCTTTCTATGTATCCAAAGTAGGGTGCTAGATGATATCAGGTAAAGTAACTATGATTAGAGATCTTGATTCCATTCTATTTTGTTTTGTATTTGTGGGTTTATGTTCTTAATATTTTCTCTGTCCCAAAGTAGAGTTCTAAAGCTTTAGATTGTACTTGTATTTTTGTTAAAATTCTTAATTTTTTTCCCTTCCTTACTTTGAAGTGATCACAACCGATATCCAGCAGTTGGAAGGTTGGGTTCGCTCGGAAACAGATAAGTGCACAAACGTAATCGAGCAGAGACACCACTTAGAAATAGAGGCCTTTGTAGAACAGATGAGACTCAAGGATGATAAACTAGAAGCTTTCCGCTGGCAGTTACTGAGCATGGAACTAGAATCAAAGCGGCTGCAGTCCCAAATTGAAGGGCTCAACCAGAATCACTCTCCGCTCAAGCTGGCAAACATGCAACTAGAAGCCTTATTGTTGGACCGGGAAGCAGAACTGAAATCCTTAAAGGAGAAATTTACTTTGCAGTTGCACATTGTACATGGCCTGAAGACCAACTTTAGTTCATCTCCAAAGGATCGGGCGTTAGACCACGAGACTTTCTGGTCTGATGTCGAGATTATAAAGGGGAACAGAGAGAAAGAGAGAGAACAAAAGGCTACTTCATTTAGAAATCCTCAGGAGCTGGAAACTGAGAAAGAAGAGGAAAACCCATGTGAGATCTGGTCCAAGGATGTAGGTTTGATAGTCCAAGCACCCGATGAAAAAATTGAAGTAGAGAAGGAGGTTGCCATGGACCCAGGTCATGTTATAGAGGAATGTGTGGGTCCAGAGGAGGCTGAGGATGTTGATAAATTAGCTTCAGTTGGAGATTGCTTGATTACGAAGGGCATTTCTTCACAGAAAATGGATTTCCATGCTCTCGGAGTTTCTTACAAGATCAACAGGCTGAAGCAGCAACTTCTCATGCTTCATAGATTGGCAGGAATGCAAAACAATTGTCATGAGACAGAGATCAATGACCGCGAACAACCTCATATAAATGGATTCCTTTTGTTAATATCTTTTTTAGATAGACAAGTTAGCAGGTACCAGTCTTTACAAGAGAAGATTGATGATATATGCAAGCGGATGGTAAGCTCTTAAATCCACTGTCTGATCAGGTTGAATGATTGCCCATCTTTTTTCCATAATCAGAACTGTAACTTCTTAATTTTTTTTTTCATATTTATGACTGGTTTTCCAGCATGAGAATGGTCTAGATGGAAGTGATGGAGATTCAAGTATTGCAAGGCCAAAGGAGGAAACTAAAGCACTGGAGCACTTTCTCCAAGAAACATTTCAGCTACAAAGGTACATGGTTGCAGCTGGACAGAAATTGATGGAAATACAATCAAGGATTGCTTCTGAATTTGTTAAGAGAGCAAAAGAGCTCGATGGATCTGCCAGCTTCGATATGAGGCGGTTTGCAGATGGTGTCGGAACTCTCTTCAGGGAGGTGCAAAGGGGTCTTGAAGTCCGGATAGCTCGGATTATAGGCGATATTGAGGGGACCCTGGCTTGTGAAGGGATTATACATATGAGGAACTAGCATCCAGTCCATTGCTATTAGTCCCTCTCTGGATGTGAACTATAAGATTGAGGTGAGCCCAAGAGCAGTTCAAAATTCTTGGTGTGTACAAATGCAAATTCAAGGCTCTAAATGACTCTGTTGTACTTGTGTTTCTGCAAATTTTTTAGAGATGAATTGTATGGAGGAGTTACTTCCATTGTTTATAACTCAACATAAATGCAATTGTTTTCTTATAAAATTTTACTAGCAGTGGTTCCATATCTAATGTTGAACAGTATTAAAATGTCCAGCTAACAAAATTAGCACCCATTGTTATAACAGAGCATATCGGAGGCATTACGCGATAATCAATATGGTGTTATAGTATCCATAACGACAAACATAAGTTGGGAACAATTAGTCATTCGTCTATGATGTCTCCTCTCCTGTCTCTTCTTTTTGTTTTACTGCACAAGTACATAGCGACACTCCCCGTTGGATGAACCTAACAAGTAATATCCCTCTAGACTAGGAATACATATCCCCCTAGACTAGGGGTTGTATTTGGGCTAAGCCAAGCCGGGCCGGCCATGCTCGAGCTCGGCTTGAGCTCAATTCAAGCTCAAATTTTTAGGCTCAAAGCTCGGCTTGGAAATATTGGTTTGGGTCAAGCTCGGTTCGGGCTCAAATTGGTTCAAGCTCGAACCGAGCTTGGCTTGAAGCATAAAAAATATATTTTTTATTTTTAATAATATGTATTATAAGTAACATATTAATAATATTAGTATATTATTTATAATATTATACAAATTATTAATTATTACTAATATTAATATTAAATTATAAATATGTCAATCCGAGCCGAGCCGAGCCGAGCCTCAATTGAACTGAGCTTTGAGCCGAGCCAAATCTGATTGAGACTGGCTTGAGCTTGGTTTGATCAAGCCAAGCCTTCAAGCTGGCATGGATTGAAATTTGAATACACCCCTACTTCTACTTCTAGTAGTTCTTTCCCCATACACCCCGCCGTTTGCTCCAATGGTAGGGTGTGACCTCTCTTTGGCAAGAGGTCTTCGGATCTAATCCCACTGGATGATGAGTAGCAAGCGCTTAACTCCCCACTGCTAAATCGAATAGATACTAACACACTAATTGAGGCTGCGGCCTAATCGTATATCTAAGAGAAAAAAAAAAAGTAGTTCTCTTCCCTAAACGTGGACACCCTTTTGGGCCAGCCCAATATGAACCAAAACTCCAACTTGTGCTCATCGTGGGCAAGCCTGAGACAATTTGGCCTACACCCTGCCAGAGTTGGACCCGTATCGGATACCTCAAGGTAGTACTGGGTCCAGTGCATTCTAACTTTGGTAAGGACCCAACTCGCCACCACAAAGTATAGTAGTACTCTAGTACCAGTGCATTTCTCTTTATGCAATACCCGTTCAAAGCAGGCCGAGGCCTGCCAATGGCCAAGTGAGCCCAACCCGATTAGTTGTCGGACCCAGTATACCGTCCATCTCTTCCCAGCCCTTTTTTGCCCCGTAATTTCTCTGGCTTTGATTGTAGAACGAGTTCGAGAACTGCAAACACGAACACGGGACTCTCAGTTTGGGGATAGAGTTAGCAGAGAAAAAGGGAGAGAGAGAGAGATGGATCCCAATCTCACGGAAGTTTCGCAGCGATTCAAAGCTGCTTTTATAAGAAACGATTTCGATTCATGTACAAAACTCCTCTCCCAACTCAAGGTAACGCCATCATCATGTGCCCTATGGCGAAGATCTTCGTTAATTTTCTCGTATTTATGTAGAAATTACCTGCAATGGAATGCTTCAGGTTGTTCTGAAACCCTATGTAGATACTTTACTCGCAATGAATCATATACAAGTGCCTCTCGTTTTCCCTTTTTTCTGTTTTTAAGTTAGTAGCAACACAGAGATTGATGATTTAGGACCAGAGAGATTGATGTTTTATTGTTGTATGATTTGAATTCGACGTATCAAATATTTTTTGTGGATATTTGGAATAAGCTGTTGTTAAGATTTTGGGGATTTTGTTAACGGTTCTTGAATCCGGTCATCGGGTCAGTTTCCGTGTTATTTAGGAAATCAAAATCTAGAATCTCAATAAATTAAGACAAATCAGAGTGCTTTGTTCATCAATTGGTCTGGATTTAGGTGGTATCGTATGAACTCGTCAATAAAGCTGTGCCATTTGCATCCTTAGAGAACAATCTGTGGGAGTTAAATCCAAATTATAGTTTTGAATAACTGTAGGAGCCAATTTTATTTGTGTTGATGGGTTGATTTAGTGAAATCTTTTAAGTCCATTGTTGGCATACTGGGTTGCATATGTAGGACTAAAAGTTAAATTGTTATAATTAATTTAAAAAACTGTATATGGTTTAATTCATACTCACTAGGTTGAGAAGATATGGTGTTAAAAATGGATGTTGTAAACACTAAACATGCAAACATGAGCATGTGAGGTCAAATGGGTGGTGTAGGATAGTAACTAAAAGTGAGAGATACATAATTTTTAAATGGGATAGATTTACATTTCCTACTCTTGGTAGAGGGCTTAAAACTAAGTTATAATGCCAGTAGACTATTGTCTAAACTTCCTGAACCCGGTATATTATTAGTGGATAAATTTTTCTATTTATTCAAACTATAGATCTCAATGGGAGCCTCATCCTTGAAGCATGAAAGATCTCCCATTGTGTTGACTTTACGAGGAGCTTAGACATGACCTAGAATCTCTATTTTCCAGAGAGGATATAAGTTATTTGATTCCTATTATTACCATCTATCTCAGACATTTTGGATTTTATCTTTCAGGTCATGTTGACAGAATTTAAAAGCCTTCCGCCATTGTTCGAAGAATCACCTAATGCTGTTCATGAATTGACAATAGCAAGTAACACTCTGGACTCGAGACTGCCTGTTATTTTGTGCTTCTATCATTATGAATATTGAAATTGTTAATAAATCTAATTTGCATTGATGATCCTTGCATTTCCCATAGTCATGATTATTGAGAGAATAGCAAACTACCATTTTACCTTTTTGCTGTTTCTATTCACTTAGCTCGTTTAGTTGTTTGTCATAGATACAAACTTCCTCTTGAAATAGGTATATATATAGGTAGAAAAAAGATTTGTAGTAATTAATTTTTATTGCTATAGATTATGTATTATAGTTGGTGTTGCATATTACAATCTTATCTCTAAGCCATTTCTACTCGTAATTTCTATTAATACGAGAACTTTCAGGGGATATATATGAGCATGCTGTCGTTCTAAGTGTGAAGATAGAGGATCAAGATGCCTTTGAGAGGGATTTCTTTCAGTTAAAACCTTATTATAAAGATGCAGGGTAAGTTTCTCTTTTCTTCAGCTTAAGCTATGCAACAAGTTTACTTCTGTTTTTGGAGAGATTTATGTGTTCCATGCCACAAACACCTGTCAGACACAAGCCAATAGTCATTCAGTAAAATTTTAAATTGTCAAATATCCTGTTCTTTAAGCTATTGGTTTTATCACTTTCTTATATAAATTTGATGTCTATCAGCTTATCCAAGTACAATTTTTCTATATTATTTACTCATATAGTTATCTGTACTAAAATTGTTTTAAATTATGTGAATTTGATTATATGAACATATTGCTGTATTGGGTTTGTTGGGTCGATGTGTCTTATGGTATCCATCTTGACAGTTGACACCGCCATATATCCATGTCTAAGTTGCATATTATTAGGTTCATCTTTAGTGGCTGATGCAAAAAACTCAAATGTCTGTCAATCAATCCAAACTTCATTGTTACCTAATGTTTGCACTTTATTTTGAAGGTTTTGTTGACAAGTTCTCTTTTCTTTTGCTGGAACAGTAGCCGCCTTCCACCATCCCCTCAGGAGTACCCTATCTTAGGCCTGAATCTTTTGAGACTTCTTGTGCAAAATAGAATAGCGGAGTTCCACACTGAATTAGAACTGCTTTCGGCCACTGCTCTAGAGAATCCTTGCATCAAGCATGCCGTGGAATTGGAACAATCCTTCATGGAAGGGGCTTACAACCGCGTCTTCAGTGCCAGGCAAACAGTGCCGGATGGGACTTATGTTTATTTCATGGATCTGCTGGCAAAGACAGTCAGGTAATTTATTTGACTTAGATCGATGGCAATGGCTAATTGGATTCAAGGAAACCGAAGGTATCAACAAACAACTCAGTGGAATATTTGTGCTCCTTATGGGTGGATGATACATTACAATTTATAGCATTCTTTTTGTTAGCAAAAAAAAAAAAGAGCGCAGGGGGGGGGGGGGAATAGTTCAAGCAAAGTCCGTTTAAAGGATGGTTGCAAATATTCAAAGGTCAAATTCTGGTTTAAGGGTCAAACCATTGGATGGATGGTCTCATTAGCCCTTTACGTGTGCCGTGTAGGAGAATGCTGCTGGTAGGCTTTTCACATGGCCTACCTGCTGCTTACCAAGATTTCCTCATTGAAGTTCAATATGTGTAGATTTACTCATTGAATTTCAAGATTTGTGAATCTTTTTATCATCAATCCTTTTCTTTTATACTTTCCTCTCCACTTGCAGAGATGAAATATCCGGATGCAGCGAAAAGGCATATGAATATCTTTCAATTAATGATGCCCAGCAAATATTGATGTTCTCTTCTGACCAAGAACTTTCTGAATATATCAAGGAGGTAACCTTCTTTTCTGCTTTGCTCCTATTTTCTTTTTTTCGTTTGTTTTGTTGACCACTCAAATATGCGAAAGCACTGGATTTACTTTAATAGGACTTATTGGAGTGTGGTCTGTCTGAAGCTCTCCTCTAGTTTAGTCCTAGCGAGTAGCACCTTAAATTGCTTATATTTACGCTGTCAGATCATTATTATAATTTTTTATTTGGCATATACAGTGTTCTACAAGTTATTTATCCATATTCCCTTTCTCCAAGATCTGTCTAAACAGATGCCATATTGTTTATGCTCTTGGTTGAATTAACCTTGAGTATATCCCTGTTAGGTTTGATGTAAAGATATAAATGCATCATGTCCGCATTGCCTATGTGTGCACTTTTGATTTTTTATATTTTTTTTATATTTCTCTTGTTGGGAACCTCCTCTCATTAATATAGGGAGATGGTGTATATTTTGTTGGACATATTTTAGTCTGATGTATGTCCTTTTTTCTGATTTTCTCGACCATAACATGTATTTCTATGAACAGTTAAAGTTTCAGCTCTTGTATAGATAATCTGACTGGTATAAAATTATAGCTACGGTTCATCTGAGGTTTGTCTAATCAAACCTTCAGATCAAATGAGGTTAGGTCCTGAATGGGAGGACGCTCTTACATTTATATGTAAAACAAAGTAGATTTGGTCAACATCACGTTATATGTTGTTTGCAGGAGCATCCTGAATGGGAGGTAAAGAAAGGGCTTGTGTTTTTCCAGAAGGCAAAAGAGTCGGCACCTTGCAAGGAGATACCGTCACTGCAACTCATGAACCAGACACTCAGTTATGCGAGGGAGTTGGAGCGAATTGTGTGAAAGCTGCTGCCTATGGTACATTGTGCTAAACCCTTACAAGCTTGGTAAAAGCACTCCCGTGCCCCCATTTAATTCAAAGCTCAAGATGATCAGAGAAAGAAATGCTCCAATATCATTGCTTGTGTTTTGTTAGAACCACTTTCATTACTTCTATCTACAACATATGTCTTGGCTTCTTTCATTACTTCCATCAGTGTTCAGTATGTTTTCTCAAATTCGGAAAAATTATTTCACGAGTTTTGTTTGCACATTAATCTATAAGAGGAATATTGTGGTTTCCATCTAATGGACTATAGTGTCATAGCTTTACGCATCATGGAGGAAAACTTAGTGACCTATTCTAGATCTGTGAGGTCACAAAATTCAATAGAATTGGATGATTGCAATGATCTGATGGATCACAATCTTTTGATGATTGGCTCAAGAAAATTCTAGATTAAATGGTGATGAGAGAATGCACCTTATGCATTGATTATTGACCTAGTAGATCTCCTAGGTGGGACCCTGGTTTTTTTTCCCCTTATATATGGGTATGGCCGTATGGGTGATAGACGGGCGGAGCCAAGGGACAAGGGGGGGCACTCCCCCCTATATTAATAGGGCAACACCATGGGCAAGGGGGTAGTTGCCCCTTTACTTTTGAAGTAAAAAAATATTTATACAATGTTCTTTAATTATTTAACAGGACAAAGTCATGGGACAAAAAAAAATATTATATTATTTTTAAGGCATAGCCATAGGGAAGGGGACAATTGCACCACTGAACTTTTGAAAGAAATCTTTTTCAATTGTATCGAATCCAATTTTTTTTTTATTTTGAAACCAACAATGACCTTATAAGACCTTTTACCTTACTTTAACTCATTAGATTCAGTAGTAGGTTCATTAATTGCACATAATATCTTGAATGAGAAGAAAAAAAGTATCGCACGATCGTTAGAAGAAATAAAACCTTTATCTCGGTCCAACTCAATTCTAAATATAATGTTATTTAATTATTTAACGGGGCATAAATATGGGGCAATTGCTCCAATATTATGTTATTTAATTATTTAATAGGGCATGGTCATGGGATAAAGGGACAGCTGCCCTCATGAACAAGGATGAACAATACCCATAGGGTATATATTTCGAAACGTACGGATGAGATGGCCAAAGTCCACAAACTTGGTCCTCAAAAAAAAAAAAAAAAATTAAACTTCAAGGATGATGCATTGAATGGAAAGTTTTTATATCGAGACATTTTGGTTTCAATCACATTTAGTGCTTGCTTGGGAGAAGAAAATTGAGGGAAAACAGATGACAATCATGACATGTGACCAAAGCATTTGAGAGGGTGATAATGGCTGAGATTAGTGCTCAATGTCAATTCACCGACACTGAAAATCTCACACTCCATTATTTTGTTCCCTCTCAGTCCTAGTTGATAAACATTTTTGTATTGGGTTGGTGGGTATGAGCCTATAATCCTTTGGGATCCCTATTTTGCTTTGAAGGGGATTGCTAGCCTCACTCTACTCCTATGGCACTCACCCCTTTTCAATGCAAAAGACAAGGGTTTTGTGTCCGGTCCTTATAAACTTAGCCAGCTTTTTCTTGATTGTGATTTCTTATTTTGTAATTTCTATAGTTTATGTCTGTAATCTGTATCATCTGCATCAGGATGGATGGGAGGATGGTACGAGCTGCCCCTTACCGTCCTGCACTACGTGTGGCTCACCTGTTTGGAGATACAACACTGTATTGTATTGGGTTACATGTACTGGTTTCCTTTCCTTTTCTTACCCCATCAGATGTAAAATTAGATTTTTTTTTTTTTTTTTTTAAAAGCATATTTCCCCTTCTTCAAATCTCTGAGCCTCCTCTCCTTTCTGTTTTCTGACATCAATATGGAATGTCCACACATATTTCCTACTACTTGAATTAAAACTTTTTAAACGATAAATTATAATGGAATGGTTGAGATATTCTTCTCTCTTTATTAGCGAATGATATGGAGATCTCACCTGCAACTATCTCTTGGTTGCGACTTCCATTCACCCAGTCAACTGATTCGATTGAGCCTATGACCATCTCTCTAACTTAAAATATATTAATTGTTTTTAGGTCGCACCGCCGATTAGGTGTTAGTATCTATTCAGTTAGTGGGCGGGTGGAGAGTATATACAAACTTCCATCCTCTCGGGAATGGAACCCAGTACCTCCCCGGTACTCCCCAAAGCAGGGGATACACTACTACTGGGACAAAGCCATGGTGTGTTATATTATAGTTGAGATCATAAAAACTACTACTGGGACAAAGCCATGGTGTGTTATATTATAGTTGAGATCATAAAAAAATACTAGTAGTAATTTACAGGTATAATAATGTAATCTGTATTGTATTTGTGTATGACTTGTTTGAAATGGCACTTTTCCAAGGTCAGTACTGTAAAAGAGCCCAACTGACGTATTGACCGTAGATAATTGTTGCCAACACCCTAACAAAAAAAAAAAAGCCCTACTCCTGGAAAGGACTGTCGAGTGTCGATTCTACCACTACCTTTAGCATCCAATGCCAATGGTAATGGTAGTGTTTCCAACACGGCCAACGAATAATCAACCCAACCCTAACAGGAATCCGGATCCAGTCCAATTGTCATTGAACTTATTCAAGTTCAATGGCACTCACAGAACCCCTTTAACTGTCCTTTTAAACTCTGGTTAACAAATTTTAACCCTTGAGATTAACATTTTTTTTCATTAAAAACTAAGGTTAGATTGTTTAAACCTAAAGCTTAGTAAATCTTAACCATAGTTAGTAAGGGTTAAAAGAGACGTGTCCCCTAAAAAGATATAAAATCATATAAATATTTTTTAATTTTTGGGTTGTTTAATACGGTTGGCCGCAACTACAACTAGTGTTGGTTAACAGTAGTTAATGGGTGACTCTAAATATAGTGTGCCTATCAATAGCCACACGACGAATCCGTCACCCGAGAAATGAAACCCCCAACACTCCACAATCTTCTATCCTACTTTTCTAACAAGCAAAAATATCCTAGTCGTAGAAAGATGCAGTGCAAGGGATGGTAGCTCGACTCCTGTGCACCTCTAATAGCATCAAGATGCTTAAATAATACACTAGTATTCCCATCGCCCCCTTGATCTTTTCCTATTACTGGCTCCCATCCGTCAGATCATTTGCAAACAGATCAAATGGTTGCAATCAATCATCCAGTGACCTGGTAGGTACCCAACTGGCTTCGGTTTACCTCTGGTGGATGCCCCAGGGGCGACCTCGAGTCAATGGGCACTTGGCGATAAAGGGGGAGAAGTCATTTCACTTTCTTCCCATGATTTTGACTTCTCCCCACATGATATCTCTCCCCCTTTAAAACGTCACATGTCCAATGATGTGTGGATGCCCGGGGTCCCACATGGGGCATCCACCAGAGGTAAGCCGTACCCAACTACCCATTTCATAACCTAATGGCATTTTCGTAATTTCAATCAAACCCTAAAAAGAGAACAGGAATCTAAAAAACGGGTTTTGCACATCAGTTGTCTTGTCCAACCAGCCTTGCAAATACACTGTTATGAATAACAATTTTACAAATTAACTCATCATTTTGCAACCGTTTGACAAACAACCTCAATCCCTAGTTTCTTTAGGCTTCCGTTTGTTATTGTTCAAAAATGACTATTATGCCCTTATGTTATTTCATAACCACACAAAACCTTTAACTACCCTTGAACTATGGTTAATAAGCTTTAACTCTTGTGATTAAGATCCACACCCTTAGGGATAAAGCATCTACCCTGGTTTTTTTTTAAAAATGTGTCCCCTCTTAACTCCCTTTAACTTAGGTTAGGATATACTAACCCTTAGAGTTAAAGCATCTAACCTCGGTTTAAAAAAAATTAACGTAACCTTTTTTGAACTCCCTTTAACTGTGGTTAAGATTCATTAACCCTTAGGGTTAACGCATCTAACCTTGATTTTTAGAAAAAAAAATAGTAAAAAATAATATATCCCTTCTTAACTCTCTTTAACTGTGATTAAAATTCACTCACGCTTAGGGTTAAAACATCTAACTTCGGTTTTTAGAAAAAAAAATAAAAATTTAAGGTGTCCCCCTTTTAACTCCTTTTAACTGTGGTTAGGGTTCACTAACCCTTATGGAAGGGGACATGTTAATGTTTTTTTAAATACCAAAGACTAAGGTTAGATGCTTACCCTAAGGATTTGTTAATCTTAACCATAGTTAATGGGAGTTAAAAGGGGACATGCTTTAATCCTAAGGTTTAGTGACACATTAAATTTATTTTATTTTATTTCTAAAAACCAAAGTTAGATGTTTAACCCTAAGGGTGAGTGAATCTTAACCATAGTTAAAAGGAGTTACAAAGGACGCATTAATTTTTTCAATTTTTTTCTTTCTAAAAATCAAGGTTAGATGCTTTAACCCTAAGGGTTAATGAATCTTAACCACAGTTAAAGGGTGTTCAAAGGGGGACATGGTAATTTTTTTTTAAAACCAAGGTTAGATGCTTTAACACTTAAGGGTTAGTGTATCTTAACTTTGAACACGTTAATATTTTTCTTTTAAAACGAAGGTTAGATGTTTTATCCGAATCTTAATCACAAGGGTTAAGACTTATTAACCATAGTTCAAGAATAGTTAAAAGCTTTGTAAAGTTATGAAATATAAGGGCATAATAGTCATTTTCCTAACAATATCAAACCAAAGGCTAACAAAATTGGGAAATCCCAGTGAGACCGCAAAGGGCCGAGACCACATCGAGACCGCCCATATGATGAGCGGATCTCAAAAAAATAAAACCAGATCTATGAAAATTTTGAGATCTGCTTATCACATGTACAGTCTCGATGTGGTCTGGGCCATTTGTGGTCGGTTGCAAAATCATGAGTTAATATGCAAAACTATTAATCATAAGAGTGTATTTACAAAGCAGATAGAACACAACACCTAATACGCAAAAATACACCCCCATCTAAAAAAGGTTAGCTTTTTCTCGTGAAGAAGCAGCGTAAAGAGCACATTACTCCCTCATATTCATTACCCACTCCCCCTCTCCCCTTTAAAAGCAAGAATCTCAAACAGATAGAGAGAAAGGAGAAGGAAAGAGAGGTTATGGAATCCGAACCCAGCTCCACGCCTAAGCTCTCCATATTCTCATTCCCTAGCCAGTCACCCGAACCTCCAGGTATTTCAACACCACCCCATCGAACCCCAGCTTCGGTTCCATTCCAGTGGGAGGAAGCACCAGGCAAGCCCCGAGCTTGCACCACAATCCTACCCAAGCTAAGCAGTGCTAGGTCCTTAGAACTCCCTCCGAGGCTGTTTACAGAGATCAAAGTTACCAATATGTCCTCCCCCACAACGGTCTTGGATGGTCCGTACGTGGGTCGATCTGTATCTTTCTCGTCTTCGTTTAGAAGCATTGACAGAGGACAGTTTGGTGCAATGGTTTGTAGCAAGAGAGACTACTCCAAGGAAAGAGGCTACTTTGGTTCTTGGAGGAAGAGCGGATTGAAGGGAAATACAGATATTGATACGTGTAGTAGTTTTGTTTTGCCTTCTTCTGGGGATGGTGGTGAGAGTACCACAAAGGTGAAGATTTCAAGGATTAAAAGAAGTGGGAGCTTCTTAAGTATCTCTAACACAAGGTCTCACTTGTGGGTAAGTGTATCGCTAATTTTTTATTTTTTTATAATAATATTCTTCTTTTTTGTTTGGATTTTAATGGAGACCCATTTGCTATCTGGTTCATTTAGATGGAAAATCCCTATATTTTGGGAGAAAACTAGATAAAATTGTTGGCAAATTTTTGGAATTTTTATATATGCTGTGTTTGGTTTGAGGTTAGCCCACTAGAGATTTTTGTTTTTTCTTTTTTGATTATCTGTTACACACGCACTTGGATTCCGTCAATCTGATTCCTAGAATATGTGGGACAAAATTCCTTCTTTCTTAGCTTTTTTCGTGGGTTACACTTTTCTCTCACTCAAAAAAAAAAAAAAAAAAAGTAAACTTTTTTCAATATAAGCCTCGCTCCTTTGACTTTTATTTTTCTAAGCGTCGTTTTTTCCTGAGACCAAAGCTTGACACTTTACGCGTAGTCCCGGTAGTCCGTAGAAAATTTGAGTCACTTACCCTATGTTCGGTTCCTAAGAAAATAAGTGAAATGAGAGAAAAGAAAAGAAAAGAAAATTCGGCGAAACACCCGAGAAATCCAAAATTTTGTTTTCTTTTCCATGTTTTAACCTATTTTCTCGACAACCAAAAATACCCTTAGTCACGGGTTTAACAATATTAATTCTTACCATAAAGAGATTTTAAGTGTTATCATTTTTCATCGTCTTTTTTTTTTTTTTTATGAGATTTAAAATCAATCATTATGATTTGAAGTCTTGAGTTCCAACTCAAGAGATCAAAAGCACAATGCATCTAGTTCTCTAAAGAACTTCATATGTCTCCAAAAAAGAACGGACTCTATCCTTATGTTTGGTTGTCGAGAAAATAAGTGAAAAGAGAAAATAAAAAAAAATTGAATGACACACAATGAAGAATTGTAGTAAAAATTAAAATTTTCTTTTCTTTTTCATGTTTTCACCTATTTTCTTAGCAACCAAACATGCCATAATGGATTTTGCTTTTCCATATTTGCATTCTTCCCCATTCTGGAGTTATTAATATCTTTTGAGTGCATTAAGGTGACTGAAATTAGCACTAACAGTTTCACCTAAAGAGGCCAAACTTTCCAATTTCTGAAACCCATTTTTCCTACAAGTCTTTTTCTCTTTCAAAGAAGAACTTGAATTCTAAGCTTTGATCTTCTGTAGAACTTTTTACCTACCCATTTGTCTTTTTTAATCATTTTCCTTCCCTAGCTAGAGGTGTCTCCTCAAACTAATATAGCAGTTTACACGTTATGCATTATCAAACAGGCAAGCATTTACGAAAGCTTAAAGCAGGTGGTCCCATGGAGGACTAGAAAAATTAAGAAGGTTGGGCTCGTGATGTGACTCTCTTTTGGAATCGTATGATCTCTCTAATCATCCGTCATCTGCCACGTGGTTCCGGTGGGCTTTTTTGTAAATAAAGAAGGTTAAGTCAACTGAGAAAAAATGCTGCATATTGCTGTAGGTTCTGATTCCGAGCGTGTAGTGCACTTCAATGTAATACTGTAACGCTTATTTGTTGTTTTATTATGCATCCCTTTCTTTTTTTAAAAAGGCATGTGTTATTAATTTATTGTTTTCCATTTCCTTCATTTAACTACGAAAAATATCCACTCGTTTACGTGTTTCAAGTGGGATTTGATTTATTCAATTATCTAATATTTATCTATGGCACACCAATCAGTGGGCCATTTCTTGGATGGATCATTTTCAGATAGAGGTATACTATACTATCCGCTAACTCCAATGGTAAGGTGTGGCCTCTCATTGGTGAGAGGTCTCGGGATCTAATCTCACCGGTGATGACTGGCAAGCACTCCACGCCTAATCATATAACTGGGGTTCCAGATTTTGTGTTTGGACTTTGGACTGCAATGATAAATTCTGGGATTCACTAATTCTAGGATAAGAGCTATCCACTCTCTTGGCTTGCATGGATAATGGGCTTAGCATATCCCTCTTATTAGAAGTCTAGATAAACTAGGATTCTAGTTTTAGTAGAAACGTGATATGTTTTCATGTGTTTATCTTTATCTCTTTCCTAAATTAGTTTTTGTATTCCCTATTTAAGGAGAACTACACAAATTTTTAATTTATTCAGATTCAGATTTCTTTTCACTTAATAGAGTTGATTCAAGGCTAACAAGTGGTATCAGAACTTCTATGATCACTTGATTCAATCAAGTTCTTGGGATATGTTTGATATATCGTAGTTTTTTGTTTTGGAAGAAAATCATGACTATGAATGCAATAATTCAATCAAAACTCCCAAGATTTTTTGGAATAAACTACGATCATTGGTATGAGATCTTGTAGAGATAGGATATACCAACATAGCAGATCAACAAGCGTTTGATAACCTCTTACAAACATGGAAGGATACATTACGGGATGCTCGAAAAAAAGATCAAAAGACATTGTATTTCATCTTTCAATTTGTAGATGAAAAGGTTTTTGATAGAGTATCTATTAGAATTATTGGTTGTAATAACCATTTGATTTAATCATCAAGAAGGGATCAAAAACCCTTGATCAGATAGCGTAACGACAGCCATAAAGGCACCGATTACAGGTATTCATAAAGTCGCAGGTTACGGGGGATTCTTTCTATAAAAAAGAGATAGGAGCAACTGCCTCTTCTTGATGATATGCATCTATGATCCTCAGAATTTTTACAATCGGTATCAGAGCCTACAAGGTAATCCTTCCCAAGATATTTTCCAAATCAAAGCACTCTTATATCCCTTTGTTGTGACCGTGTCAAGGTGATCGTATCATCCATGTTCTCTTTTTAATTCTTCAAATGTGGGTGATTGGATGGCCGAGAAATGGCCGGAAAGAATTCAATCTTTAGAGCAAGAAAATGGATCAAACAAATCTGTAAGAGTATCACGGCGTCAAGAGACGGACCGATCCGATCCGGTCGGTAATCAATAACGATGCTGCGATCAGCGTCGTCGGAATCATCCCCTGATCGCTTGTGTGGAAGAACGAGAGGTGGATGGTACGATAGCCAAGTAGCGAACTGGGTGGAGGAGTTTTTCTTATTTATTTATTGATGATGTTTGATTTTGAAAATGTGGCTCTCCTTTGAGCGATTATCGAAGCCAATACAAATTGATTTTTGAGTCTGGGAAATCGAAATCGATATACAAGAGATTGTGTGCTTGTTAGGGTATTGGTAAGTTTAGCTTTGTTTAGGGAATTCCGCTTTGTTTCTCGCACTCGGTCAGGAGAAGCACGGAGCAACCGCCAAGCTAATCTTTAATCTCATTGGCTAATAGTGGGTAAGTGGCCCATTTTTGCTAAAGGTGGAATTTGGAAAAAGAGTTCAAAGAAGCTATGTTGCTTCCTGCAATTCAGCGAAAATAATGAATCGGCTAAGACCAAGTACCCGATCTCATCATGGAATTGGAGTTCCTTCTTCAAGGTTAAGCCAATGATGACGACCAGAATATCCTCCAACTGATATCTGATCTGACCATGTAGAAGGGTTTAGGTGGGCAACCGATTCTGACTCGGGAGAAGTACTCGCCACCCTCGTAGCTACCGCTACCTTGACTGGTTTCTTGGTCTCAAGAAACGGAAAAAGCTTGGAAATGGCGTTTCAGACGTTTCAGATGTTGAGGAGTTAGAGTAGCCGTTTGTTAATACAGACACAAAGTTATGGAGATTGATGATGGAGGATGGAGATAAGTATGGTAGTATTGTTTAGGTGTGGGACATATACACGCATTTTGTGTATCATCTATGAAGTTGCTTGGATGACGTTATGACTCTGGCTCTTTCTAAGAGAGTAAAAGGTTGAAGAATGTGAAAGATATTTTATAAGAATTTTGATAGAATTAATCTTTACTTTTGGGGCTTTTATTTATCAAGCAATACACTCCTCCCAAGCCGTGCCAAGCCAAGTAAAGTGAAATTGAGCCAAGCTGAGCATAATACTATGGGTGGATATGTCATGCCCGGATCTAGGGTACGAACATACATAAAATGAATGTGTATTGTGTACACATTTTCTGTAATATTAGATTCGTTATTTAAGACATTCTCAAACTTGTCTTAACTTCAGGCGAAACAAATTAGATCGAATGGGAAACAATAGTACTTCAAAACTTTATATAATAAACTATCAACTATATCAAAATAAAAGACTTTAGGTGTGACACAACATCACTTCTTCAAGCCTGATGATAGACTGAAAAACGACTATCCTTAAACTTAATAGACAAAGGTTTTATACTCTCACTGTTGTCGCCATTTTTAGCATTTCATATTTTTAATCTCAAATATGTGAGTGCTTCGAGAGTGATTATATATATATATATATATATATATATATATTAATTTCTATGAATATCTGATAACTTATTTTCTTAAAATTTTCCTCATTTTTAAACTAAATGGTGTCTTGAATATTGCTTTATGAGGAACTTAATCTAAAATATACAATATAACCTTTAGAGCATTTTCCTATAGGAATTCTAACATAAATGAATAATTGTTCATGACTTTAGGTAACATGGTTTTTCCTTTTAATTATTCATTATGTTTTTAAATGACTAAATGAAATAGTATTTTAACTATCTCATAATTTTGAAGATACTAAGTAAACAATCTTTAATATTTACTTTATGTCGTATTTCATAACTTAGATCTTTTTACTAAGAAGATTATGAGCTTTACCTTCATGGATCATAAACAGAATCCAGACTTTTGATATCTATATTTATAGATTAATGAAACATCTTTATACCTTATGAAAAACGGAAAAATGATTACAAATATTTGTAGGTTATTCTATCAATATTTGTAGAGAAATTCCTTTGAAACCTTTAAATTTTCTTTACTTAATGGCATCAAACAAATCTTCATATTTAAATTTTTACATTTCAAAGTTACCTTATTGTATCACTTTTAATACATTCTTAAAATAATCATATTTTAATGCCAAGACATTTCAACTTTATAAATCATGACGTATATTAATATGGTCATATAGACAATTACAAATTAATAAAGAAATGATTCATTTTCCAGATTTAAATCTAATTAACTTGTTTGAGTATTAGCATTTAATATATATTTCTTTACCAGTGATTTCTCTCAATTTTTTATATTTTAGATCCTGATGAATCTCTCAAAGATATTATAAATGTGAATTAGTGTTTCAAGATTAATTCATAATGAATAATATGAAACATCATCTCTAGATGCCTCAAAAGCATATCAGGATTAGTCACTCATCACCTTATGAGATTTTTATACTTTAATACTGCAGTTCATTCTCCTTTTAACCCACATAGAGGTAAAATATTTATACTTTATCACTTTTCTTTCATGTACTTTAAGTTAATTATAGATTGATTAAAATATACTTAGAGAGATTCAAACCTAAACTGCAACATCAACTTTATGTTGACCATTATCTCAATTGAATTCATATTTGCTATCATTATTTTGGATGTTTCCATGAACTCTAACGAATCCATCATTTCAGACATGAGTCAACCTTTACAGACTTAATTGCTCTACATAAACTAAAAGGTTCACATAAAAGTTTGCATCTAAATATCCTTATGCATGAATCATTATCCTTATTTCATGCTCTTATTGATGCAAAAACATATCTGATTGATGGGGTATCAATCAGACAACCCAGAGTGACTGTAATAATAAACACATCTTCTGGTGAGATAGCTATTTGCATCATCACACTCCCTCCTTTGGGCCGAGAATGCAACATTCAATTAGCTCATCTCCTTTGGTGAATTAATTTCACCACAAGACAAACTAATCATGAACACTACAAATTTCGAAAACTTTAAACCTTTGGGCCTAAACTTCTCTAGTCTGCAATGTCACACCAACCTTCTTACTCCATTTTAATTGTACAAGATGATGACCCACCTTTGAGCTTGATCACCACTCTCATAACAATCAAACACAAAACCTTATAGCACTCTCTTTTCAATATATATAGGAAATAATCATGCACATTTGAACGTCACTCAAATTTTCCTGATCGATGCCACTTTGGTGACTAACACGACCATTTCAATCTGGTTGGTTCCAAATAGGGAGTTGCCTAAAATTTCATACCCCAAGGAATTATTGATTGTTTAAATAAATATGCATCAATTAACATTATAACATATTACAAAATCCTTATGGGCATCATTCAAAATTTTACATGCATTTTAAGTCTACTAATTCAGTCATTCACATAAAATTAAATTAAAAAAACATAATTTAAAACATGCATTGGAAAACACAACGATAATGCAATTCATTAATTTAAGGTCTTGAACTTCAAATAATTTGTTGAACAAAATATATCATGCACATTATACTAAGTAGTCATGTCCATATATGTTAAAACACGAATAAACATATCTTGGTCCCAAATATTTATTTAGGAAAATACTTTATATGCAAAAGATTCCATCAAAGTGTGTAATCGATAGGTGTCTGAAGTTTGTAAGAGTTAACAACTATATTGGGTGTCATTCTGAATGCACAAATAAACTTAATCATGTGCTCACCCCTGCACCCAATACAATAGGGATACCTTAGGCCTTTTTAGAGTCATTTAGTGGCTACTTTATACCTAAAAAATCTTGAAAAGGTAAATAATTGACCAAACATACTTAATAAGTTGCACAAAGGTTGTTTGTAATTTAGAAAGATATCTATAGTGCCCAAAACTAGAATGAATACCACAATCATGTCAAACAAACTCCATATATATACTAGGTATACTTTAATGGTGGTCCAAGAGATACTTTAAGCCTGAAAAGCCTTTCAGAGTTCCCGAATGCTGAATTAGGCATGAAAAAAAGGTCTGAAATTGAAAAATAGCCTTATTTTGGCACTTAATGTCATAAAATTTATTTATAGAGACAAAATCAACTGAAATAAACCCCAGAATAAGATTCTACAGCCAAAATTAGGCTAGGAGGCATAGAACACGCGCAAGTATCGTGTCGGACACGCTAACACGCGCAGGGATATGAAAAGGGGACACTGGAGTGCGCATCACGCGCGGGGCATGCGATTCACACACAGGAACAGCGTAACACGCGCGGGACGGGCGCTTCACGCGCGGTCTTCAGTCACGCGCGTGCGGTTCGATGGGATCACGCGGTTCGGTCCAGGGCGTAGCTCGGTCCGGTCTGGTTCAGGCTCGGTCTGAGCGAACCGGTCCGGTCCAGAGAACCGATCGGGTCTTATTCGGGTCGGGTTACAGGTCATATGGATCGGGTTGATGGATCGGGTTTCGCCCAGGTCAATTCTGGCCCACGAGGCCTGGTCCATAAGGTTCGGGTCACAGGGTCGGGTTGACCCTCGTGACCCTGTCTTCTTCACCTGAACAAGTTTTTTTTAAAAAAAACCCTAACGTCGTTTACTGTACTTCTTCCATTGGGGGCCCTACCAACCACCAATCCGACTGACGCCAGTGCCAAATTGACGGCATGACTCCAGCAACCAAAACCATGCAGCCGGCAGCCTTCTCCGGTGATGGACGGCGACGGAATCGTCATCCAAAAGAAATCGGCCAAGACCCCTTTTTTTTTGAAAACTTGATTTCTCTTTTTCCCGACCTCTGATCAGATCAAGGAATGTCTCAATTTAACCTATAGATTGGGGAGAATCATCCAAGACCATCGGGGACGGTATCTACACGCCGGACAGGGCATTATTGTCAGAAAATTGAGAAAACCGCCTGGAGATGTGCGGAACACAATAAGGAGTTGCGGTTCAGAAAATCAAGTGTTAGACATATGCATATCAATGAACAGTCAAATTTCTTAAACCCAAACTCTTTACGTTATTTGTTAATTATTTATGCAATATTACATGCTATGTTATGTAGTCATATTGATAGTTATGGCTAGATAAAGTACACTAGTGTTAAATTATTGCACACAAGTACAAAACTTAGGGTGTACAAGAAACATAGTAAATAGCATTAGTCTAAGAAGCTATAACCTTAGCTTATCCATGTTAATTGATAATAAACAGATAAGATTAACATGTGGCTAATATACTATTATTGTAGACATGTATAGAATAGTGGGAGCATAAATTAAAATGTGACTATTGAATCATCATATATATACATGATGGAGGACACACATTTGATAGTGTGATATAACCTCATGCTTTGGTAGAAGAATACATGAATATATAGGTTGAAACATATAATGTAAAAAGTGTAATAGTCATATGTTTTTTAAAATAAGCATGATGGATAAGCCCACATAATAACGATGAATTATCACATGGCTTGATAATCAAAATACAAGCATGGAGAGCGAACCCATTAGTTTAATGTGGAAAAATCTCATGACTTATTAATGAAAGCATGATGGGAAATTGCATGCATTGCATTGAAAAATTTCATGCCTAGATACAATTATGATACGTTAACCCGTTGTATAGCATGATAAAGTCCTCATAGATTGATTATCAATATGTGAAAGTGCAAATGTCGATATAAACAAAAAAGCATTTTGGGAGAACCCGCAAGTTGGTGTGGAAAAACCAAATGACTTAGCACTTAGAAAAGCATTTTGGAAGAACCCGCAAATTAGCGTGAAAAAACCAAATGGCTTAATGCTTATAGAAGCATTTTGGAAAAACTCAAATAAGCATGGTGGGAGAACCTGCTGGTTAGTGTGGAGAAACCAAATGGCTTAGTGGTCTAAAAAAGAATTTTAGGAGAACCCGCTGGATAGCGTGGAAAAACCAAAATTTCTTAGTTGTCAACTCTTTTAGGGAAAGACCATAAATATGAGTTAAGAGAAAAAGCTTGTTAGACAAACATATTCTTACTCGATATATGGAAAACATCATATATGTGATGGTGTGTAGGAGATAAATAATTTAGCTTATGTTATGGGTCTCGTAATCAGATTCTAAAGTAACAATACAATATCTTATTGGTAAGTGGTAAAGAGAATGTTGCGTTGTGTGAAAAGAATTAAGCATCTTTGTCTTGCTATCAAGACAACAACATTATGTTTCATAGATGCTGGTTAGGGTGATAACCTGGACAAATTGAAAATTGATATCCGGTTATATGTTTATCCTTATAGAGGTGTTGTATAGCAACAAGAAATAGACATCTGTTAAAGCAGAGTAACCATGCTATGGTACTGCTTGAAAAGTCATCTAGTTAAAACACTTCATTGATAAATTAAAGTTGGTAAAGACCAATGAATCCATGAAATTTATACTCCGAAAACCGAGCCGACATTAATATGTTGATAGAAGCATAACAATGTGTCAGAGATGTGGTTGAAAAAGAGAATTTTATATTCTCTAGATCCCATCGCTTGAAATGATTAATGTTAAATCATTAACAAATGAAATGTTTATTGGACATGTTTATTAAACAAGGCTACAGTAAAGGTTATACAAAATGGCTCTTAAAGCCAAGTGGGGGTATTAGAATTATTAGCTGTCATAACCATTTGATTTAATCATCAAGAAGGGATCTGAAACCCTTGACCAGATAGCGTAACGACAGCCATAAAGGCACTAATTACAAGTGGCCATAAAATCGTCGGTTACGGGTGATTCTCTCTATAAAAGAGAGATAGGAGCATGTAATAATATACTCTCTAATGGTTTCTATCACCCGGATCTAGTTTAAGGGGGTCGATCTATGTTGTTGGTTTACATCCACAACTGCCTCTTCTTAATGATCTGGATCTATGATCCTACGAATTCTTACAGTATCAAGGGCCACTACAACAAAGATTGCATTGGATTTGTTGGAGAAAAGGTACAAGGGTGTAGAAAGAGTGAAAAAAGTACGAATTCAAACCCTTAAGGGTGATTTTGAAACCATGAAGATGGGTGATACAAAATCTATTGCCGATTATTCCGATAAAGTAGTGACCATTACAAATCAAATGAGGGCAATCGTCAAAAAATTTCTATTATCACTTACTTCAAAGTTCGAGTATATTGTGTGTGCTATTGAGGAAGCAAAAGACACATCTGTTATGTCGATTGAAGAACTCATGAGTTCGTTAGAAGCCCACGAACAACAAATGAAGCAAAGATCATCGTCCTCATCTTTAAAACAAGTACTCAAAACCCACTTTCGATGGATAATACATCCGATCGAGAAAGAAAATATGGAGGTCGAGATTGTGGCCATGGTAGAAGATTCTACAACAATGATGGTGAAAGGAATTAAAGTTTTGACTCTTCAAGAGGCCGTGGAAGAGGTAGATCTCATATGTATGACAAATCTAAAGTTCAGTGTCATTATTGTAATAAATATGATCATTATAAATCTGAATATCGAAAGAGGTTAGTCGATGAAGGCAAAGACAACAATAATTTTGTTGATCAAGATGAAGATCCAAGTGCTACTATTCTTTTAGTTTGCAACACTACAGAAGATGGTAATACCAGTCAATAGTATTTAGATACGGGCTATTAAAACCACATGTGTGAAAGAAATGAGGTGTTTACCGATCTTAATGAAAACATCATTTCTATGGTCAAATTTGGAGACAACGGGAAGATATAAGTAAAAGGAAAATGTGAAATTCTAATATCAGCAAGAAATGATGATCATCTTCATATTTCAGATATGTTTTATGTTCCTAGATTAGAATGCAACTTGCTTAGTGTAGGTCAACTTTAAAAAAGATGTCACATCTTGTATATTGAGAATGAAATTTGTGACCTTAAAGATGCTCACGGTCAATTAATTGTTAGGGTGCCTATGACAAAAAGTCGTATGTTCCCTTTGCAAATTAAGACCGATATTTCTATTTATTATAAAACTATTATGTATAATGATTCTTGGTTATGACATCTTCGGTTTGGCCACTTGAGTTTTGACAGTTTGAAGAACATTGCTTCAAAGAAGATGCTGATAGGGCTACCTTTTATAAATCACCCAAATCAGGTTTGTGAATGTTGCATTATTGAAAAATAACATAGAGATCCATTTCCAGTGGGGCAATCACAAAGATCTACAAAACCACTTTAGCTTGTTCATTCAGATTTGTATGAGTTAGGTTGCACCTCTAATGACAATAATAAGTATTTTGTCACTTTGAATGATGATTACAGTAGAAAAATATGGATTTATTTTTTTTAAAAAAAATATGAAGTCCTACATGTTTTTCAAAATTTTAAATTGTTTGTGGAAAAGTAGAGTGGTCGCAATCTAAAAATTGTGAGAACTGATGTAAGAGTATACCTCAAATGATTTTGAAGATTTTTGCAAGAAGAATGGTATTGATCATCAACCCACCACTAGTTATACGCCTCAATAGAATGTGGTGGCAAAAAGAAAGAATAGGACAATTGTGGAGATGATAAGAAGTATGTTGAAAGGAAAGAGTATTCCTAAGACTTTTTAGGCTGAAGCCGTAGCTTGTGCAGTCTATGTACTTAATAGATATCCTACAAAAAGTCTACCAGTATGTGACACCAGAAGAAACATGTAGTGAGAGAAAGCCAAAAATTTCTCACCTTGGTGTTTTTGGATCCCTTGTTTATGCACATGGGCCTAAAGAAAGAAGAAAAAAACTTGATGATAAAGCTACAAAGTACATATTTGATGGGTATTGTAAGAAGGTTTACAAGCTCTACAATCCAATTATTAATAAGATGATTGTTAGTAGGGATGTGAAGCTTGATAAAACTAGTACTTGGAAGTGGACAAAAGCAGAGAAACAGCATCTTGGTAAAAGTGTTGATTTTGAAGAAGATTTGAGTAATCAAGAAAGGGATCTCATGGATCCGCCTAGTCCACTTACACTTACCTCATCTTTGTCTCCATCTTCTTCTTTTATGCCATCATCATCAATTTCTATTCAAAGGAATCCTCCTCGTACTTCCTCCATGTCTAGCAGATTTAGAGGTTTTGAAATCTCTAATGATAATTATATTGATGATAGTGATATGATGAGTTATATTTTATTTGTAGATTGTGATCCTCTTAGATTTGAAGCTATACAGGGGAAAAAATGGGTAAAAATCATAAATGAATAAATTATGGTCATTGAGAAGAATGATACATGGTAGTTGACATAACTCCCTAAATGACATAAATCAGTTGGTGTGAAATGAGTTTACAAGACCAAATTAAAGGCAGATGGCTTCATAGACCAGCATAAGGCAAGACTTGTGGTAAAGGGTTACAAGCAAACACTTGGGATTGAGTATCATGAGGGCATTTGCTCGTATTGCTAGAATTGAATCTATTAGAATGTTGTTGCTTTAGCAGCTCAAAACCAATTAAAAATCCATCAAATGGATGTGAAGTCGGTATTTTTAAATGAAATTCTTGAAGAAGAGGTTTATGTTGACCAACCTATTGGATATGTGAAAAAATGTGATGAATACAAAGTATGCAAACTAAAGAAAACGCTTTGTGGGTTAAAGCAAGCTCCAATAGACTGGTACACTCGTATTGATTCATATCTCCATGATAATGGATTTCACAAGTGTCCTAATGAACATGTTATTTATGTTAAATATAATGAGCATAATGATATGTTATTAGTCTCACTATATGTAGATGATCTTATCTTCATAGGTAATAATCATCCTATGTTTGATGAGTTCAAGAGAACTATGATTTATGAATTTAAGATGACAGATATAGGCTTGATGTCTTATTACCCTGGGATCAAGGTAAATTAGAAGAGCAATGCAATTTTTTTTTTCCAAGAAGTATGCAAGTGAGATTCTCAAAAGGTTTAGGATGGAAAATTCTAAACCTGTTAAGACTCCTACAAAAACTGATTTAGAATTGTTCAAGACAAATGAATGAAATTTCATTGATTCCACATATTTTAAGCGCTCAATTGGGAGCTTGCGATATTTAATTGCAACAAAGTCGGACGTTGTGTATGGAGTAGGACTACTTAGCCGTTACATGGAGTGCCCAAGTCAGATTCACCTACAAGCAAGCAGCTAAAAGAATTTGCGATACAAGAAGGTACACTTGATAAAGGTATTTTTTATAAATGTACTGATGATTCTAGACTTATTGGGTACACATAAAGTGATTGGACTGGTGATGTTGATGATAGAAAGAGTACATCTGGGTATGTGTTCTTTATTGAAGATTGTGATTTTACTTAGTCATCAAATAAACAAGATGTTATTGCACTTTTAACTGCCAAATCGGAGTACATAGCATTGACATCATGTGTAACTCAAGCTATATGACTTAGAAGAATGTTGGAGGAGATGCACAATTCTCAAGCAGGTCCTAGTACGATTTTTTGTGATAACAGCTCGACTATTTCACTCACGAAAAATCTGGGTTTTCATGGTAGAAGTAAGCACATTGATATACGATTTCACTTCATTCGACAACTTGTAAAGAATGAAGATGTGAAAATTGAGTATTGCAAAAGCAAAGAACAGATTTTACAAAGTCACTCAAGTCTGAAATATTCAACAAGGTGAAGATGAAGCTTGACATGACGATTTGCAAATCCTAGTTTAAAGGAGGTTATTAGAAGTCTAGATAAACTAGGATTCTAGTTTTAGTAGAAACATGATATGTTTTATGTGTATATCTTTATCTCTTTCCTAGATTAGCTTTGCTTTGCTTTGTATTCCCTATTTAAGGAAAACTATACAGATTTTTAATTTATTCATATTCAGATTTCTATTGAGTTCACTCAATAGAGTTGATTCAAGGCTAACACCTTGTACTATCTTACCCAAAAATAAATGCTTTAATACTCCCAGAGTCTTATAGAATATCATTATTATGCGTTCTTCGAATATGAATAGAAATAGAAATAGAATAGCTGTCATTACCATGCTAGAACGAACTCGCTCCAATCAACATGGCAACATGATCCTGACCGGCCATATCTTAAACCGATCATCGTATTACTGTTAAGGGTCCCTTTTGTCATTGGACAATATACATTTTCTTTTGAGAACTAGAAGTATCGTGGCTTTCATCTCTTGGGTTATAATTCCATCAAAACTTCAAATGCAGAAAACTTCAAATGCAGCAAAATGAATGATTTCAAATCTCATAAAATTTGATAAGGTTAAAAATTAATTTTGTTAGAAACCTTGACAAAGTGACTTAAATTTCCTAAAAACTACCATGAAAAGTACCAAGTTTTACAAGTCTCAGCAACAGAATGAACCCTAATGGATGATCAGGATGCAGCTTTATCAGGGATAGAAATACGGATTATAATATCAGATCTGTATGATTTTGGGCTATGGCTAATGCTGCAATGCAAGATGGTTAAAAACATCAAGAATACATACAATTGGTAATTGGACGCTCCAATAAGGCAAATTCAAGCATTGCAGTCTCCTGAACAAGAACATTTTTTTAACATAACAGAAATCATCAACAAATACAAGCAGATCAATGTCAGATAAGGCTATGACCAGTTCGTTTGACATACACACCTGGAGGATCTGTCCTAGCCAAAAACTCGACCGAATAATTGGTTTTCATAAACCAATGGTAAGACTTCATTCTCGAAAGTTGCACATATTCTCGTTTCCCATCTAAACGAGCAATTCATAAGCAGGTTTGAATCATCTGATGTATCTCGGATCGAAGAGCATGTCAGCCACATTAAGGTACAGCTCATGTAGCATCATTCTGCTTTTCTAATTCATAGCCTGCTGTTATATATTTTACCATCTGACATAATATTTTAACTTAAATCCCATCTCACAAGGACTCTTGATTCACCTTACAAGGACTTTCTGTGATTCAACTTGAATCCCATTTTATGCAGATTGTTTACACTTTGAACAGTTTGATAAGGAATGGCATGGAATGCAATTCAGTGATAGAGCTGTATGAGTTTAGTGGAAATGACCAATTTGGATTGCAATCCAACTCAATGAATATTATGGTCAAACTTAAATTCTTGATATGGATTGTAATTTCCATGATTCATTCTGATCTGATTTAGCACTAAATATATGATCATAGTCTATTTTTAAGTTAATCACAATGCATTGGAAAACTGGAATATCAGCAACTAGAAGATTTTGGTATCTCTATATTCCTCCCTATAGGCCATGAACCAAGATGTTAAACCACAACCCAAACCTTGGGATGATATCAAGAATGTGTGAGTTTACATTTAAGTTACAGCTCATCAGCTCAAGAAACCAGCCGTATTTAATAATAAAGACTGACCGATAGACATCACAGTTCCATCCCTGGGCCGAATTCTTCGATTGTTTTCGTGGCAAGTATTAGAACGTCTACAAATGCACTGAATGATGCACGGAGAAATCTTGCCTCAACTGCCTCAAAATGCCTGAATCAACACAAAGACAACCGGAGGAATATGAGAGTTTGGAAGACATGATATAAAGAGCGAGGTTATCTACTGCTGAATCTTATGGAAGTAAATATCTAATTCACAAGTCGAACTCAAACTGGTCAGCTGATTCTAAATTTGTAACGATAAAATGCAGACTTTTTATCTACAGTTTTCTCCATATAATTTTCTTTTCTGATCATGCAAGATAGTACATTAGACTGGACAGTTCCGATTATCTGATTGGGTTATTCATCAGATCCAAAAGAATACATTAGATTGGGCGGTTACAATTATCTGATCAGATCATTTATTAGATGTCCAAGGAGGGACAAATGAAAATGTGGGCCACAACTTCCTGCGTGCACATGCCACGTGTACATATTGAAGTTCATGTACTGTAAGACAGTTGCAATAAGACTCAGACCTTAGATTCGCATTAAGATAATACTTAGAAATCTCCTCAGCTAAAGTGAGGAAGCAAATAATCATGTGGGGAGAGTCACAGATCCCTTTATACTCTCTAGTTAGTCCTTCTCTGTTCCTATTAATACCCCTTTATTTTATTTTACTTTTACTTTTTAAAATGCTCCAAAAATATGAATCAAATTTGACTTCTTATTCCACTCACTTCTCCACCCCCAGTGATCCACCACATCTCAGCAAGTGGCAACATTAGCAACAGCCTAAGAGAACAAACCTACATCTGCATTTAAGAAGGCTCCTACTTTTATTCAAATACTAAAAAAGACACAGTAAACAAATAATTGTGGTCACGTAGAAGAAACTCACACAGAAAGCTTTCCATTAGAGACAGACATCTGTCTTTTCACTTTATCCGGCTGCAACTGCATTTGGCAATGGAAGTTAAATAAGAATCTAATTGAAGGTTTGTAAGTGTATTTGAAACCCAAGGCCAGCATTAACCATATCAGAATAACATCAATTTTTTTAGAACACATATTAACGGGTAAAGAAAAAGTTTTAGGCATTATGAACCAGCACCTCCTTATCAACAGCTAATGCTGAGTACACCATTGATGCATTCTCCTCAGACTCGTAATCTACTTCCAAGTCACTGCAGAAAAAAATTCAGTAAGGTACGGCCAAACACTAATTTTCACCCAATGGGCATGGAAAAGAAAAGTTGAAAGGTAGCTACAAACTACAAAGTGCATTTGACCATAGTAATGTAGAAACAAAGTGACACTAACTGGGGTTGAAAGTTGATACATTATTCCACAAACTCAACACGACCATATATCCTTATGATTGCAAACTGTCTTACCAGTAAGCAAGTTTAGAGATCATCAGAATTTACACTTCTTGGATGGCCAAAAAAATGATAGCAGAAGTCCAAAATGGCCAAAATAATGATGGCAGCAACATCAAGTAATGGATGCTAACACGCTGCATGTATGACAGAGGTTTTGTTCCCATTTGATGCTTCCTACTGTCTATAATAATACTAAGACTGAAATTTATTTTATCTCCACTAGTTACAGGTTTACAGTTCCACCATTTTCAATAGGCACTTAATAGCTTTTATGGGTTTCATTAGTACTAGATTCTATATATCTGAGTACCAAAAGTCTTAACTGGACCCAAGCACCATAGATTAGAGGCACTTGGTTTTTGGTCCGCTGTAGCCTATGCTTAGCAATTAAGTATAAGTTGTAATGCTCACAGAAACGAGTTAATGAAACACGAATGCTGCTTTCTCCAGATATACATAGAAGAACTGGGAGTAAAAAAGGCAACGGTCGGTCGGTCACCAAAGTCATACCCATCAACCAGAATTTTATTGGCTCATAGTTGCTGAAACCTCAAGTTCAACACCCCGGCAGAAACGATTAACTTTCAGTCTTGTTATGTTCTAACAACTTGGTTATACTTGGCAGTTGGCAACGCCAGCCAGGAACTTGACAAACCCAAACATGAAAATAACTTAACAAAGATTTAAAAACCCAAGGATAAATCAGAGCAGTTCTGAAACCAATTACTAGGCCTGCACTAAAGCCAATCTAGCTAGTTGGCTTGACTCAGCTCAGCTCAGCTCGTTTGAGCCAAGTTCAAGCTGGTATTTCAGACTTGAACAAATCAAGCCAAGCTTTTATTTGAGCTCGAATGTTTAAACCATAGTTACCAGAGCGAGAAGCAAAGCAAAAGCGAGAAGCGGGAAGCGAGACTCCAAAAAACCTTAGGAAACAGGAAGCAAGAAATGAGATATAGGCTCCTCATTCCCATTATGTTATTTATGAGTAGCTATACTTTTGATTTTATCTTACATGAGATTTTTGTGATCAAGTAGGTGTCTTAGATTTCAAACCGACCATACTTGCTAGAGTCTACACCTAGGCTATAGACTGTGATCTACCACATCACTTCATACATACAACTCCCTTTAACTACTAAATGAGACATGATGGCAGCGAGCTTCCTAAGAAGCAAGTTTGTCCAAGGAAGCGAGTTTGGGAAACACGCTTCCTGGGAAGCGAGCTTCCCACCCTGTACATAGCTTCCCTGCAACTATGGTTTAAACAAGCCAAGCTCAAGCCAGACCCTACTTGATTGACTCGGCTCGAAGCTCGGCTCCTTTAGGGCTCAAATCAGCTCGAAATATTATATATATATATATATTTTTTTTTTTTTTTTTTTTTATTGACATATTTACACAATATTTTTTGGTAGTATTATTTATATTTTTTAACTATTTGTATTATAGATTGTAATAATTTTTAATAAATAAGTTTAAGATAATAATAGCTAAAAAAGTTAAGAAGTTAAAAGCAGAAACTCTGATCTAACTATCTACTCTTTGGACCAGAGGGCAACTTGTATATGAATGTATTATTTTTCTATAGTTTCTTTTATTATAATTCATTGATAAAACTTCTGTTAAAATCATATAAAATTAAACAAAATATTCCATGAAAAAAGCTTGAGCCAACCCAAGCTCGGTTCGACTTGACGAGCTCGAACAGAGCATAAGCTTCTTCAAGCCAAGCTTAAGCCTAAACATTCGAGCTCAAATCAAACTCAAGCATGTTCAAGCCAAGCTCAAACTTGGCCAAGATCGGCTCGAATACACCCCTTCAAATTACAACCTCAAAATCTCATGTCAACTTGAATCAAGTTAAGACCAAATCAAATTGGTGTTCCATCTTTTGAGATACTCTTGACCCAAGTCAACCAAAACAAATTTGTGCACAGCTTCAAGTTTGTGGGCTCTAGTGCATCATATAGCATCAACAGAAGATATTAAATAGCTTGTCCAAACCCCCTTTTTAACACCTAATTTAATAAGATAGGGACTTAATTCAGTTGATTTTGAACTCATTTGTCTAACACAATTTCCGATAGTACATGGTAACATTTCAAACCTTCTGAACAATTTGAATCGATCTTCATACAGGCAGAGAGAGTGATATTGGAAAATAAACAGAATAAGGTTCAAATAGTTCTGTATATATGTTCTGATTTGAGCTAAGGAAACAAAACAATTCCACATACAAGAACAGTAGAAGCTAAAACCGAAACGAAACTGGAGAAATTCAACATACCCATGAACCATAAAACCATACAAAATGAGGATAAAAAAAAAAAAATAAATAAATAAATAAATATACGCCCATATCAGATAGTCGTTCGAAGTTAAATAAAGGGGGAAGACGAAAAAAAAACAGAGGAAATGAATGGAACCCATGTGAGGCCATCAATCAAAATTCAAAAGCTTGAAAAAGGAACAAAGCCCAACGGACAATAACCTAAATGAGCAAATACTAGAAAATTGCTAGGTACCCAGAACTCCAAAACCGACACGAAATCAAAACCCAGTATAACCCAACACAGATAGTGAGCTATAACGATTGATTCTCTCAATCCACCACTATAAAACAGAATATAGAAAACACAGTATTTCAAGAGCTGAAAAAACAAACTCCCATGAGAGAGAGAGAGAGAGAGACTGACCAGCAAAACTCCCATTCAGAAGGAAGGGTTTCTCCATCTGCCGCTTCAGAAACGAAAGCATCCATCTCCCCAGTGCAAACTGAAGAACAGAAAACCAATAGAAGAAGGGTTTTGAGTCAAAACAGTTTTGAGGAGTGGACATTTTAACTTGCGCCGGGAGGCGCATCTTTTTTGTTATTTTAAGTGACGATAATACCCTTATAAAGTAAAAGGATAACTTGTTTGATTGATATTTTTCTTTGATGAAAGCACATTAGGTAATAACTTGTTATGTTGGTATTTTTGAAGCATATTTGGAATATTAGGTATATTCCAGTGGCATATTATGGAGTACAGAATCTACTTACATACATACCTTCTAAGACCTCCCTCTCCTTCACAATCACAGAGCAAACTTACATAGCCGCAGCAACAACAACAACAACAACAAAAATACCAGGCAAGTCCCTCCCTCCCTCTTTCATCTCTTCACATATTTTCATACTTGTTGATGTGTTATAGTCTAGGAAGCACAGGTATGGTGATACAATACAGGTATGGCGATACGGCAGAAATTATGAAAAACAATTAAGTTTTACCTTAGAGTGTCATATCCGATACGTATCTGATACGGTGATACGGGTATATTTCCATTTTCAAAGTATCCGTGCTTCAAAGGTTATAGTGTTATCTTCTTAAAATTGTTCTCTGTGTGATGATTTAAAGTGAATGCTAAGTTGTGTTGATTAGAAACAACATTAAAAACAAATAATGATGAACATGGCTGTTACTAACATCATTTATTTTCTTATAAATTGTTTCTTTAATCCAAATATAAAGATAGGTTCTCTAGAAAACAAGAATCACAAAAGATTGTGTATTTACCTAGATTGAGTGGTGGGTATGAGCCCAAGTCATTTATTTCAATTACACATAAGACCATCTTCAACATGCTAATAATAAGTGCAGTGTCGAGTCGAACTAAACCGAAATGACTATTATTAGGGGTTGCATGACTTTAGCTGAAATTTCGGAAATTTATATTTAAATGATTTTTAATAAAAATACTGAAATTTATTAAACAAATTTATACATTAATCAAAATTTTGTGAAATTTCCCAAATTATAAAAATAAAATAATTATATTTATATAATTGTATTATATAAGAAAACAAATAAATAAAGTTTGTTTATTTTGGCCCAAGTTTCCGAAATTTCATGAAATATCAACATATATCGTGAGAATATTCCATTTTAATAAAATATGTAAAAAATTAAAAATTCTGAAATTTCACCAAGAAATTCAATTTTTCAAAATTTCAGTTCGTTTTGAGGACTGAAATTTCCGATATTAACGAGATTTCAAACCTTCATCTTTAGATGGGTTGGTAGCGGACTACTCAAGTTGAACGAGTCGGCAGAGTCTACTCCATTTACAAACTTGCAGGTGAAAAGTTGGAAAATGAGTTACAGAGCTTCTTTCCTGATTCTAATGGCCACATTCTGATTGTATTATATTTCTATCACATACAAAGGCCACACCCTACTTTTCAACTCATCAGTAGAACTTAGCTCAGTCAAACTCTGACGAGTTAAAGGTTGGCTTGAGTTGAACCCAACTCAAGTCAGCATTTTCAAAGCCTTCCCTTCCATTCTTCAAATAGTTTGCCAAAAAAACTGCAAAGTTTTCTGTATCTTAGGAAGCACAAGTTTTGGGGAGTAAATCTTTCAACCTTTTTATTCCCAATGTGTAGGTGGTACAAAATATATATTGTGATGTGTTAGATTCTAGTTACAGGGGTTTATTTGCATCCATTGCAAACATTTTCTTGTAGAAGACACCGAAATCTTAAAATTACATAGTGCAATCCAGCTTGATATGGGCCCTGCTGCTCAGCCTGCTCTCGCCCCTCCATTCTCGCTTGCAATCCCATCGACAAGCTATATCACTAAGTACATGACCCTTGTCATTGTTTAGGAAAGAACTGGTGGGACTCGTCTTGTGTGTCTCTTTGCTTGAGCTACACTTAACTACTTAATACAAGAAGCGCTAGGTCGCAATTAATTCCACCCTGCCAACAAAAGAAACACGTGTTTAGGTTTTTTATTTTATATAGTGTTGTTAGATGAAGAAAAACTGAACCTGTGTGTGGGCAAAATTGTGGGTAGTGTTACCAGTCAAGAATGGGCTTCATATATCATTGCTTATGAGAGGGAAGCTCCGACTCTAACTGGCTTTATTCTTCTGAAAACTTTTCTTCCATATTCGAGTGCCATCATGAATAGCCCAATGAAGTATAAAAGGCAAAGTTGTAACTTTGCTATCATGCCAAACATGAAACGTGGATTGTTTCCTGCTTCAGCATTCCTTCTGTTTGATGGCATACATATCAATTCTTGCCACCCTGACAAACAAACGGGGCATGTTAGCACAGTGCAGTTTATTCTTTAGAGATGATTAACAGAAGAAAAGAAAAGAAAAGAGAGGATATAGGATCAAACTATAAAAAGATGTACGAGAAAATTTCTTGTGGAAATTGGCATCAAGGAATAGACCTAGCCTTTTCCAAATTGTCATTTTTTTCTTTTAAGAAAAAAAAAACTTCTTATGTGTCTGATAACTCTCACGAGGTCACTCTCCTTTCCACATTAACAGGCTTTACATTAGTGGGCAGCCAGGATATCTTATCTAAGGGTTGAGATTGAGCAGTTCTTGTTGCTTGGATTTCATGATAAAGCCACTGAGGCTCTGCCATTTATCTAAAATCGGCTATGGCTTCTGATCAATTTGCAGATCTGACAAACCAAAAATAATGAACTTTCAAACTGTTGTCCAAATAAGTTTAGGAGCTTCTTGGTATAGTTGTTTGGACAAAAAGGTCATGACATTAATACCGACTTGCACACATACACATGCACAAGCAGTGTGCTAAACACACACACAAAGTGCACCGCTCGCACTAACACACAGAAAGAAAAGAAAAAGAAATTGCTAGTGTGGATTACGTACCAGAGCCTTTCTTAGGACAATTTGACCATTCAAGTGGGCTCAACTTTATTTTTGATGCTTTGATCAACTCTAGAAGAGCTTGATTGACCTGAAAGTTTTGCAACAGAATTAAGCTATGCGCATCACCGTAAGTAACTCTATGCACAGTGGAATTTCAGTTCAAAAAGTTGCATAAACTGAGTTGCACAAAGTATGAGTTGTTACAGGGAGGGAGGTGGTAATCTCAAAGAAGTTCAGGAAACGGGAATGCCTAGGAAGTGTCCAATTATAAGAAATTTAACAGAAGAAAAAGCAGCATTTAGTATGAATAAACAATTTGACTACTTTTATTTAATTTAAAGAATTTATGGATTAGTTTGGTGTAGCATTTTATTCATACCATTTCAGTTAATGCAATGTAAAATCTTCCACAAAAAGTATTTCTCAATTGATACGTGTCAACCAACGGATTTCCGAGTCATAAGTGCCATTTGTCATGTACTGGCGGCTGTGGAACTTTATATATACATTTTTTTTTCATTAGGTCCGTGAATATTAGGTAGCATTTGGCAAATCTAACAAACAGACCTTATTGAACTTAATCTTACAATTTAGAAAAGGGGAATGTTAACCTTAACCAAGACTAGTAACTTGGTATTCTTCACCAGACATTTTACCCCTAGGTATTGAATAACATTTTATTAAATATAAGGGTATTTTAGTATTTTCAAAGAGGACAATTCATTAAATGGGGGAGAAAAAGTACAAGAAAAGTTAAATTGTATTTTCTCTCTCCTACATTTAATGAATGGTCTCTTGTGAAAAGATTAAACTACCCTTAAATTTTAGTGAATTTGATAATTAATACAAGGGTAAAAGTTTCTTGGTGGTTGTTACCAAGTTCACCCATTGAGTGGACGTTAACAACACCCTTTAGAAAAATAGACCGTTTGGTAAAGTCGTAAAGGTATTATATCAAACACCTTGTCTTATTTCAATAGAGATTATTCTCTTGTTGAAAAAGTAACCAATATGACACTTATTGAATTAGAGGCCAATGTCTGCAGTGGGAAGACAATATTTTCGTTGAAAAGGGCATTTCCGGGATGAAAATGTCCTTATCAATTTTATAAATAGATGATGTTAACAAACAATCTAAATTCAAAAATAGTTTTATTGAAACACAGATAAGATTCCTAGACTTTTGAAATATATCTTATTGCCCAAGATAAGATAGGCCAACACTCCCCTCCCCCCTTAGTATGATCCTCCATTTTGGTTTGCTGTGTCTGATATGTTTCACAACGCATATGGATGTGTTTAGAATGTGCAAAGAGATGAGTAAAAATATGTTGATGATTTACTATTGTGCCTTGTGGAGCATGTGTCGGAATAGGGATGCAAGCCAAGGCTCAATTAAAGCTCGACTGAGCCAACCCGACTTTGAGATCGGGTTGGGTGGCCGTTTATAAACACAGGATTGGGCTTAGGTTGGGGCATTGGGAAACCCAATCCACCCTGAGCCCAAAAATGTATACTTTGTATTATATGTATAGTGTGTAATATGTATGTTAGAAATACAAACTGAGATGTCTGGTTCAGTGGTAGGACTCATGGGAGTAATTGCTCTAAGATGTGAGAGAATGTGACTTTGTAACTTGTAACGCCCTCTTGATTTTCTTTTAGCTCATTATATATATATATATATATATATATATATGAATCTAGAATAACCCGACCAAACCAACTCAACCCGAGTTGGCTAGGGTTAAGCAATGAACACCTCGGTTGGGCTCAGGTTGGGCACCTTGGTTTGATGCTCAGGTTGGGTCGCACTACTCTCTGCTCTTAGGATTGGACCTTGGGTTGGCCTCCAACACAGCTCAACCTGCCCGATTTAAATCCCTACATTGAAGTGGCTGTATTTATACTTCCCTGCCAGTTTCTTGGATATTTGGCTCACTTAAGTATGAGAAGAAAATAGTGTCCTCCCGGGGAAAAAAAAAATCTTAATTCCGGCATTTCGTGTATAACCTTAGTTACAAGAGGGTTTTTATCAAGGTGCAACTCTCACTTCAAAATTTATTCCTGCTTCCATACCACCACTTTTTATCAATTGTAGATTTTTTAATTTTAGTTTGATTTCTAAATGTTGCTATAAATCAATGTTTGTAATAACTCAATTAGCAAAATCTTATTTTGAAGAATTTTATATTAAATATTTAAAAAAAATTAGTATCAAACACATATATTATATAATGATAACTTACTTTCTAATGAAACATTAGAAAACTTCAGGCCAAAAAAATGGAAAAAAAGAAATCCTGAATGCAAGTTTCATTCTGAGTTTCAGCCAAAAGGGTTATAGATTCTTAGGAAGCAATCAGACAGACTCATTCTTCAAGACCTCTCCCATCCCCACCCATCCCATGTGCATGAGATGACCTAATCTATCACTTCGGAATCATTAGAAACAAGACAAATACCTCTTCAGGCCTTTCATGGCTCACTAGATGTCCTCCGTGGAGATCTATCATTCTAGCAGAAGGCTGCAGCTTCTCTGCAAGTTTCCTTGCATAATATATTTGAGCGATTACGTCATTCCTATAAACATGGAGGAGAGCCTCTGATTAGTTCGAGCACATACATTTCTCAAGGGCAATAGAAGAGGAGTGGACACCAATAATGAAGTTTGAGTACCAACCTCCCATGAATGACTGATATCAGAAATCCGGCAGAACGGATCATTTCAAGTTCCATTCGTGTCATTTTGTGTGTCCAGCATGCATTAACTTGACCCTCAAAACCATAATTAGACTGCATGCCAGTTGATGATATACCCTTGACGTATTCCTGCAAAAGATTGTTTCATTTCAACTTTGTGAATATGCCTACTTTGAAAATATTGAAAAGTAAACTCAACTCAAGATTGCAAATTGCTGTAACACAGAACAATAGGGTAGGCACTGAATTTGGTATGTTTGTAGTGTCAAAGTGATCAGCAAATAAACAGATTAAAAATTCGATGTGTAGCTCCTAATTCAGAACTAAAGCAATTCGTTTACACCTCGTTGTCCATACAGTCCAACTTTCTAAGCATGGTAACTTTCACGGGGAATTGAGAACAAAAGCAATTGTCATGGGTCAACAAGTATTTGTATAAGAATTCCACAATTTTAATTGTCTATCTGAGGATGGTTAGAAGTGAAACAAGGTTGATGACTTGAATTTTGATATGGCTCTCTGCATGAAAATTTACAGGAAGGAGTGCTCGATAACCAAGATGGAAATTAGTGTATAGAACTACTGGACCGAGCTAGGGCAAGATGTTGGAAGTTGAGGCCTGAGAAAGTCACGTTATCATTTCTGAGACACTTTTTGCAAGTACACTATGCATGTTTAGTCTCATTCACTGTTTCAGTATGCACTTCCGTAAAACATCAGAACTCAAGGTTTAGAGGAGAGGGAAAAACAAGATGTCACCTTTGACCAATATACTGTGTACAATGAACATAAAGCATACTAATCTACTTAAATATGGTATACACCTTTCACTGTACGTTCAAAACTGAAAAACTTTCCACCATTGTGTCACTTTTTGCAAGCAATTAGGTACATTTATGATACTATATGCATACAAGATGCATTGGGGGTACAAATATTTACACTCTTATCTATTGTGATAAGAAAGCACTCATTGGCTTATCAAATTATCTATCGAGCCATGAAAAAGATTCAACAAAAGACATAAACAAATCCACTATTTGTTTTACGTCAAGCAATACATGGATATCCTGGTAGCCGGGGATTTCAATGCCACCCTATTGCCGGAGGAGTGGAGCTTGTTAAGGTGACTTAAATTCTAGCCAGTGGATCTTGCACTTGAGCTTAAGCCTAGAACAACAGAGCGAGCGCAGTTTACGAAGGTCCTTTCTTTCTGGAATAAGACCATTAGGAATGCTGCTCTTTCTAACTACAGAAAATCACTCTTTTCTTTCCCAGACATGGCGCAAAAGGGGCCCGGTATCTCATTCACTGTTGCAGTATGCACTTCCATAGAACATCAGGACTAGATTTAGAACAGAGGGAACAACAAGCTGTCACCTTTGATCAATATGCAGAGTACAATCGTCACAAAGCATACTAATCTACTTAAATATCATATACACCTTCCACTGTAGGTTCACAACTAAAACACCCTACAAATTAATGCCTACTCACATGCGAATTTAACAGGTGATTCTAATCAATTGTGACACAGAATGATCCAAAAAATTAAATCAAATTAAATTTTGGCCCAGTCTGAAGCCAACAGCAATGGCATTATGGGACTGCCTGTGTGGTTGTCAACTTTCTCCCCTTTCTGTTATTATTATTGTTGTTGTTTGTGATTTCAACATCTTTCCACCAATACAGCAGAAAATTTATTAAAAAAAGTCAAGAACAAGAGCAATTCAAGAAATGAAGCTGGAGACTGCCCACAAATGGTTTATTGCTAAGCACATTTCTGACTGAAACAAGGTAAAAATCATCAGCTTGAATCTCCCTATGTGCTTAATTATGATTCAAGAACTCACTTAAAGTTGATAAAGTGTAGTATTCCTTACTTGATATAAAATTGTTCTTCTAGTGTTAAGTCCAACGTATTCCTCAAGATATTCCTGCACATCAAATATATTATGAAAAACAATGGTTTGTATGGAGCTACTCAGAACATGAGAACATATCCTTCAGGTCATGACATACATATAATTAAACATAAATTATTGATGACTAATTCAAAATTGTAATTAGAGGTGAGCATTATTACAATTCAACTGTTTCTACAATAAGATTGTGCACACCTTACTTTTGAGCTGCATTATTAGAGGTTGGGCATTTCTTTTCCTTTTAAAAGCAAGACGGGTTAATTGAGCAAGAAAATATTACGGAAACTCGTTCCAACACACAAAAAGTTTCTATTGATAACAAGTCTAGCAAAAGTATCAGCTTGATCAATAAATCTGATAAACAGGTACTGTCTATACAAAATATCCAATCCTGATGTCAACTTGCCAGTTTAAGGCTTTGAGCTAATATGTTGCAAGACTCCAGGATCCTTTGAAGTAGGCAACCAAGATAATGCACAAAAATAGTCAGCTTCTACTGTTTGGGCCCCTCGAGAAGATAACAAAATTTCAACCATTCTAAACTGCTAATAGCTATGTCTCATTAGGAGCACACATTTTATGACGAGCTAAAAATAACCAAAAAAATGAAAGAGGAAATGTACTCGTATTGAAAAATATAATCGTATACAGAAACTTATGAGTTAAATGTTAAAAAATGCTAGAGAGAGAGAGAGCGAGAGAGAGTCTACCAGCAATTTGAATGACATAAGAAATGATAAAAGTACAGTGAAGAGAAATCAGATTAGAGGTTCTATCCCTATTCGAATGGCATGCACTTCTCTTGATCTTGATAGTTTATTACTTTGATTTGCCTGTTTGTGACTGTTGGCAACTTCCTCTAATGTTTAGGCTGGGCCCCTGCATAATGCAGAGTTGATGACATGGATGTTGGCTGTTGTTTCCTCCTCTGTTTGAATGGGCCCCCACCCAACTTCCATGTCTTCTAGTGTTTCACTGTTTCTGCATCATGCAGGTCCTGCACTGGATCGCTTCCCAAAAGAAGTATGAGAGGGTGCTTCTTTTAAGAATTATCTGGCAGTGATTAATTGGTGACAAGCACTAACAGAGAATGAAAGACATCTGACCTTTGTATAGTGGGTGTCCAAGTCAACTTCTGCCCTCTGCTCAGGAGTCTTTGCCCTTAAGAAACGGATTGCAATGGATACCGTTTGGCGGTCAAGCTGCAGAAGAGAAATGAATTTAATCTTCTAGCAGAGAAATAAGTTCAACTTACTAGTAAAATTTAGACAACAGTGCTACTTTAAGATTTCACTTGAAGTGCCTCAGAAGTTGTGCTTTATGTTTAATCCTACAATGTCAGTCTGGAAATGCCAACCTCATGAGAAGAACCCTTTTCTACTTGGTTCTACATATAGTGACTGTTAGGTTGGTTATAAACTTCTTGGTGATGAGGGAACTCTTAATACAAGTAGGAGGAAACTGGTTGTCAAAAGAAAATGATGAACCAAGCTGGCTTGAATTTTTCAAATTTTTAGTAGGCACCAATTTATAATTGTGATAAAGAACTGAATACTTCACAAAATTGACAGATCAGAACTGATTTCTTGTGGAGGAGAATTTCCATTAGTCTCCGATTCCAATTATTATTTTGTTTTGCCAATGTTATGTTTTCCTCATTTCTTATTAACCATTGCTGACTGTGTTACTATATATTCTCTGATGTAAGTAAAGGCATTGAGTTCTTCTATCAGCATAACTGAGAAAGGAGTGGCTCTAGAGCCTTGAGCATAGTGACAAAATCAGGGTTCGGGAATCATTTGGTAAGGGTCAAGTTTGGAAAAATCCGAGAACAATTCAGGAAAAAATGAATAATTATAAAAAGATATCCAACTATCTGATTAGATAATATACAAAATAAGTAGTTTACTTTGTCGAACTAAACGACTTATTGCGAAATCTGCGCATAATTCAGGAATAATTTGGGAATAATTCGCAAAATCCGCTAATAATTTAGGAATAATTAGGTAAACCTAAAATTCATGAATAATTCGGAGCACAATTCAGCACACCTAAAACTCGCGAATAAGTCGTGAATTTTTCAAAATTTTGGAGAATTTTGATACTATAGCCTTGAGAAGTCAAGCAGCCCTCCGATCGTAAATCCCTAGTCTTCGTACTCTTCCACAGGACAATAACAAGTTGATCTGATGCCGGTCTGCTTGGAAAAGTTAACATCCGATTGATTTGGGGGCGACTAGGATCTCTTCTAGTAATGAAAAATTATGAATATGATAGAGATCGTAAAGAAGTATATGGTCCTTTAATTTTATCAGCTATCGTAACTTCTAGTTCATCCAATATGACTATGAAGAGGTATCACTGCAGCAACTAAATATTGGAAGTCCTATTGTCCCTCTCAAGTCACAGAAATAAGTATCCATTTAACAATCTCAAGGCCTTGAAGACATTTTATATTTGTTTTAAAATGGAACTTTTTTGTTTAAGCAAGCACAAATTACTGTTCTAAATTACAGCAATGTCAACTTTCTGGTCAGGTTGCCTATGTGATCAACAGAAAGAAACTCTATGGATCTGTTAAAACGACAAATATTGAGATTAAAATGTCAGTGTTTGTTACTAACCTGGGAAGTTAAGATAAATAATAGTTAGTGTTATGTTTTGGCTTAGACACAATCTCCTTTCCTAATTCCGACCCCACTTTTCGAGTTCGATACCTCACATATAGAGATGTATCAATATATTAGAACCATTTTTCAAATCAACACCAGCCGGTATAGTTATCCATTCTTTTGGCATAGACAAACAATTCTACTTCTCAGTAAAGATGACATTAAAATTAGCTATGGAAAAGAAGAGAGTCCAACCCCATCTTGAAGTTTTTTTTCTTCTTTCTTGATAAATTTGATTGTTTAGAAAAAAAAAGTGCCACACTTCTTTACAAGATAGAATTTTAAAATGCATGTCTATACATACATACATATATATTATGTCAGGAAGATTCTACAGCCAGGTATGTCAGTATGGTGTCTAAATCCGATAAGGATATGGAGTTCAAGCTTGGAAAAGTATTCATATAAATACTTTCTATTGAGAATGGAAGGACTTGATTTTGGATTGCAGTTTAGAGAAAAAGGAAAACAATTAAGCAACAAAAATGCAGAAGCTTGGCACTGGAATTCACTGAATGACTGAATCCATAATGTTGGTTTCACTTAAAAAGAGCATCAGTTCAACTAGGACTTACATCCATAAAAAAAAAATGTAAACCAATATAGTGCATACAATTCCTTCAAGAAGGAAGTAACATCATGGGCATACCTTTGGAAAACATTCAAAACCTCCACCAGTTGCATTAAGTAAAGCCAAGGACGATATCCTATCAGGCACCATTGCTGCCAACTTGCAAGCTATCATAGCCCCTGTTGTGAAAGCAAAAAAGAAGTTTTAAAAAAAAAAAAGCTGAAAAATGACAAACTTCATCATAGCATATGTTTTGCCTGAAGAACTGGAAACTCAATTCACTATATGTCTATATCTGTAACGACCCGGAATTTTAATATAATAAAATTATGTGTTTATGGGTCCTTAATGAAGGTTAATTAGTTAATTAATTGTTAAATTAATAAGAAGGGGATTTTGCTCAGGGTTGAAGTGCACCGAGGAAATCTCAGTATCATTTGGCAAAAATTCGCACACAGTGTGCCGGTCGACTGCCGGGACACACCCCTACCGTATCGGTTCCGTCAAGTATCATTTCGCGGGACCGCGGGGCCATTATATGTGATAAAATTGAGAGAAACGGGAAATTTCCATATTTCCAGAAATTAAGTGGGACCCAATATCTGTTGGAGATCCTAATAGAAATCCGTGCGGTTAGCACTAATGCGTGTCGGTCGGCCGTGGGGACTAATGTCTGTCGTCACGGCAGTTAGTTATCTCAAACGAAGAAACGGCAGCCTGTTTTGTGTTCGAAATCAGGAAATTAGTGGGTTTTGCAATTTTCTTCTGGACTAAAGTGTAGCTGTCAAAACTCAGTATTTTTCCCCGAAATTTTTACAGTAGGTGTCGAGCTGTCCCAAGTTCGGTCACCTGAAGTTTCATCACTATCAGGCGTTATATAATAGGGTTTCAAAGGATATATGCATGAAAAATGGGAAAATCCAATCAAATTGGTCAAACTAGTCAAAGTGGTTGACTTGGTCAACCACACCTTTCCACACCAAATGGATCATGTGCTTTTGCACATGATGTAAACCCCATTTAAGGTTTATATAAATGAAGGTCAGCCCCTCATTTGCTCACGGTTTAGAGCTGCAGACACAGTATGCTGCCCCAACCATTTTAGAGAGAGAAAGTGAGGAGAGAGAAAGGAAGAGAGAGAAAGAGGAGAGAGAAAGGTAGAGAGAGAAAGGGAAAGGGAGGTCTCCTTGAGGTTTTTCGACGTCCCCGACGCGTTGGCGGCGTCTGATTTTCTCTCCGGCATCTCGTTTTGCGTGTAAAGAGAGAAAGAGAAAAAGGTAGAGAGAGAAAGTTGAGAGAGAAAGTTGCATGCGCCCTACCTTGGGGTTGATCATCCTTCCGAGCGCGTTGGCGGTGTCCGTTTCGACTCTAGTCGCCTCGAAACGCGTGAAGCAAGTAAAACCCCTCTCTTTTCTTCTCCTTTTCCACTTATTTTGTTATATTATTTCATGTGATGTATATGCATGTCTTTTGACGTGAATGAAAAAGGGGCGGAGACCCCTATATGATGTTGTGATTTTATGTGGTTCCTCGGGGAGCCCAGATCGGGTCCCGGGTAAATTGTATCGCCACTCTAGGGTGACGAAAAGTTGTTTTGCATGTCTTGTAAGGCTATGGAGACATCCATTAGTCTGGAAACGCTCCCTAACGGGACGGTGTGTTACCGGAGTTGGTTCACGGGCGCGAGGTCCAAGTATTTCAGTTAATCAAGCGAGGCTTGGGTTAACTGGGGTTAACCTGTGGTTAGAAAATCTAACCAGGGTTAAGTATAGTCTGTGGTTCCTCTTTGACTAGGTCAGGAGAGACGGTGCCCAGTAAGGCCCGGGGTTCCTCCGTGACTGATAGTCGAGGGATGTCGATCTGTTTGTCTAGGTCGTCCGTGGTGCCTCTTGGACTAAGTCAGGAGTGGCGGTGTCCTGCATGGCTCGTGGTTCCTCCGTGACTGGTAGTCAGGAGATGTCGGAGTCCTAGGGAGTTTAAAGTGGCTAAACATCAGATAGTGTATAGTCCGGGGTTCCTCTCTGGGTGGGTTAGAAGATGTCGGCACCGTGTCTATCGTGGTCCCTTCTTGGTGGAACGTCAGGAGATGTCAGCATTGGTATAGATGTCGGGGTTCCTCCGTAGACTAGCCAGAAGGTGACGGTAGGCAGGTTGGTCAGGGTTCCTTCATAACTGATACCCAGGGCGATGGCGGCGAATACACGGTAGATGTGGCCAGTCAATTGAATGGAAAAATATGTCCTTATTGGGTGAATGCCCATGTTGTGTGTGTAAGCTTCGGATACGAAGTGGTCTGAGTTGGTATACTCAGAGTTGGTGTATTTGTTTGAGTTGGTGGACTCATAGTTCGGTATGGAATCATCGGATTCCAGGTGAGTTGGGTTGGTATACCCAAGGTTTTGTCATGTTCGGGTGAAAGCCGGAACAGCGTGTGTGAGTCTAAATGACTCAATGTATTATGGTTATGATTTAGAGACTTTAAGCTAAACATTTGTGGGCTGTGGCCAATTAATAGAGTCTTAGGACTCGAAATGAAACATGATTGATGATTGAAACGATAATTTGGTAATATAATACATTCATAACTGAACCTCATAATTGGAAAGTAATGTGAGGTCGGGAACCTCTGTTAGGGTGACGTAACCCTAAGTGACCTTGGGTCACAATTTATTATATACTGTTCTATTTTACTGTAACATGCAAATTGATCTGCTTATTATATCATTATTGATGCGTGTTATTATGTGGAAAATAGTTTAGAAGGATTGTGGTTTTATTGGGCTTCATAGCTCACTGACTTTTTGTGTCAGCAGATCTTGGAGCTGCTGACCAGTAAGTGAAAAATCTATCTGGATATTTTGGAAGCTTGTACAAGTTGTACCTTGCGTGATAGAGACGCCTACTTTTGTAAAACAAACTTGATGTAAATAATACAGGTATATGGTTTGTATGATGGCTATTGTGATGACAGGTATTATTTGCTTTTTGGGAGCATCTGATAAATGTTTAAATTTCCCGCATTTTTGCGGGTAAAGTCTTCCGCTTGCATGATTTGACGAACGGACACGCGTCTCGGAACTTGATTCCCTAGGCGCGGGTTCGGGGCGTCACAATATCCCATTTCCTCAATTTTATAGACCAGCATCAATAGTCACTGTGATTCAAATTCTTCTGGAAATGAACTGCTATTAGAAATCTTACAAAACATCTTAAACCAAAAGAGATTGCAAGAACAGGTTTTTTAAAAAAAAAGATTAGACATGACTAAGACTTCATCTGATTAAATATTTTTTCCCTAAAATATAGAAGATCTATTCCACTTCCTTTAATCATTAAAAGAAAGTCAATATGGCAACTAACATGTCAACCAAACAATATAGAAACATGTTAGAGAAGCTAAAGAATGACTGGATCTCCATCACAGCACGACAATTTGCCTGGCATAGGTACTCAATCCACTTCTTTTCATTCTATTGCAACTTTTAGTTCTGAATCAGACTAGATGCTACTAACCCAATTTGAAAATTTTGGAGATGGTTTGCTGATATAATTAAACGGCATGCGAAAAATGAAGATCCTCCACTTACCCATGGAATGTCCAAAGATGTGTGCTTTTCTCCAACCCAAATGATCCATTAGAGCTATTGCATCTTTAGCCATGATTAATGTTCTGCGCCCATTATATACAAAACATTACCATGTACCCTTCAGAACAATATAATTATTGTAAAACAAAGAATGAAAGGATAATTATTTTCAAAGAAAAGAAAAAAAACTAGATAGACTTCAACAACTTCCACACACTGATAGGTTTCTGGAATTGCCAATTTAGAGTCAATTTAGAAAACATAACCAATCAAAACAAATACCCACAAAAATATTTCTTCAATTACAGGAAGAAAATGCATAATTAAAAAAACAATTAACAATAAATAAACAAAATTTGAAGGAAAAAAAGAAAAACTTACTTATATTCTGATTTTTTGGTCGGCACGGAGCTCCGACCCATTCCCCGGTTATCGAATGCACATACCTCAATCCCGTCATTGTGACCGCCATCTCCGTCCTCGCCGGAATCATTGAGACTCCGATCAACGGTCATTAGTTCGTCGTCGTTAGGCGAATCCCTACCGGTGAGACTCTTAATTTGGGGACCCCAGGAATCATGGGTTCCTGCTAAACCTAATCATAATTTCATAGAAAATCAATTAAATCTTTTTTTTTTTTTAAAAGGAAAAAAATAGAGATAGAAAACGAACCAATGATGAGAAGAACTTTGGAGGTTCCATGGCCATAAGTTCTGTAGAAAATCTTAGTTCCATTGTTTCCTCCTCCATTCTGGTATTTGCTGACGTCACAAAACGGCATCTTTTCTTCTTGAATTTTGTAGATAGAGAAAGAGATAGAGATAGAGATAGAGAGAGAGAGGTTGCTGTTGTTTTTGATTCAGAAAAGAAAGAGGAAGGCAGGTAGGACACCTTGATATAGTGTTGAGGTGTATATTTTAATACGATAGGAGACGTTGACTGAGTACACGTTTCTGATGTTTAGTGATTTAATGCCCACATCAAGTGGTCGAATGGTCGGTTGTCTGATGAGGTCAAATTTAAAAGCGAGGAGAGAGACCGAAGACCTAACCATTTTCGATTCCAACTTCTAGGCGCTTTTTGGTGGCTTTGGATTTACCGATTAAAATTTTCTTTCGGCTCTCCTTTTTCACACGTGCCGAACGTGTCACCTAGATGAGGATGACACGTGGATGGATGATCACAATTCAGAAAATCTAATGGAATCCATTTGGAAGAGAGTATTGGATGAGACCGTTATGATGGGATTGCCTGGTTGACATTTAGGGTTTGACCTGAGAGATATCCGGCATTTGTAACCGTCAGATAGGGTCTCTCCTTTCGATCAGGACCTTATAGGCCAATACAGGAGCATTAACCATAATAGAGGTGGGTTTAGAGGGGGCCGCAGTCTCCATTCTCTAATCCGTCACTAATGGTGGGATTAGCTAACCATTTTTGACATTTTCTTCTTCCACTAATTGCTTGACTAAATTTTTAATAACGGCGGTCCATACGAAGGAGCGGGGACTCGGTGACTTAATTAAAAAATGCCTATGATTTTATAAGCTATTAATTATTTATGGGGAGGGTGGGTGGTTGATTAATTATTTAATTCCCTTTTGTTTATAATTTATATATAACAACGTATGCTAATCAATCATAAACCTGTAATGACATGTTTTAAATGAGGTTGATGTTTTCTTAATCTACATTTCAAGTGCCAGCATTACACAGAGAGGCTTTTGAGGCATCAACTGAAGACTGGGACACTAAAAACTAAAAAGAACAAAAAGGGTTGATTTCATTTCCTTTCTTTCATGTTTCAAACAGCTCCAACTATGTGGATTATGTGAATTCTTAATGAAACCTGTTAGCAATAGATAGTCGCAGCCACCGTATCCCTAGAACGCTCCACTGTCAGTCAGCAGGGCCAAATGATCAAAAACACACGACAAAAGACAAAAGGTTTATGCCCAACCCCACATTGATGTCCCACAGCGTCGCAACATGAAGCTTCAAATATCAGTTACAGTTTCTGTTGCAATGGCTCCAGAACACAAGAGCATCACAGTTCACAAACATCAAGCTATGAGAATCCCTTACAGTTTCCATTGCAGTTGGTAGCTCTAAATACAGCTGCCTATCAAAACAAACTGAACTGAAGGAACCCACCATCAAAAGGGAAAACATAAGTATTCAATCCAGCTGCCTACCCAGATAAACTGAACAAAAAGGAACCCATCATCAAATAGAAGATAGAAACAATCTTCCTGTTTCTCAATATCCAGCTGCCTACCCAGATAAACTGAACAAAAAAGGAACCCATCATCAAATAGAAGATAGAAACAATCTTCCTGTTTCTCAATACGTTCACTGGTCCAGTATATACACATGTACATCTCATCGCATCATCTTTACACAAAATACATAGACAGAAAGGCTTTATCCAAAGAAAGCTAAGAATCTAAACAAGTACATACATGTAGAAGATAAGAAACAACATTCAGTAGCCACATTCCTTTGCAACCCAATCTTCACGACAATGAGGAATTTCATGTCTGAGCAGAATCTCATACACTGTTTTGCCTGGCTATGGCACCGTGGGGGGAGACAAGTAACACGGTATGTTAGAAAGTAGGTAACAACCACCCCATGGTCCAACCCAGGAGCAAACCTGCACCGGCAAGACTCAACCCCACCGCAAAAGCAACAGCATACTTACTAATATCATATTTTGAGGGGGCTCGCTTCCCCTTTGAACCTTTGCGCCTACTCTTCCTCATTTGCCTACCTTTGCATGGCATCCATGGTAGGACCACCGGAAAGAGAGTGGAGATTGGCTGGTCTTTGTTCTTAAGCTGAAGGCAAAGGGTCTCCAGCTGCAGCAGTCGGAACCACTGCTTATATGCAAAAAGGTGTGAGGCTTGTCTAAAGAAGAGCTTGATGATGTGTTCCTTCTCAGTGTAGGCTTGCTGTGCTGCCTTCTCAGCCTCCCTTGCCCGTGTTTGAGAATGACGAAGTGCTTCCAACAGCTGAGCCTTGCTAGGATTGCTCTCTGTGATGTGTCGGGTTTCTGTCATATCCTTGTCGATTGTGCTGTAACTGTTGTTGCTGCTTGAGATCACCACCAGCACTAGGTTTAAGTTTTTAAATGGCATGGACAGAGTAGCTGAAATCTCTATTAGCTAAGCAACCAGTATTGAAATAGTACAATATTGATATGCGTATGAGATACCAATGCATATTTGTAACAGATGGTTTAACTTTAAGTCATATGCTGTCTACAGGATAAGGTTTTGACTTTTGACATCTTCAGAGCTTCAGTTTCTTTTAAATATATTTCTCAACAAATCATATCAATAGCGCAGTAAGTAATTTTTCTTTAGAAAATTCAATTGTTTCATTAGGTTTAGCAAGCTACAAGAATCCACATGCAATTTCATATGCCACAAATCAACCCAGATGTATCCCATTGTCTGGTCCATCACCTTTCATATGGGTAAACTTTTATATGTTATGTTTATATATAACCTTACCCATTAACATAAACAAAAGGGAAGACAATGAACCTTACCCCTGAAAAGAACGGGGGCATAAAACCTTACCCCTTAACAAAGAAGAAGCACAAATCAAAGACTGACTAGGATTAGAAATGAATATCATTTCTTCTGGAGGTGCATGGCCCACCAAATGGTGAGTACCACTCTCACCTGAACATGTGCAGCATGGCTATGGAATATATGCATATCTATAATATCTCAGACCATAGATCATTTCCTAAGAAATAATGGTGACTGGTCATCAAATGGTGAGTACCACTCCCTCTGCACATCCGCAACATAGCTATGGAATGCATACCAATACCATATCTATGGTATCTCTGGCCATAGATCATTCCCTAAGAAATGATACCTAATAGAACTACATGTAATACTCATTATATAGGTGATACAAGGGTGCCCATATCTGTATCTATGTCTTGGATATCAGGAATTGTTAAGTTGCATCCTCAAACCACAAAATCCATATTTAAGCATCTTAGTATTGGAGACTTTTGACGTAGAATTGTTTAAAATTTCTTGGTAATTCCAATAAAGCTGCGGCACTACTGCTACAAAGGGCTCAAAGTCGTATATTTTCCTAAATTCACCAAAGTTGTGGATAAGGGTGACTCGAGTACCACTACTTGTTTGGATCTTGGGAAAAAAGGTGGGCACTTGGAAATTGGCCCACGTGATTTAATGTGATCCAGAACTAGACTTTCTCTATGAACATCTCACTATCTCAAGCATAGTACAAAAACTCGCCGAGTCGACTCGGAACTCGCCCGAGTCAACTCGACTCGGTGGGTTTTCGATCCGGATCGGCTCAAAAACTCGGTGGGAACAAAATGAGGAAAACTCGGGCGAGTCAAGGCGATTCGACTCGGGTTTATGATCCGACCAAACTCGCCCGAGTTGTTAAAGGATACAGATGTAATTTTTTTTTTTTTTTTAAAACCCTTTAAACACGATAAGATCGCGTTAGGGCTGAAAACGCACAGAAGAAGAAGAAGGAGAAGGAGAAGGAGAAGGAGAAGGAGAAGAAGAAGAAGAAGAAGAAGAAGAGCCGCTGCCGGAATCGGAATCTGCTGCCATCCGCCGCCGTCGTCACCGCAAGCTTACGGTATGTTGATTTTGACCCCTTTTTTTTTTCTTTCTTTTTGGTTTCTCTCCCATGTTTGTCCTGAGACCCCTTCCCTTTTTTTTTGGATTTCTTTGAAACCCTTTGTTTTTGTTGGGGGGGGGGGGGGGGGCTCTCCAAATCGTGAATGCAGTAACCTTTTTTGGGATTTATTTGAAACCCTTTTTTTTGGGGGGTTCTCCAAATCGTGAATGCAGGCAACCTTCTCCCTTTTATGCCATCCTTCTCCAATCTCCCTTTTATGCAATCCGTTGCAGCTGTTGCAGTTGTGACCCTTTTTTTTTTTTTTATATACATCCTGATTTTTTTTCCTTAATTTAAATGCTGATTTTTTTTAATGTTAAATCATGACTTCAGGCAGCATTCTTGTGACCCATTTTCCTTGCTTCAAGCTTTTTAATTAGGTAAGCATCTAAATTCTAATCCCTGCAACACATTAAATTGTAATGTTAGTGAATAATTGTCCTGCAAAGCTGCAACTGAAATTAACAGCATTCTAAATTTATAATGTATGCATGAAATTATGATTGATTCATTCTAGCATTATAATGTTGGATCTTGGTATTTTTTTGAGAATATTATGTTTAGTTTGGGGTTGTTTAACTTTAATAATGCTAGTTATTTGATGATACTTGTTGAAATGTTAAATTTTTTTATCTATGCTGGACAAATGTACAATATAAAATTTATATATATATATATATTTCCGAGTCGGCCGAGTCGAGTTTTTTTCGAGGTATCCGAGTTACTCGACCCGGCAAACTTCCGAGTCGAGTCGAGTTTTCGAGTTCTTGAACACTGATCTCAAGTACCTAGATTGGCCAATGATATTGCGTACAATCAAGCTAAAAATGGGAATGTAGGATCCATAGCGACATGATGTATGCACTTTGCATGTGTAACTTACTTTGGGCTCTCCACTTGTATTTTCCTTCTACATATTTTCTATAATCCTTTTTTTTTTCCTTTTTTGGCATATCAAACACAAGTAAATATATATCATTCTTCTTTTGTGCCTTAGGATTGGAATATGAATTCTATTCCAACTTTAGTCTATCGAGAGCCATATTTTCGATTAAAGTTTTTGTTATCAAATATTCTCTCACAATCTCCATCCACCTTTTCAGCTTTCCCATTGTTCTTTAGAGCCTTTAACTTACAGCAACTCAATTCTTCTCATTAGTCCCATCAATGGTCTTTGCAGAACATGTCCAAACAATTTCAATCTATTCTCCCCTATTTTGTAACATGTAGGAGCAACTCCCAACTCTCTCAAATGTGCTCAATTTAATTTCATCTTTCCTAGTTTTTCCACTCTTCCATCTCAGTATCCTCATCTTGGCTACACTCTTCCTATGAATATGTTGGTTCTTTGCCACCCAACATTCTACCCCGTAAAGCAGAGCTTGTCTTGCTGTTGCATTACAAAAAAAAATTACCAGATCAGAATGAATCGGCCACATAACACTTGGCTACCCAACTTTAATTCTAAGGGCAATATCTTAATAATTGAATCGAGGCATGGAGATTGGTAGCTTTTATATATAATAGAAGTCTTTCATATTTCTATGTTTCCCAAGAACCCCCATTTTGACTATGAATTCTTGGCTTCTTGTTGGATCAGATTCTAATGAATTTTTTTTTTTTTTGGGATCAGTAATGAATCTTTGAGGAATTCGTAAGGAACTCTTTTTTTATTAGAAGATAAGGACAAGATAACAAGAATAATAACGTGGATTATATATATATATACACACACACACACATATAGCCGCGTGATATGTAAGAAAGTGCTAGGAACCAGAATGGAAGTGGGAACATGAGCGAGAGTATGAGAGCCAAATTTAGAAATACCCTAAGGTCTGGGCGCCCCTGGAGCATGTGTCTGTGTGTGTATACACAACAGAATAGCACATAAAAAAGGAAAGGCACATCAGAAAAATACATTATTTTCCTTGTCAAATAAACGTTTTTGTTACAAGACAAATACGCGCTGATTAAGAAATTAAACAAGGAGATAAGGTTAGGATAAGCAACGTACAACTAGTTATGTTTGGGAAGCAACTAGACTAAAGTTAGGAAAAAATAACAATAAGACGACATGCAGTAAATTTAGAAAAGCAATGAAAATTATAAATATAAGAGGAAAAAAGAACTAAAACCCAATTCCCCTATAATTTTTTTTGGAATGCAAGTGAGGTACTTAGTGGGTGAAGGCGGATTTCAAACCCAGCTAATATATTCTTAAAATTTCTTAATTATTTCAAATAGCCTACATCTATATTCCAAATATACTTTACATTTCTTTTTTAATTTATTATGCTTGTGTGGACACATCAGCATACCGGGCAAGACAGGGTGCCAAATTCAACCCCTGTGTAGCAATCACACGTGCCAGAGGTCTAATCTTCAAGGTTTTGATCTGAATCACCAACCCAGGCATTTCAAGCTGCTCCGCCGAATGTTGGTTACAAAATCTTCCTCATATGAATGCCATCAACTAGTTGACCCTACAGTTGTGGACTGATGCTTAACTGAGCTTTGATCTTATCCTCAATCAGAGAAACCAAATGAACTAATTCAGGAAAAAAAATAATGGACCTCCCCAAATCAATGGAAAGGAGTAATATAAAGCAATACCTGAATGGCTTGTCCGAACCAAATACGGAGTCTCCTACTTCATCGGAGGCCCACTGTTTTCCACCCATGCCTCCAGAAGTGGGACTTCCTCGTGCATAGTCAGTTGGATTGGAGAGACCAGTGTATTCCTTCTGATCTAAAGACGAGGAGAAAATCCCATCATGGTTGAAATAACCAAGACTAGGAAATGGGCCCCTCCTTACATGTTTAGTCTGGGGTCGGGGAAGATCACAATTCTCAATATGCTCAAGTGACTTCTGTGCAACCAAGGAAGCCAACTCGTCTTTATCTGCCGTGCGCCACCATGGCTCCGTTTTCTGACCTCCCATCCAAGGAGATTCAAAATCAAAACAAAGCTTATCAGGTTGTTTAGACATTAAGTGGTTGACAAGGTCCAAGCCCATTAATTCTTCATTCTGGTACCAGTACTCCCCCGTGTCCTTATGGTTAAGTTCTTCTTCAGTGTTGTTACTATTTACAGCCTTTAGTTCTTGCATTCTAACTTCCGGGTCATGTTTCAAACAAGCGGCAGAGACTCTCCACTGTGGGTCCAAAGAAGATCCAGTGTTCTTGTTAGAATCGACGTGCATACTGTCTTCTTCTTCGTTGCTTTGGGGGCCCCCACTAAATTTGGATGTCTTGTTTACCACCTCAGCTCTCAAAACTTCCAGTTCAGCCTCCAAGGTGTTTAACTGTTCATATGTTAAATCCTTATGATACCCAAAGTTGGGTTGCAGCTGTAGCCACCATTTTGTGTCAGGTGGTATATTGGAATTGGAGGGATTCCAGTTATAAGGCATGAAACCTGCAGTGGGATGATCTCGCCCACTTGCCGCATCGCCATGTCCCCCATCGAACTGAGGTTTGGATGATGTAGATGATGATGGGCAGCAAGCTAACTTTGGAGCTCTCTTGGCATCTTCTTGGACAAAGCAACGATTAGCTGTGCGCTGCCAAGCAGCCCTTGCTTCTGCTGCCGCCATCAGTCTCTTGTTCTTTGATACATTTTACTGCGGCAAGACAAATGATTGTAAAGAGGATGGACAGTGCTATTCAAGGGAGGACTTATTCTGGAACATAAATGAGGCATTTGAAAGCTAAGCCTCAAATATAACCAACTCAAAAACTAAAAAGTCCTTAAAAGAGGTAAAAATTTCAGATTACAAAAATCCATGAGTGTGATGAATTCTTCAATATGCTAATGTAAATCCATATTCCATAAAAGAAAAGCAATATACTGTAATACTGTAAAGATCTAATATTTCACATTTTTCAGAAAGAAATGAAAAAGAAAACACCAAATGCAGTATTAACCATAGTTACCAGAGCGAGAAACGAAAACGAGAAGCAAAGCGAAAGCGGGAAGCCAGACTCAAAAAAACCTTAGGAAACGGGAAGCGAAAAATGAGATATATTCTCCTCGTTCCCATTATGTTATTATGGGTAGCTATATCTGTGATTTTATCTTACATGAGATTTTTATAGAAAATTAGGTGCCTTAGGTACCAAACCAACGATACTTGCTTAGAGTCTATACCCTAAGCTATAGACTATGGTCTAGTCCATCACTTCACACATATAGCTCCCTTTGACTACTAAATAGGACGTGATGGAAACGAGCTTCCTAGGAAGCGAGTCTAGGAAACGAGCTTCCCACCCTGTACTGCTGTACATAGCTTCCCTGCAACTATGGTATAAACATTAAAAGTAAGTTCAAGAGATGAATCATGACATAAAAACATCTTAGCATCTAAGAACAGTCCTTAGTTTGAACTTTGAAGCCTAGCAATTGAAGGGCCACAATGCAACAAGTACCTATCAACAAAGAGCCAATCGGTCAAGTCCAGAATTACCCAACTGGAAGATCTCAAATAAGCTCAACTGAGTCAACCTCCTCATCGGCCTACAACAATTTAAAAGATTAGAGCTTCATGTCTCTAACCAGTTTGTTTACATAGATACAGCATGTTCCTTTTTTATTTCATCATATCAATCCTTTCATCATCAAATAGTATGCACACTTTTATCTAATTCAGTTTTGCTTAAGCTTGAGGATCAACTTAAACTCAAGCCTTCCTCATGTTCAAATGATTCCTAGATTTGAACTGGTTCGGGTCTTCAAGGCAGAGATATTAGGATTTGGTCCAGAGGCAACGCAGGCAGATTCTCAGTGAGATCTTTGTTTCAGTCTTTTGGGTCAGTAACTTGTGCTCCTTTTCCTCATAGACTTGTGTGGAGCCCGGGTATTCTGTTATAACCAGTTCGACAAATCTAAAGAAATAAGAAAACAAGAAACCAAGCAATCGCACAAAAAAGATAAGATATACGTGGTTCGGCAAGGTGCCTACGTCCACGAGAGAAAACGGCAAGAAATCCACTAAGAATACGGGAGAAAACAGTGTTCAGTAGCTCTCTCTAAACCTCTCTTACGAAACCCTCAAAAAAAACCCCTTATTTTCCATCCTCAAACAAAACCCTTTATATATCTAGGGTTACAACGAGAAGACAAAACAGGTCAGGAAATACAGGTCAAAATTTCGGCAGGAGGCTTTGCCCCTGGACCCCCCATGGCAATGATGGGGTGAACCCCACACATTGCCTATTAATCAGGTCACTCGGGTCGCACACCGGGTCATCAAGGATCCGGGTAAGATCCACACCAACTTCCCAATAAAACCCATATATAGAATTTGAGCCAAAACTCACATATTCCCTCTAAGATATCTTTTTTCTTATGGAATGCGACATGAAAAAGATTCTTACCTGTGATCACTTGCAAAATAGAGGGTGGAGTTTGGCTAACCGTTATTTCTTTTGCCTCCAAGTGGAAGAAACGGTGAATCATCTGCTGCTACATTATCCTAATGTGGGTGAGATATGGGGTTTTTTCCTTTCCCGAGTAGGGATGGACTGGGTCTTCCCTTCTTCCTTTCTGAGCTTCTTATCCTGTTGGTCATTGGTAAGTGTGGATAGTGTGCGGGAAGCTATCTGGCAGGTTCTCCCTAATGTCATCTCTTGGTCAATTTGGAGGGAGCGTAATAGGAGGGCCTTCGATGATTCCTCATCTTCCCTACCTCGCATTTGTCATCGCATCCACAGACTAGTGGCAGATTGGATTTCCATCCGCCGAGATAGGGTGGACTTGGATTCTTTGTTAGTTTGAGTGTGTCTACGTCGTGATATTTGTTTTGGGGTTTTGGAGGGATCCTTTATTCTTTTCTTTTGAGTTTACACCCTTGTAAACTCTTCTTTGTAGATTCGCTCTTTTTAATGCAATTGCTGGTTTATTGATCCAAAAAAAAAAAATACTATAGAATAATGCATAGTTTTTTTTTTCTTTTCGTAACAGAGGGTGTCCCAACCCTGACACGGAAGGACTAGTCCCTTCAGATGCACGCAATCACCCGTCAACCACGTGCATCAGGTAAGCCCTAGAGGGATTGAATTCAAGACCTTGAGGATCTCTCCCAAGACCTGAACCAGTTGCACCGCCAACACTTGCATAGCAACATACCAATAAGAAGACGAACTTGCATGGCAACATAGACTATCAAATTGATGAAAACAAAGCCTAAACAATTATAATTAAACACTTATTTTGATGCATAACACTGAAAAGTTATATATGGTAAAATATTTGTGAAACCCCACTGCCTGAGAAATAAGGTTTCATGTCACTGGATATGATCTCTGGATGCAATCTTCTCGACCATCCAACTATATGCATCAAAATCTTTTAATTTTGTTATGGGTAAGCCGAGTTCAAATCTGCAATCTCACTTAATACGGAAGTCATTTCTAAAGGTAATCAAATGTCTTAACACTGCTAATTAAATAAATTTATGTCCAATGAACACAAACTTGTGAATAGTCAATCGGAGAAAATAAATGAATTTCGCTTGGATTAAATATTCTTCTTGAGGAAACAATAAAATACCAAGGGTTCCCAATGTTAACCTTTTTTCTGTTCATTGCTTAAGAGAAATACTAGCAAATTTGTAAATTCTGCAACCTCTCTAGGAGAATCCAGCACCTGGGGGCAAGAGGTAAGAAATTGGTACACCGACTTGACCTCATCGTACCCATTAATTGGAGCAGAGAGATTAGAAGAAAGCAACATGAGGATGGAAGCAGAAGCCAATTCAAAAGACCTAATAATCATGAAAGATGACAAGTCCTAATTTCAGAAAAGTAAAACCCCAAGTGAATACACATGTTCAATATCGTCACCATGGAAATCTGAACTGAGTTCAAAGCCACTGGATTAGAGGAAACCCCACTCAGGATCTTTACAGAAATCAAAGACCCAAATAACAATTATACCAAAACCACCCCAAAAAGAAAGAGCCAGTCACAAATTTCACCATAACCAGCAAAATTAACAAAGACCAACTTCAATTTAACAACCACAACTACAAGCAATAAAGGGGGGGGGGGGGGGGGGGGGGGGGGGGGGGGGTGGAGAATCCCAAAATTAAACCGTCTCCCCAAACAGGGACATAAATAAGCTCACCACCCAGTCAACAGAAGAAACTATAATCATCTCATCAGGAAGCAAAAACTTTAGAAGGACTAGAGCAAAACAATATATTGCAACAAAATAGACTAGGAAAAAGCACCCCAAAAAAAAACCGAAGTTAAAACACATTAAAAAAAAAAAACAAGAGCAAGAATATTCATGGATTCAGAACATAAACGAATTAACTAAAAGAAGAAGCTTTTTTTTAAGTTTTGGGATCTGGAGGAGGAGAAAGAGATACCTGCTTAAGAACATTTCTGTAAACGACTTCAAAGCTTAGATTGGATGAATAGAAGAGATGGGAAAATGGGTAAGGAATCGCTTGACCGCACAATATGTATTGAATTTGAGATCAGAAGACGAATCCACGACGGAGAGACGGATGACGATTGTCAGAGTCTTCCTCTATACTTTATTATATATTTCTTAGTCTCAGTTTTAATTTTTCTTAAACATGGAACCTTAGCAAAAAGTGCCTACAAAAAACCTCCCAACTACCCTTTCCCAAGAACAAAACTGCCCTTTACCCAGTTTGGGTCCTTCTCTTATCCTTCCACTAGGGATCATCAAGAACATAAAAAGTCATGTGAAGGGTAAATATTTTCAGAGATCAAAACAAAATAAATGCTATTTTAGCTTATCTTTTACACAAGTAGATGTACAGACCCCTTTCATGGGAGAAGGACGGAACTCGGAAGTTGTGGAGATATGTACAAGCTTCGGGGCCCACGTGTCACGTGGTTATCAATGGAGGAGCCAACGAGGCTGATTTATTTACAAAGAGCAGTGCTTAGCGTACCCAGGGCTCCATTTCCTATCTTACCGTACCCGTGTCCTTTTTAACACCCTTTTACCTTGTTAAGCTTAAAACTAAGATTTTGATTTTTTTTTTAATTAAAAAAAATTTATGGTTGGATTGCTTAATCCTAAGATGAGTTAATACTAATCCGAGTAGATAAGTAATCAAAATTGGGATGTGAACCAATAAGGACCTGTCATTCCATTAGGAAATGGGAACATAGGAACGTTAACAATTTTCCATTTAACAAAGGGTGCTACTAGGAGCACCCCAATAATTACTGACCATACACCAATCTTTAAAACACAGTATTTCATTTCTTATCAATGCGCACCCAAACCTCTGCCTTCATCTCCCAATTCGTAAGTGCTTTCCTTGTATGTCGACATATTCTTCAAACGCAAGATACCAACAGGAAGGTTCCAATTTCAGCTACAAGCAGTATAATCTCATGCTTTGCACCAATGAAATTACAGTGAGCAGGCCAGCTTAAGCTATTTGGAGGCCTAAAGTGAAAATTTTTAATGGGACTTTTTTTTTAATTTTTTAATATTATTTAAAAAAATTAATTATAAATGGAGCCTTTTTAATATTCTAAATGGGTCTTTTATTTTTTTTAATATTCTAAATATGGCCTTTTTAATATTATTTTTTTTATTGGGCCTAAATCAAAGGCTTTGATGGCTTAATGGATGGGTCAGCCCTCACAGTGAGTATGCTGCTAAGTAAAATAATGAAAAACCTATGAAATGATTCTCAGGATGATGGATTTCAGGATAGAGCCTAGGTCATTTCAAATCTCAGTTAATACAAAATTCTCTACCTCAGGGGAAGGAAGAACAGAAACCTAGTTCACATCACATTAGTGAACCTTTTTTTTTTTTACTTTTACCGGAGAGCAACACTTGATTATGACAAAGTTTTTAGGCAATATGTCTATCCAAACACCATAAGCTCAAGTGATGGAAGGTCGTCCCAATCCTGGTCGACAGTGTGATACATGCTTTCCAATATTTGTATGAGAATTACGGGGAGAGATTTGGCGGGGGGCTTGTGGGTTCAATAGCTACTGCAGACTAGGCGAGGACTAGAAACTTATCTGTGAATGTCCACATGGTCTACCTACTTGGATCCGAATAACAAGATTAAAAGGATGTAAACAGAACCCTGTTTCACAAAGTTGGAGGAGGGAGCGCAAGAGTTATGAAAAGATTTGGTGAAAAGACCTAATGGCATGCTGGGTTGGGGTCTTTGTCAATGGCGAAACTCAGTTCGTATGAAAAGGGATGCGATCGAACTTTCAGAGTTTTGAATCTTTTTTGTTTGTTTGTAGAACCATTCTATTAAAGTTTGGTGTATAGTTAGAAATTTATAAATTATTTTTTTATTTTTTGGTGTGCTCGTAGAATATAATGTATTTATTGGTGTATAGTTAGTAATTTATAAATTTGGTGTATAGTAAGAATATAGTGGTGTGCTCGCAGCAGCACCCTTAACAAATGCTAGAAGCTTAAAAAAGAATTATTTTTATTTTTTTGAATCCAGATCCTCTCTGGCAAAACCTAGAGAGAACGTTTTGACGTTTTTTTTTATCATGAATTAAATTTATTATTTTTTATTCTAAACATATGATTAGAAGTATAACTAAGGCTTATGCAAAAAAATTGGCTTCTGCCATAATGATTCTTTTTTTTTTTAATAGGTTGGTGCTACCCCCACCCCAACTTTTGATGAATATACACCAAATTTAAAAATATTTTTAGAGAGAATATCAATACCCCTTAGTACCTTCTTCTTTGTCTTCTTGTTATCTCCCACCAACTCGACCAATCATCTCTCTCTTTGTTCCAGACTTCAACAACCCCCTTTATCAAGATTTATAATGATGTGAATCAAAGATGTGAGCCTCAAATTCTATCTGTACATTCAATGGTCGGGTGATGGTTAATTTCAGAGAACATGACCTGCTATTTTTAGAAATTTGATTTTCTCCCCACTTAATATCTCTCCCCTTTTTACTACCAAGTGCCCAATGATGTGTGGATGCCCAAGTGCCAAGCTCAGGGTCCACAAGAGCAAATCCGAAACCTTAAACTAGACTCAACAACACTGTATCAGCACCTCTCAAAGGGGCATAAATGGACTTTCTTATTGCGATTTGTGTGTTGCTTGTTTGTCTCTAGTAATAATAGAAGAACACATTAAAATTAGAGGTATAGCCATATAGCTGTTGGCTTGTTGCCTTTGAATATTACATTTCTTTGGATTTATACATTTGGGTTTACTGGTTTAGTGGGTAGCCATTAGGATATGTCTTCAACATCCAAATTGATGAAAAAAGAGGAAAACAATAAGCTTTACATTTCTATAACAATCAGTTGAAACAAATAATGCAAAAATCAAGCACTAGAAATGAGAAAGGAAAGATAAAGAAAGCAAAGAAGAGGTTGTTATACAGCATGGGCAATTTGGAATCTGAATACTAGAGACAGTAAACGACTGTTTATAGGCAAAATTTCTCAATGCGTTTTTATTTTTTTCTTCTGGGAGTTAACATTTACCTACGTTAGTACCATGAATCAGTTAAGCAGTTAGTGGTTAGCATTGGGCAAGGGAGCTCTTGCAACTTGTACCCGGGGGGGATTCGATCCCCAAACCTCCCACCACTGGAGGCCACACCCCAACCACTGGCGCAAGAAGGCGGGGTGTAATCTAAAGGCGTTCAGTGGCTGGTTTTTGAGTCTACTGGTTGCGATGGAGAAAATGACTGGTCCTGCCATGTTCTGTGTAGCGTGCATGACAATGCCTTGAAAACAGTCTATACAATTCAGAGCTTAGCCCTGTTAAGTTCAGAAGACTCTGAACAGTTAGAAAATTAGGCTGGACCCAACCACAAATTTCTACACATTACACATCATTGGTTATCAATGGAATTGATAGGAAGAATTAGGAAAATCAGTATGTGCTAGCCCATGTTTAAAGTCCGAGATCAAAACTTGGGAAGTCATCCATATCCATACTTTTCTTAGGTATGCTCTTAAGTTCCTCAGAGCTCTCCCTTTCAACATCACCAGCACGATAAGAAGCTTGGTCACTCAAATTCAACAAACCCATAGTAGAAGCTTCGTCAGACCTTCGAGTGTCAATCCCCATGCTTGTATAAAGCTATACCAAACAATTCACAACACAAGCATATCATTAGGTTAAACCTAAGTCGAAGATTTCAAATTAGGAAAGTTGAACCTTTTGCTCCTGAAAAATAATAGAATATAGGTTATGCACATATCAAGATAATCAACAACAACAAAATTGTTAGAATGGATCATATTAATAGAGGTCATCACATGCTGTTAGTATAATATTTGGGGGATCCATATCAATGAATTCAGTAAAGATATGAGCAAAAGGTTGCAATGGGTGATACATTGAATGGGAAGAGTAGGGAGCGTTAAGGCTTGAACCTGGTCGGATTTTTCAATTTTAACATCCTTGAGAAGTCGAGTCCCATTGCCGCTAGATTCCGCTGTAGAATTCATTTTCATAACAGATTCTCATTAGAGTTAACAGCTTAAACAATGAAAATTGGCTACAAGACTGAATAGATGGCACCATTGTGGATAATTGAAATAAGACTTGCCTTCTGAAGAAGTAAATCCATGAGATTCCCCAATTTGCATATGTCCATTCAGGCCATCATCTGGCAATGGTCTACTTGGTGGTCCAGTATCTTCAGGCAAATCCATAACTATATCTGAAAGTTGAGGCCCCACTATAAAGGAAGCAGTTCTCGTCATGCTTTTATCGGGGTGCTCTGCGTCACACTCATGCGTTGAGATGTTGGAAGCTGCTGATCTGCAAAAGATTCGTCACCACAGAATTCAATCTTTGTGGTTGAAGATCACTGTAAGATATATTAGACCGATGACAGATGATAGTTATTATCATCATCTCTAATACAAATCTAATTGGTGTTCGGTGAGGGTGATGAAGCGGATCCTTGGAATATATTTATTTTGTAGTAGATAGTAGTGCTGTTTGTTTGCCCCTCAGGGCTGTTTTCCTTTTCCGCGTGCTCCTGGTTTACTATTGGTGAACCCGGAGTTTTCGCTTCCTATTGTTAGCTGCCCTTCATCATATATATATGCTTTATCTGCTTTATCGATCAAAAAAAAAAGCTAATGCCACAAGCAGAACTGGATCCATTGATAGTATTACTTTTCACACTTAACAGGTAATATTTTATTAACACACTTGTTTATAATCATAGAGAAATATAATTACGCATAGTGATAAACTAATCAACAAAAACATCTGATTTTATAGTTGTTTCACATGGATCCTGCAATCCAAGGTGTTTGAGCTGCCTGATGTAGGCAATAGACTTTTTTATTGCTTACATAAACATAGTTGAAACATTTTTGATTTGTAGGATACACAGTTTTGGAACCTTGATACCATTTAAGAAGGTAGGTTACAAGCTTTTGAATGTTTGCCCTCAAGAAGATTATACAAAGTGCCAATAACTTTAAGTAGATGATAAACATTGAATTTTGTTTCATAAATCATAAGGCATCGAAGAAAAACTAGAAATGATGTAAATTTAGAAGAACTAATGGGGCGTTTGGATGGATTTTATGAGTTAAAAATCAATTCTGATAAAATAGATTTTGTAAAATAAATTGTCAAATAATTATTTTTCAAATAATAGAGTTCTGGGAATACGAAGTTGAGTCTATCATCTTTGTATTCCCCAAACACTATTATTTGAAAAAGTGATTATTTGACAATTAATTTTACAAAATCAATTTTATCAGAATTGATTTTTGGCTAATAAAATCCAATCCAAACGCCACCTAAATAAATTTGGGAAACAGATGCAGACCTAATCTGCCAACAAAAACATCACCAAATACTATTTTTCCTCGTATATTTTACTTTATGACTTCTTAAATTCTCTTAATCATGGGCACCACTTTATCACCAATGTGTATTTTATTATTCCAATGTACTTATATGGTGTGTCACGGTATCAGACCTATTGGAGTTGCTCTATCCAAGGCCCTAAGTCGTTTCCCCAGAATACTCATGTTGGTAACCATGTTACAGAGTTTTCAATGTATTTTATTAAATCATCATATACATGTGTGTATGTGTGTTTTATGCCCTTAAAGTATTCATTTTCAATGATAAAAGCATTTTTCGATATCGTCACACATGACATAACACATCTAGGTCCCAGCTCAAACATAAAAAGTTATATACGTACCCAATGGAGATACTGGATGATGTGAAATTTTCTGGTTGTGAAGTATTGTCAAAATCCACAAAATTGGTGATGTCGAATGCAAGATTATTTTGAACAGTTTTGGATCCTGAGATCTCACTTCTGTCGGTGTGCATTGTAGTTATTCCTCCATTTAAATCTTTAGAGTCATATTCATGACCCTTCAGTGCATTTCTTTTTGAATTGTTTGCCTCTTGCACAAATTGTCCCAATAGTTGACCCTGAAGACCAAAATGACCAGAGTCTGAAGAGTGTGGAGAGCGGAACTGCTCCATACGTGCTTTTCTGATGGGGACAACAGTATCCCGAGCCATTGGTTTTTTAAGGATGGATAAGATCTGATGGGCTGCACAAACGGGAATGCAAAATTGCTTTCAGTAAACAGTAATGCAGCACTTGGCAAAGATCAGAACCGCCATCAAGCTTGACATTGTGGAACACTCCAAAACTCGTTTCCAATCAATATATATCTCAAACATATCCTCATAGTTAAGATAGAGCAATGGACCTCAACACACACTTTAAAAAAGGGAGCTATTTATATAAAGAAGTTACCACATGAGATTAAAATCCACTTAACAACACAAGACGATGGATGCAACCATATAGAAATATATAAGGATTATGATATTGAGATGCAGTACTTCATGTGCAACATGGCAGAATAAACAGGACCTGTAATTTTTGCTTAAAACTCCACATTTTTTATAATTTAGATGGCAGAAATGGAGTGATGTTGCATCAGAACATTCAGATTCAGTAATGGGTATGGTGGTTGATTAAGTCATCCATCATCACTATCTATTAAACCACTTATAAATGTATTAAGGCAAACATATGAGAAGCTTGATAACATTAACCAAAGACAGTTTCTTGCACAAAAGAAACTCAAAGTTATCTAGGAAATGAATTCCCCAAAGAAATTGTTCTACATGACACATCAAGCGGAAAATCGACGAACCATCACGTATCGCCTTGTCTACAGGGACTCTCCCGCTTAAGTTGATCTTGTCAATACTAGAGCTGCTAGAATTTGAAAGTGCACCTTTCCCTGAAGAAGCATTATTTTGGGGTTCTCCTGCACATTCAAGCATTATAAATATATAAGGAATATAATCTTGAGATGCATAAAACTGCTAATCATTAACTAAACCTTCCTTAAGCACTTAAACAGCAGAAACAGAATGTTAGATACTTCACTAGCATATGCAAATCTGCAATGAGCTTAGTACAAAAGAAGGTACCAGTGGAAGAAGAACTATGTCTAGCCTTCTGTTCATCCAGAATACCGGTCTTTCCAACTACTTTGCTATCTCTTCCTTGAACACTTAAATCCAGTAGAGGCTTATGGTTTTCTTCAGGATCTCCAATTTCAACGAGATGAGCATCAAATGCCAGTGTTTCACAGGATCCAACCACTTCATCATTCTTCAGGAATCTGCTATCTAAGAGTTTCCTGTTCGCATCATACAGCATGACCTGAATAGAGACCCAAAAATATAAAATAAAAATAAGATGGAAGAGCATAAGAACTAGTTGTGCCCCTTTAGGAAAGTTAAAGATGAACCAATAAAGAAGAAAATGAAATATCAATCTGCAAGTACATGCATCACTAAAACAAGGATGTGAAGTCTATCATTGGGGAGTCATTTTTGGAATGAAGTGATTTTACTTATAATAATCCACACAAAGGAAACTAAACAAGATGGTTGAACCTGTGGAATATAAAATTGGTGCTGCTTGATGTGATTAAAAAGAAATAACCAAAGGGAACACCATAAGCCCTTTGGTAGATCTTAGAGGCCACTCTTAAGGTGACTGGTAAAATGTATATAGATCCAAGAAGAACGAGGTAATACCACTTAGGGCTGTAAACGGATGCAGATATTATCCGTATCCGAATCCGTTTAGTCATAATTATCCAAATAGGTATCCGGCGGCCGGCGGAGTGAATTCGGATAGTAATTTTACTATCCATTTATAATCGGATACTGGTATATCTGATCCGATAAATATCCGACCAATTATATAATATATATAAATAATATATTTAAATTTATAAAACTAATATATCCTTTAAAATATATTTTTTAAAATAAAAATTTATATATTTTACATTTTTTTTAATATTAATTTACATTTTAAAAAACTTTTTTATAAGTAATCGGATAATTAAAATATTTTAATCGGAGTCGGATACGGGTATCATATTTTACTATCCGCCGGATATTTATTTGGATTTAGATATTCGAATATATAATCGGATATGGATTCAGATATACCACAATCCGCTCCGTGTACAGCTCTAATACCACTACACAAAAAACAGTGAGAATGCCTTTACACTAGAGGAAGCCACAAATCCTACCGCTTGGAAATGATTGAGGTCGTCATTGTGTTCAGTTGGTGTTAACCGTAGTCCCCATTCCTCCATGTCCATTCCAAATCATGGTAAAAATCTCTGAAACCGATAAGTATCGGGCGATAAGTATCAATTTCGTTACGATCTTGTACATTTTTCATTCTGATACATTATTAATGTTAATACATGATTTGTAGGACTCGTTCAAAACCGATACATATCGGACGAGTCTTACCAATACGTTTCAATTTCAGACGAAAGACTCGTTCGACGCCATCATTTTATATGGGTTACTGTATCACCTTAAATACATACCTCTTTCATATTTCTCTCATTCCCTTCATTTCTACAATTCTACTTTGTCTTTTTTCCTAGTGCCTTATTTTATTTTATTTTCAATTTAATTTTTAATTTTTTTTGAAAAAATGTATCGTCAGAAACCGATGCGTATCGGGTTCGGTTGGGATCGATACAGTCCTCGAAATCGTTTTTTTTTTTAATCCTTGTTCCATATAATTTTGTGTGCACAACTGATAATGAAAATCCCCAGCGGCTTTCTCCGTGAGAAATGTTATAAGGTGAATTTAGCATATGCTACTAGAATATCAAAAACTAACTCGTGAGGTTGATAAATGGGATTCACAAATCTTTGACGTAACCAGGATCTCAGCAACATCATCCTCATGTCACCCAACATATCATTCAATATAGTAGTCATCATTGATATACAAAATGAAAAGAGGCCTCAAAATTCCATTCTAGCCACATCGATCGTTAAACATGTAGGCATGTCTTCTTAGATGCAGCCCCCCTTCTTCTTTTTCTTTTGAAACTCCCACTACTAACAATGAGTGAGTCTCTTAGATCCACAGAGAAATCTAGTCTACAACACATGGGACTCACATAAAATAAAACAAAACCCCAGTAAGCGATGGCACTCTAAAGTCTAAACCAAATTATGGTGATCTTCTAATTTGTGAACCTTTAAATTATTAACCACTGCAAGTATTTTCTTTTCTTTTTGTTTCAACAAAGTTTCTTAAATTACCAAGGAAAAATAAATGAATCAGTATGCAAACCAAATACTAATAAATAAAAAAAGATATGAATACAAAATAAACTACTGTGCCGATGCCATCAACAAACAATAGAGAGACAAGCATTAAACCAGTGAAAACTGCAATGCTTTAATGTTAAACAGTATGCATAAGTAGATAACATGATATATACAACCTTTCAAGTTGACACAAACCATCTACACTATAGCACCGCATTCCATAATATCACATATGTGTAGACCGATTCTGATAGAAAGGAAGTACTTAGGGGTGCAATATGAGGATTTACTCCAGGATTCACTGGCCCCAGGACCACTTATGCTGAACCATGTAGAGCAGTGCATGAGAGCTAATGGAACCCTATGTTGAATTGCATGAAGTATATGTTCCAATAATATTTGATCACATATTTAATGAATATATTATCAATACAATGTGCCATAGCCATAGGCATGGTTGTTAAATCCTTGCGATTTGCAATTCAAATCCTATGATTCGATTCGAATCCCAAGCAAAACGATTCAAATCGGAGGTGAAAATCTTAATTGGGTAAATCTCATTTGATTTGCGATTCAAATCGTACGATTCAGACGATTCGAGCACGAAACCCCTTTTACGGACCAATACTTAAAAAATATTTTTTATTCTTTTTATTTTCTAAAGATATTGTATGTCTTTTAAGAAGAGAGAAGAAACAAGAAAACCCTAGTTACGGATATGCCAAAACCCCTTCTCTCTGTTGCTAACATGCTGTGAAATGAAATAAAAGAAGAGAAGAAAGGAGAAAGAAGAAAGATGATGTAGTTGAATTTTGGGAAAAATGATAGTTCCCCCTTGTTTATTTTATTAGTATTTTTATTTGTACAAGTCTTTTGATACTTGATCTCATACAACATGATTATATGAGTTTACTTTTGTTGATTTATCTTTAATGATATTGTTTTTTTTATGGAGTTCATTCGTGTCTTTTTATAGTATATGCAATGAAATGTTCATAACTTTCTTTTATCAATAGATATGAATGAAATCTTTTGGATAATAGATTATTTTATTTTCTGATTTATTTAGTAATTTTTTAACCAATTTTTTTTTTAATGGATTGAATATTACGATTTACGCTTTGAATCCCGATTTGAATTGAATCACTCCTACAACGATCTTACGATTCAATTACGATTTAACAACCTTGGCCATAGGTAACATATTTTAAAAATTATTATAGAATCTGCACTGACAATGTGTCGCCTAACCCTTTAGAAAATATAATGACCAAAGTTTAACCGGCTCAAATCCCTTTTTCCCACACCAAAAAAAATAAAAGATAAGAGAAAAAAAAAACTCAAATCTCTGAAATATTCTGTATAAATATTTGCATGCTAGCACTCATATTCCTAAAGCTACATCCTCAACCATTTAGCAGTTGGCAGGGTTCAGAGACATACATTCTGAACTCATTGCTTTGTCGAGTTGGATGACTATATGCTCAATTAGATCCCATAAACACCAAAAGTACAGGCCTAGGGCCTATAATAAAAGTAATGGAAATCAACCTGCCTCCCTTGAGAACCACAACTCGCAAGTCGTAGGAAGCCATCATGATACTTCTTGGCTTTTTGAGTCATCTGTGTAGTGTACAAGGCCTGCCATCCTGCATCATAAAAGTAAACAAAGAAAAAAGAAAGTAGATAAAATTCAGACGCTCAACCAAATGCATGAAGCTCATGTCATGAAAATGCCATCTAACGACAAAAAACACCGTCTATTGGCTCTTCCTTTGTTTTGGCTACATTGATTCAAATAAGTGGAAATGATCAAGAGTCCAGTCACTAGAAATGGTATATGTACATGTCAATTGTCATACACTGAGGGTGGAACCCACCAGTCGATGGGTCCAACCTTGGAGATCTAATATGCCAAAATCATCCTAGCTACATCATAATGAACACATGAATGTAAAATTTTATAGGATTTTTACATTCTCTTTTTTTCTAACACCCCCAGAATGCAACATAGCTTGAAGAGTACATCCATCTTGTCTCCTCTATTAAATACTTACCTCAGATCCATAGAGAGAGTCAAATGGCTTAGCAGATATATAGCAAGTAGCAACTTCGAGATTGCATGAAGTTCTTGGTAAAACTTTCCTTCTCAACATGTAATTTTGTTCAAATACACTTTGCATTGTATGACTAAGCTTTGTGTCTTTTGTTTCAGGCGAATTATAGCCTCACGCCTGAGGCACACCATGTGAACAAGCCAAGGGAATCCACACATCTGTGCAGGCATTCCCAAAGAATCGGCGCCTCAGGCACACTGGCTGCAGAACAGATGTGTGACGTGGATGGTCTTTCACCTCACATTTGGTGTGTTTCAAACATACACTATATCAGCTTTTTTTCTTTATTAAGTAATTAAGATTTTCCATTGATCCAGAAGTAAATTCTTGCCACATGCAATAGATGTTGCAGCAGATAGAGTGTCAATCTGTTAATTCGTTCACTTCTAACAGCAGTCTATGTAGAATTGGGACAATTATGTGATGCTCTGCCACTTGGTAGCCCACCCATTTTGTTTCTTGAATTGGAGAACCATAACATAATTACTAACTTCTGATTTGGGCCAATTGAAAATGTTTCTTAGACATCTAACCTAACATAGGACCAAGCTACCATACGAAGTTAACTATAAAAGAAGAAACAAAGGTATACTCCTACAAAATAGAGAGGGAGATGGAGTTTTTATCCAATGCTGATGCAATAAATGATGGTAATAATAGCATGTTATATTGGTCTTTGTGGTATTTGGATGACTTTCTGGTGCTCCATACTTGTGCAGTTCACTTTTCTTGTACTCTGTAAATCTGTAATGTCATCAATCATTATATAAATGCTACACTATGAGGCCAGAGACCTGTGTAACTCAGAGACAAAGAGATATCACCAGTACAAAAAGGAGGTATCATCCTACTGAGAGAAGACCTTTGCAAGGAACAATAATACTAATCAAATGCCACATGCAGCAAATGTCGACAAGAGGGTTAGGAGTCTAGGACTAACCTTGGATGAGGTTTTGTGACACCATCGGACGACTATGCATTGCTCTAATCTTTCCTGCATCAGTCTTTCTGTTTCCTGCAGGGGATATGAAATTCAATTGTTTAAAACAACATAAAATTATGATTGACAACTTTATAACTAAAGAAGTACAAAGGGTAGTATTAAACGAATTTGAAGATGACTAAGCTATTACCAACAGAAAGAGAATTATTTCTAGCCTTCTGTCCATGCTGTATTCCTGTCTTTTTCATTATTTTCTCATCTCTTCCTTGATCATGCAAATCGGATAGAGGCTTATGGTCTCCGTCAGGATCCCCAATGTCAACGAGATGAGCATCCAATGCCAGTGTTTCACCAGATCCAACCACTTCATCTTTCTTCAAGTACCTACTATCTAAGAGTTTCTCGCAATCATCATAAAGCATGACCTGAATTTTGACCCAACATGTAAGGAGGGAAGAGAATATAAGAGAAGAAACAAATTCATCCTCAAAGAGCACAGAATTTAAATTAGTAAAAAAAGAAACAAATAAATTGCTTCCCAATTACATACACCAATCAAACAAAAAATACTCCAAAAGCCAATTTTTCCTACCCCATTAAAGTGACAAAAACCCTTCAGAAAATTAATTGATGGGATTCAAGTGAAAACAGAAAAGAGGGTCTGCCCTCAAAGTCCTTGACTGACCTAATTAACTGTCAGCCACCACCACAGCGACTCACTCTATTAAATATTTAAATCCCTTCTAAGACTTCACCTAAATTCGCCATGATAACTTCTTGTCTAGCATATCTAAGCCTGTATGAGATTATAACCTATATGCAGTAATAGTGTTTTGAGTTCTCGTTGAAATTCTTTCTCAGTTCCATTGAATAAATGAAAATCACTAAAGTGATCATAATAATATCAATGATTTTGCGCGAATAATCATGATAAAAACTTTATAAAAAAAATTTGAATTACGAACTACCAACTGTGATACCTTGTTGTTTGAGCTTCGAAGTTCTAACAGACCGTCTTGGTAGACTTTCCTCTTCTGCTTGATATGCTTTGTGTAGGTTACAGTCCATCTCTTCACATCCTCCATGCTTACATATCTGTTTCACCAAATGAAAATTCCAATCAAAAAAATTATATCCATGAGAGCTTCCAAGAGATGAAAGGATTTCTTGTTACAGAGATTTTAAGCTCAGAAACTGAGAAACAATTAGGGTTTTTAACTCTTCTAAAAGCATGCGATTGAAATATATCTTGAACTGAAGAAGTTAAAATGCGCTGCTGGGTGCATACAACTGGTTTTCCCCATCCAAGAGTGACGAAGATGAAATCCTTTGTTTCTCTCTAATGGCGGGAAAATGCTGTAAGTTGTAATACGCGAGGTGCGTACAATGCCCTTCTACTTGAGAAATGGGCTTCGAGCCATTTCCCGCTCCAGGGCTGTGAAAGGACTGGGCCAAGAGAAGGGCCTAGCTAGGCCTTCACCTACTAAGGTCCGAGCTTTTAGGCCTAGAATGACCTCTTAATTAGCTAGGCCCAAGCCCCACCCTCAAGGACCACGACTTGGGCTGGTCCTAGGCCTGGTCTGAACAGGGTCGAGACTGGACAGGCCCTAACAGCAAAAAAAAAAAAACCTAGAATAGCTATTATACACAACTAGCGGGTGGCACGTGCCATGCACGTGAGAGCGAGGGGAAGGAGTTAACCACTGTTAATAAGAGTTAAAAGGGACACGTGTTAACCTGCAGGTGCGATTGAGCTCTCCCGAGTTCAATCGCAATTCGCTGTGATTGTATTCTTTAAATAGATAGATGAGTAAGGGATAGTTTGGGAATTAAAGTAAAACATTAAATCAAAGTTTTGTTTTATATAAGGGTAGTTTGGGAATTTTGGAAAAATCAGGCTACTACACCTGCCTCTTGCATTATAATAGTAAAGAAAAGAAGATGATAATCAATTGAAAATTAAAGAGAAAATATATATTTTCTATTGCATTGAATAGCTATTATTCGAAATGAAAATCAATCAAAAATTAATGTGTGATGTAGCCATAGCAACATGATTACAAAGAAGAGGATCCTCCTCCGGTGTGTAGGCCTTTAAACACGTTGTTGGTATATTATCTTAATTATGTCAATTGTTTTCAAATTATCTTTTTAATTATTGTTATTGGGCATTACTTACTTGAGTCAAGTCTATGGGTACTCCCAAATATACTTCTGAATCTTAATCGTCTATAGTTAACCACTAAGGGTTAGGATTAGGCTTGGCTTATTTTCTCTTTTCTAATGCCACATCAACTCTAATCAACTAAATGGTTAGGATTTTGGAGTATATTTGGGAGTATCCGTACACTTAACTATCTAGTTAATGTATAATAAGGATATTTGAAATGTTTAAGTCTAGGGTATTCCTAAAGTGCACTCCTAAATATACTCCCAAACCCTAACCCTTTGATTCAATTAGTCAAGATTAAAGTTGATGTGACATTGGAAATGACAAAATAAGTAATCAAATCCGACTCATTTGAAATAATAAGCAAAGAGTTGAATAAATGTTTATTGAAGGTAATTGGAGCCTCCCGTTCGTGCATGGATTAAAGCAACACTAACTTCAATTTCTTGAGATAACCAATGAAGGGGTAGGCTAGTGGTGAAGATCATGCCTCAAGAAGCAGAGATCTTGAGTTCAAGTCTCTTCCTCTTGTTGGCCAACATTTGGGATTTGACTCCTATTGTTGGTCAACATTTGGGATTTATACTAACTTTCCTAGTTGCGTAGTATAAGGGGATCTGAAATGTGGGCACATGCCACCATGAATTATTTGGATCACAACCTGCAACAATCATCCCTAATCTGACTAATGACTGTCATTAATGCCGTTAATGACACCGCCCATCATCCTCTGAAAGGGGTGATTAAATGAGTGAATGTGCTAACCTTGTATTGTACACTACACCTTCACCCTTACCCATTGTGTGATGGAGATCGATGGAGATCCAACTGCCGGATGTCTGTTTGGAAGCAATTTCCTTTTCGATTTTCACAAACTTTGAGATAATCAAAATGTATTTAACACAATAACAAACTGAAATGTCTGGCACATGCCACTTCGGAAAGAGGGATCCGCAGAAATACAGTGTTCATCTCACTATAGGCTACACATTTGGAAAAAAAAATCAAATCCTGTATGTTCTCTCTCTGATCCAAAGATTTATTAATCCCTAAGAAATGGTTCTCTTCTTACTCTCACAAAAATATAATCTCATATACGAGGAGACGGACCAGCTACAGTATTTACTAATGTATAGGCCCACACCACCCCCTATCTTTCCTGCAAACTCTTGAAGGGAAGTGCCAGGGTTAGAGAGAAAATCGGAATTCCAGCAAGTTTCCCTAAGAGGACTTGAGTATCTTTTTGTAGTCATGGAAATCCCCTTGGAACGGTGCAATCTTGCCATCTGATACTACCCACAGCTCACCTACACTTCCGGATATCAGATGCTCATCGTGGCTTACCTGCAATCGAGAAAAAAATATTAGAAGAACACATATATGGAATTCACACGCCATGAACTCCCAAAGGAAAAATAAATCATGAAGGTCGTGCCATAATACCATGAGTACGCCTCCTTGGAAGAGAACGAGACCCTGAATGAGTGCTTCCACAGCATCCAAATCCTACAAACAGGCAACAACAAAGGAATACCAGCATTATAATTTCCCACAGGTCATGTTTGAAGTGACCAAGAACGGCATAACCATTACTGGTACAGAAATGCATCTGGTGCAGGAGTGCATCTATGGTCAAATAGTTTGGCGTAACAATATGGCACCTGTATCTCTGACCAAAATACTTTGCAGTAACACTATGGTTTGAGAATAATAAGGTGGCGTTTGGTAACACTAATCTAAATAGGTAGAGCTTATTTGAAAATTGTGCTTAGTTAGACTTTAGATTGTTAAGTTGAAGGTTAATTGCATGTCGACATCTTTTTGAGTAGGGGTTTTACCTCAAAAGTAAAAAGTAGCTATGAACTACTTTTTAAAGTAGAGGTTTTTACCTCTAAAATCTCTACTTCAAAAAGATGTAGACACACAATTAACCTTCAACTTAACAATCTAAAGTCCAACTAAGCACAATTTTCAAATAAGATCTGCCTATTTAGATTAGTGTTACCAAACGCCACCTAAGTCCACAACTGAATCAGTTTTCAGTAGATTATGGTAGCAGGTGGATCATAAATTTTTCTCGAACTTCCCATTTATCCAAGCTAGTGTCCCTTTTTTCCTTCAACGGTAAGCTAGTGTCCTTGTTCAAATTGTGGATTCGAGTACATGCTAGTGTCCTTGTTCAAATTGTGGAATCGAGTACATTCAAACATATGTGCATGAATACGTGCACGCTCCAACTATTGTTCAGATTGAATATTATCAATTGGGCCAAGTCAACTTGACAGAAACAAGACTAAGGCCAAAAATAAAGGGATAGGGCCTTCTCGAAAACTGAATATAACTCAAAGTAGTTCACTGGAAACTCAAATAATTTATGTCATTCTACCACTTCAAAATCGGAAAATCCAATACGTCTTCATAGTCATTTCATTTCAAGCTCCTCAACCATACATCAGATAAAAGAAAAAAAACAACAATTAATTATAGTCACCAAGTCAGAAGTCAGAGTTTGTGAATTATTCAGCTATGTAAAAGTTCGGAAGAAATGGGCAAAATTCAAAAAACAAAATCGTGAAAAAGTAGGGAAATATAAATAAAATAACATTATTGGTTTTTAAGAAAAAATATTGCTATGTAAAACATAAACAAATATATTATATTAGATATTTCCACGACTTTTTCAAAAAGTAGATTCACGACTTTTTGAAAATGTGTACGCTTTTCAGAAGTCGCGAATACTTCCTCAAGTAATCATTGATTAAAAAAAAAGGCAAATTATTTGGGACATTTCAAAAAAATTGAGAGCTTTGTTCCAATGCATATAAAGCAAAGAAAAGAAAGCTATGGACTTACAAGATGGTTTGATGGCTCGTCAAGCAGTATTATGTGCGGCTTTTTGAAAGTTATCTTCGCAAATGCAACTCTGCTTTTTTGACCACCTGAAAACAACACTATATGTCATTTCTGAGATGATGTGTCAACATATTCTGATTTGAACCTATGTAAAGAGACTGATAAACCAGAACTCTGCCTATTGTACATCATTTGACCAGCCTTCAAAGTTTGGAATCCAAATACGGATTTGGCAAAAGTTTAAAAAGCAACAAGTTTTTTTCATTGGACACCAAATCAACTCAGAAACCACCATTCTTGAGTTCTAGGTCGAACCCAAGTTCTTGAAGATCAACTTATATTTAAATAGAGTCTACAATCATATGACATGCATGAAGAGTCGCTGAAAGAGATGATACGATACCTGACAAAGTGTACATCGGTTGAAGAGCAAGATTCCCCGTTACACCCAAAGAACCCAAGTGAGATCGCAGCTTCTGTTCAGGCACTCCCTGCCAAAAAAAAAAAAACCTTAATAACACTAGAACAAAGATGCTTTTTCCAAATAAGAAATCCATGACCTCCAACTACCAAACAGGCAAACATTCATCAAAAAGACCTTAATAACAGCAACTTTCCAAAATAACTTACAATAACTATAAGTACTCATATATTGACAGAGACATAATAAGAACACTTCTATGTCAACCTTTCAAATTTGCATAAGCAAAATAATGAATTAAATGGTTTGATGCATCTCTCCATAGAATTTAGTTAGGGTGTTGAGTGTAGAGAATTCCATACTGTTGTGGGCCTTGTGGCACATTAACAGCATGGTGCACTGCATATGCCGATAAAAAAATACGGGTTCAACAACTTTTAAGCTCTAATACTATACAAAGGAAAGATGATGCTTTTGAACATAGTTGTTAAATCCTTGCGATTTGCGATTCAAATCTTACGATTCGATTCGAATCCCAAGCAAACGATTCAAATCGAAAGTGAAAATCTTAATTAGGTAAATCTCAATTGATTTGCGATTCAGATTACAATTTGCGATTCAAATCGTATGATTCAGATTCGAGCATGAAACCCCTTTTATGGACCAATACTTATTTTTTTTTTTTAAATCTTTTGATTTCCAAAGGTATTTTATGCCTTTTAAGAAGAGAGAACAAATAGGAAAACCCTTTTTATGGACATGCCAAAACCCCTATTTGAGTTTTCTCTCTATTGCCGACAAGTTGTGAAACAGGAAGAAGAAAGATGATGGTGTTGGAATTTGGGAAAACTTGATAGTTTATTTTATTAGTCTTTTTAATTTTACAAGTCTTTTAATTCTTGATCTCATACAACATGATTATATGAGTTTACTTTTCTTAATTTATCTCTAATGATATTGAGTTTTTTTTATGGTATATGCAATGAAATGTTCATTACTTTCTTTTATCAATAGATATAAATGAAATATTTTTGGATAATAGATTATTCTATTTTCCTGATTTATTAAGTAATTTTTAAACAATTTTTTAAAAAATGGATTAAATCTTACGATTTACGATTTGAATCGAATCAGTCCTAAAACGATTTTACGATTCGATTACGATTTAACAACCTTGCTTTTGAACAATCCGAACTATCTAATTGGTGCTCATCTATCTATATTGATGAGTATGTGTGTGACGTGTAATCTATAAATGATCTATCACTCCATTGAGAACTTTATATCTGTGTGTGTGCGCGAGTGCGTATGTGTGTTTGTTATCGTGTTAATTAAGTTTGCCATGTGGCATGCCTGGATATTATTATGTCTCCTCAAAGAGGCGCACAAGATAAAAATGTGTTACCACATCAACATTACTTGATGAAAGAATGAGATAAACAAAAATATCACATTTAACAGATCTATCTTTACGTCTGTATATAGCATTTTCTTAGATAAAGGAAATAGATCTTCATATGCAAGAGACCCAGGCAAACAGTCGACATAAAAAAACTACTAAACATAATGATGCAATTTAGGTTTCAGCTGTATCACAGTTTTTCTTCTATCAAAACTTGGTTATTTTCTTCTATCAAAAATTGGTTATTTTTCACCATAGAACTAACACGATCCTCAAACAGAACTCTCAAATATATTAGTAGAGGTGTATCTGAAAGAACTAGGAACCCACCGGGTAGCAGCGCATCATATATAGAAGAGGATTTGAAGATAAGTCTAGACCGTCAACATGGTGCTGACTAAACACAGCAATACGAACCTGCAGAGAAGGAAACTATATTAGTGCCCAGCAGGTAAGACATGTACGATTTGCATCAAGTTCAACAAAGGTAATATCATCTTTGGTATCGATTATGAATCCAATTTTGTCTTCTGGATGTCTTGCAAGGAAAAGTACAATGAGTTAGGTCCAGAAGAACCATGAATTCCTAGCTTTTCAATCCAACATAAATCACTTAGGGCGCGACCATTCTCTTCTGGTAGTTCGACCACGGAATTTCTTTGCCTGTCGTGCGGGCCTCCCACTGGGGGCCCGCTAGCCAAAAGCAAGAGAAACCCCATCCCTTTTTGTGCCCCCATGTCGCCACATGGGAGGGACATGTTTCTTTTCTATCGAATGGACATAACCAATACCTACATTCCACGCAATTGTGCACCACAAACCAAGGGTATTCCTATTACTTGCTAAGCTTGGAAAGATGGGGCTAAACCTAGAAACTTAAGCCAACGGATGATAAATGGGGAAACATTGGTTGCAACCAGTTACCAAGTTCTCTGATTTTTTCAAAAAATCCTGAATAATACCCGACTTTTTCGTTGAACGATTAATTCACGAAGTATTCACGAGTTTTGAAAAAATAACAAATTTTTCAAAAACATCGCGAATTTCACAAATTAAACATAAATTATTTACGATTTTTTGAAAAAAGTTTCAAATAAATATCTAATATATGAAATCTATTTGTTTATAACTTTCATACTTAGTAATCTTATTTCATATTTTTATTCATTTCTTACCCGACATTTTCCCGATTTATTTCCGAATTTTGGCGATTTTTTCCTAGACGAATTATTCCCAAACCACGACTTGGTAACTATGGTTGCAACACATCTATGGGGCAAAACTTCAACTCAGTTACATAGTTTGGCCAAGTTCTGAACAAGGAAATGCATTTACATCACTTAAGCATGATCCAATTACAGAAACTAGCCTAGAAATGAAACATAATGTACCATAATCAGTGTGTTAATGATTATGCAAGAGTATGGAGTACATGGACCTAGGAAGATAGAGGAAATTAAAGATACCTTAGCTGAACGGAAAACCGTCCCGGAGCTTGGTTGAAGTTCACCAGAAATTAATTTGAGTATTGTTGATTTGCCAATGCCATTTGGGCCAACCACTGTAAAAGAATTTTGACCACAGAATCAGAAAGTGAAAATGGGGAAAGACCATAAATCAGATATCAACTGAAAATAATTCACAGAATGAGTCTCACAAATGCCACATAATCCTAAAACAATATCAGAAGAAGAAGACACTGTTCTTTCCTGCAAGCTATATTTACTTAGACTAGGACATGCTTGTCGGTCTCAACAACAGAAATGACAGGTCAAAGTTCAAACACAACAGCCCAATGAAACCTGACAATGTGACACATACCATATTTTTTCTACGGAAAAGTAAAGATATTATATCATATAAATATTAATTTATACATGTATTAGAAGTATTATCAAATGTATTTAGTAAACCATACAATCAAAATACGGATGATACACTAGAAAAGAAAGAAAAAAGAAGGCTTGCGCTAATATGTATGTAGTCAAGCACCCAACAATCTTATGACATAGTCTTCAAGAAACAAAGTATGAGAATGCTTTAGAGTAAGATCATTACTTGCTATGCGGCTGTCAAGATCTATACCAAAATTCAAATTCCTAAACAATAAGGGGCCCCCTGGATAGCCAAATGATGCATCACTGCAATCACAAGTAAGGAAAATTAGATACAGTGTAATGGGCAGTCAATCCCAATGTGCTCTCTCAAAAAAAATGTGAAATAGGAACCATAACAAAAACTTGAAATCCAATTTTTTGTAGAGAAAACCGAGAGAAGCATTATTGCGAAACGGGAACTGCAATTCAATTGGAGCATGGGAACTAATCTCTATTCTCTTCAAATTTAAAATGTAACATGCGGTCAGGAAAAGAAACTGAAAACGAGATACTCCTTACTGCTATTGAAATTTTATAATACAACAAGCGTAACCCAGGAGAACTACCGACAAAAAATACATTAAAACTCTAATAGACGAAATTCCAAGACAAACCTGAAACTTATTATGGGGGGACCTGGTCTATCATCCGGGGTCGGGAACTCAAACTTGTAGCTGCATTCCAACAAAAACATTATTCATGGGTTAAAACTATAACGGGAAATCATGTGATGAGAAAAAAAATTAATGCAATCTATTAAGCGAAGAGGTTGTGGAAATGAATTGATCGATCACTGAAGGAAATTAGATTAGCAATCAATGGAAATAATGCATACTCAGGGTCATTGATAACTTCATCCACATGACCCATCCGCTCCACTGCCTGAAAAACTCCAAAAGCAAACAATCAATTTAAATAATAAAAAATTCCCAACTCGGGCAAAGTGCCATGGTTGGAGAGGATTTATGAGCCAGAAAGTGAATACATAATTGTACCCAATGTTCAGAAACACATACTCCACAGATAGGTTACAAAGTTCGAAGTCTACCAAGTCAATGAAAACTTGCCAGTTTTCATTAATCAATGTTTGACCCTGTGCATTGATTAAAGAGATTTTGAGCATTGGCTTTAACACCATATAGAGACGATGATAATAAGCACCTTGATTCTCGACTGAACAAGAGATGCCCTCTTTGCATTGTACCGAAACTTATCAATAAAAGCCTGCATCATCAAAGATTAAAACCTAGAAGTCAAACATGAAATTCCTTACAAGTAAGAAAACATGCCACAGAGGGAGAGAGAGAGAGAGAGAGAGATGTATATAACTTCAAAAGTCTTCCGATTATACAAGGTCCTCTGGTTTATCAAGAACAAAGTGAAATATTAATAATAAAAATTAGTTAACAGTTTTAAACAGACAGCAAAAGGTAGCAAACCTAAGTGATTTATGGGCTTTAGTTTAAAAAGAAGGTATACAAGACTACACGCACGTGCACACACACACACATATAATACAGACATGTGGAGACCAAGAGGAGGTTTAAATTGTTCACACTAGGACTGATGAGCCACCATTGTCTGTCTAACACAGTGAGATACAGTCACATAGACTTCAAGTGCTGCTTATCCAACATCATAGTAAGAGGGGTCAGCCATCTTAATTGATCAATACCCAAGCCCTACAGGCCTGAAAGTACCTAAATTAGAAGCCTCCTTCAGACCTAAAGCAATGTGCAAATACACAGAATGGAAATAAGATAACTATCCCGTGAAGACATGCTCCCTACTTTATTAATATGGGAAATCTGGAAAGAGTGCAGTGTCTGAATTTATGATATTAGTTCTCAACTAATCACCAAATTGTCTTTAAGATAACAAGCTTGGTTGAAAGATTTTTCAGATTCAGTGAAATAGAATGTGCTCTCTTTAAAAGTCCTTCATCTCAGTCAAACCCCGGTAAAATCCAGAAAGATCACTCTAACTAAATGGATCAAAACCCCAACATTCATCCTAAAGCTTTCAGTCTTTATTTTCAAGTATTGCAACCATATTAACCAACAAGCTTGACGTAGATGGAGCATCCAGAGGTAACTCATGTACAGGTGTACATAAAGGGATTGGCTGATTGGTTTCTCTCTCTTATTTGCAGTTTTTCACTTGCTTCCTTCTTTCTTGGCTCTTGGTTTACCTTTGGTGAACCCTGAGTCCTGCTCGTAGTTCTCTTCCTTACTATTTTATATATTTGCCTTTTACCGATAAAAAAAAAAAAAAAAGAATCACTCAGGTGATATTATTGCAGTTTTTTCATATTATTATGATTAATGCACTAAGTTTATTGCCGAAGCAAGAGCCTTTCTGAATGGTATCACTCTATGAAAATCTGTCAACACCCACAACATACAAATAGAGAGCGATTCAAAGATCCTAGCGGACACCACAAACATCATTTCAGAAGCTCCCTGGTCTTTGTGGTATTGGCATCTGGAAATCAAATGCAACCTCGGAAATATGCAGTATTCCCTTGGAGGCTTGAATCACATATAAAGAAAGCAACCAAGCAGCTGATGGCTTAGTCAGTCTGACTTTTTTTTTTTTTGAATCGGCAATCAGCACATTATAAAAATGAAATGAAAATACAGCAGCAAAGAAAGAAAAAACAGGAAATTTACAAGCACGCACGTAAACTCGAGAAGGAAAGAAAACAGGTAACTGCAATATCGAATACAGATGATCCCCCTATCTATGCCGTAGCATAGAACCATCCCAAAAGACAATATTCGCACCAGTATCTCACCCAAATCCTCTCCTACTCACCGAATAGAACATCATTCTAAGATTAGGTGTATAATACGCGAACAAACATGGGATAAGGGAGAGGAGGAGTCTTCAAACACTATCTTATTTCTCTCTTTCCAAAGCATGCAAGAGATGGCCCCATGTAGGATGGACCATATTGCCTTCGGAGCACTATCCAGATTCATCATAAGCTAACAAGATAAGAAGTTCTGGAAGGAAGAATAAAAGACCCAATCCACTCCTAACTGAGAAAGAAAGTATCCTCAAGTCCCAAACATAACAGGACAGTGCAAAAGCAAGTGATCCATCGATCATCAATCTGACTTGTGACTCTCTCAATCATCAAAGACTTTCTTGTGCTCTTTGACTATTCCTACAATCAGTAAGGCCATTTTCTAGACAAAGTAGGCCTCCACAGTACCCATCTCTCTTAATCTTGTGGACAGTTCATTGTAATTAGAATTTCTAAGGAGCAAGGCTTCTACATCCCCACTTTCTAGGTGCAGTTATCTCTTATTGCAGTAAACATGTAGGGGTCATACCAAACCCCTCCATCCTTTCTGGATGGTTTTTTGTTTTAAAAATAATTACAATGTTCACTTTAGCCAAATAATGCCATCAAAAGGAAAAAATAAATACTTCAGCATCATTCATGTAGTAACCCTGCAAAGAATAAAACCTGCATATGGGCTTTTGATCGTTCACTTGACTCAAATGCCTTCTGTTGGTTCTTAAGTTGTTCCTCTCGTGTCCTCTCAAATGTATCATAGTCCCCTTTGTAAGCAGACAGCTTTTGTCCTTGTAAATGGAGAATATCTGTAACTACCTGAAAGAAAATTTGTTACCAAACAAACCACCTCAGAAAGGAGAAAGTTATAATAAATGAGTATTACAAAAATTAAAACTTCATTTTCAAAGGAGAACTTTTGAGGAGATAGAAGGTGATACCGTGTTCAGGAATTCTCTAGCATGAGAAACAACTATAAATGTCTTCGGCCATTTGACAAGGTAAGTTTCCAGCCACAGGACAGCATGAAGATCAAGATGGTTCTGCAAAGAAAACGTCAATTTTTCTCCTATTCTTCTAAACAAAAAGGAACACCTGGGAGGGACATCTCCTGCAGGAATATACCGTGGGTTCATCAAGTAGTAACATATCGGGCTCTATAAATAGAGCACGAGCAAGAGCTATTCGCATCCGCCATCCTCCAGAAAAGGCTTTTGTTGCCTTGCGCTGCATTTCTGGAGTGAAACTAAGACCCTGAAAATTTGTACCAACAATAGGCTATAAGTAACAGCGTGAAGAGCCAATGATGGTGCAATAGTTGTAGTGAAACACAATTAAAGTTAAGTAGGCTCATTTAGTATGCAGGTCCCAATGAACCCAACCAATCATCTATTCATGGCCTGGTTCATCTGCTAATAGTCAGATTTTTCTGTTTGGTATAGTGTAGCCAAAGTATCTCCTGGCTATGCCTAGGCAACTGCTTCACCTAGCCAAGACACCTAGCACTTGCATTTGGGTTCAGGCAGGCTAGGATAAGACCGCCAAGGCATCATCACCCATCTGCTAAAGCGCTAGTGACAAAGGCGGTTTCCCAAAACCCACATAAAGTTAAGAGTAGTACTAATAGATATATAAAATAATATATTTTACTACATGGATTTTGTCAAGGCTTTCCGAATATGCCTCTCTCTCTCTCTCTCTCTCTCTCTCTCTCTCTCTCTCCAAGCTATGATTTTTTGTTGCAGCAGTAGTCTGGTATTATCTATACTTTATTTCCAATTTTTAACAACATCTGAATATATTATCTTATAGCATAATTAATAAGATAAATTGCAGTCGCCTACATAACACCTCGTCTAGGGAGCCCCCTGTCGCCTAGACCCTTTGACTACACTGGTTTCATACTATCTCTAGTAATTACTTCTTTTTCTTTTTCATCATATGATCTCAATTGTGCAAATTATATAGTAGAAAAAATAGTCTGCAAGACTTCTGACCTCACAATAACACTCTCCAGTAGAATCTAGACTCCAGCAAACCAAGGATTAAAATTACCAAATGCAAAGTTGTATAAACTGAGTAGTCTAAAATTTGTTTCGGTCCAGATAAGTCTGCATGTGATGTTGTATCGGATTGTACATAAGAGAAATAACAGCAGTGGCCAAGTTAGTTCAAGTCAGACCTATTCATCTCAGTCAATGAATTAGCAATTAGCAGCAATGACTGCAAGCCATCTCTGCCTCTCCCTAGTTCAACCACACTAATTTTGGTATAGACTCGGAACAAGTGAGGTTCAAACGGAGAGATTTTAATCCTAGCACCCAACCCTAACCCAGACTCCGGAGGTGTATTTCACTAGCTCTTTCTTTTTTCTTTTCCATAGTTTGTCTTACCTCCATGATTCTTTGTTTTTATTCGTTTCCCATCCAGCTGGAGTGCCAGCTTCTAATTACCAGACTATTTTGTCAATCAATTGTGTCTGATATGTTTGTTCACATAGCAGTTGTACAGGAAAAAAATCAAAACAACAAAGTTATCACAGTTATGGGGCCTTACTTCTTTGACAGACCTTATCCAACACATGCCAAAAGAAAATTGTAGCATTTCAAGAAAAATTCTTTTCCTTTTTGATTGGTGCATTCCAAGAAAAGTGATGTTTTTTCTTTTGCATTTCAAGAAAAAATTCACTTTACATACTTGGTTTGAAGCTCAAACAACGCAGGATGTCTCTTAACACCAATATCAGGTTTGAAGCTAAAATAAAGCATGAAATTTTGAGGTCAATAACATCACAAAAGATAAAAACTGACTGCAAGAATTGAAGCGGCACGGGACTCTGCCGAATATGCATCAACGAACTCAAGCCTTTTGTAGATCTGTTCAAGCCTCTGAGACATAGCATCTTTGTCAACCCCCCCATCCAGCGTCCCATCACTCTTGTCCGTTGCCTCGAATTCCATAACTCTCTTCAGGACAATAACAATAATTTCAGTAAATTTGACGAAATAGCACAAAACAGCAAGTCTAACCTCAACAAGGAAAAGAAACAAAAAAGAACGTCAAATACGGCAAGAACCACAGATATTATCTAATCTAAAAAAGAAGACATTCGACCTGTTGTGCAAGAAGAGAGGCTTCTTCTTCCAATAGCTGGGCTCTTTCAACATCAGAGTTAAGAACACATTGCAAAGCTGACGTATCATCACCCACAACTTCTTGCTCCACATGTAATATCTGGCAATTCTTAGGAATACCATCAATTGCATGCATAGCCATGTACCTGAGGAAAGTTGTTTTCCCAGTACCATTTCTTCCGACAAGGCCTGTATAAAGTGTGCAGTGCATTATAATACATCTAAACCAACCGACAACTGGTGGTTCCACCTTGAAAATACACTAAATATCAAACAAACACGACGTGCAAATGTAAACAATGACTTCTATCAAGAAATTGATAGCAGATGACAGGCATATGTCATTGACCAAATAGAGAAGTGTTAGACATGTATGCCCACCAAAGCCATATTTATTTGCTTATCTACTTTTTACATTCAATAAAGCTATTAATTATTGCACATTCATTGTTTATGGATATTTATATTAACACCTCAAATGATGAGAGCATAAGGTTCCATAGGTAACACTGTAGGAAAATTATGCAAAGAGTTGTGAACCCAAGGCAGTAAGTTATGGTTTTCCAGTTCCATGTAGACCTAGAATGTTCTAAGTTATGGGTATAGACTGGATGTCATACTCCTTTATGACTTATACATAGTTAATACTATAAGATAGTACGATGTAACTTCATCATAGAGAATGTTGACTTCTTAGCTAACATGTGGGTATATGTAACCAGTACATGTAGTTGTAGTGAACTGGATCACTTAATGGAAACCCTACGGATTGATAACTATCAAATTAAAGGGGAATTTCATTAATACACAAACAATCCTTAGACCTGAGATATTAAATTCTTCTATTGCATTGTCTGCATCGCTTTGATGCTGTCAAACGTTGATATCCAATTGATGGTGAAATACAGGCACTTTGGGTCATGTACATGCTCAATAAGGAATCCATCGCTCCTATATAAAGGAGAAGAATATTAAATATGATGTTTTAGTAATTCGGACTCAAAGGAATCCACGTGTGGTGTTTTGGTAAAAGAGTTTTATTGAGAATTATATTTCAATTATCGAAATGTATATTTATTATTTGTTTCTTTAATAAGAATCTTTTCCAAAGAGTTTGGGAGTCCGAATTGAAGAAGAACATCATGAATAAATCAAATGTAAAAGTCAGGATTTGATAGTGACTCTAAGTCCATTTCCTAAGGCTTATACGTAATATCGTATGATTGAAGAACTAATAGTGATGTAACATGTAGAACATGTCCTCACATGTAATTCTCTATTCTTCAAGGGTATGATTTGTGGAAGTCTAGGGTATTGATGAAATTAAATTACCCTAATGGAATTATAGGAAAAGGTTTCCTAGTTACCCTAGGATTCTAAATTGAATCAAGTGGGTCCCACACTTGAAGAAGGAGATCCCTAAAGATCCCACACACTATTGATTCCTAGTTCACTTATATTATTATGAGATAATAATTATAATTAAGGTTCTTGATTCCATGTTGGTTGTGTACACCTAGAGAAAGAGAGGGATGAAAGAAAGTTTGACTTTATCCCTAATTTGATGTAGATTAATTGGTTAGGATTAGAATGGTTCTAATCTTAGACTTTAAATTTAATTCAATTAGTTTTATAAATTAGATTGCTTGAGAAATAATCTATTCTTTAATTAAGGATAAAGAAGTAATTTCCAAAATCCTAATTAGATTAGGATTTAGGAAATATAGTTATAAAAGGTGGTTAGAGATTAGATGTCACACACCTTTTCATACGTATTGATCTCTCCCCTCTCTCATCTCCCTCACGCCCTCCTCTCCCTTTTTGGATGTGTGATACTTTGGGGGTTTTGGGATTGAGTTCTGTTTGATTAGTTTAGAGATTTCAAGAGGGTTAGATGAAGATCTAAGGTGCTACATCCATTGGAGATCAAGACTTGGATCAAGATCCAATCTTTGAATATCAAGATCCATTCTTTGAAGATCAAGATTGTTTAAAGAACCTTAAAGAAAGCGTAAAGAACTAAGAGGTTCATTTCCCTCATTCTAGGAAGCCCGTGGACTCGAAGGAGATCTAGTGTGTTATCAATAGGAGACTTTACACTTGGAAAGCTATGTGAGTACAGTTCTTTATTTATTTACTATTGATATTTAGTTCTATTATTGGAAAATATAAAATAAGAGGATGATCTTAGCAAGATAGATTAGATCTATCTAGAATTTTTTTTTTTTACTCAATCTGTGGATCCACGTATTTTTCAAGAACGAGAGTAGAAAGAGGGGGTGAAGAACCGCAACCATGGGAGGCCATAGTTGTTGAATACATGTTCAAAACATTGATATAAAACACCCTAGGTTTTGGCAGCAGGAGATTGAGGTTCAGCACTTCTAGATTCTCTCTAGGTTAGAAGTAATGTCTTCAAGATAAGAAGTTCCAACACAGCTCACACACAATTTTAATCGATCATATGCCTCGTCTATGCCTCGTCTCTTAGGCATTATCTATGCTTTACTTCTAGCTTCTAATTTTAATCGATCATATTATTTGACTCATACATATTTTTAAATTTATGACTGAAACCCATAGTGCTTGCATCAGTTCTAGGGGACTCATTAAGATACGGTTACCTAGTGACACCTAGGGCTCGTCGCTTAGGCGTTATATATGCTTTATTTCCAGGTATTAATCTTTAGTTATTATGATATATGAACATCTTTAATATTTATAAACTTAATAAATAAAATAAATTTTCCACTTAGGTGATGCATTGTGTGCCTAGGTGTCGCCTGGATGCTTTTACTATATTGATGCAAAGTAGCAAAATTGACAAAGGAACGACATATAATTCAAATGTGGGAAAAAAAAAACAGTATTAAAACACCCAATATAGAAAAGTGATATTTTCTATTTTCTTAAATAGGTTAGGTAAAGACGAAAAGAAACTCACCGTAGTGTCTTCCAAAAGAAAGCGTTACTGAGCCATCTATAATGAGATCACGCCCACCAATGGAGATATTGAAGTTCTCCATGTGTATATCCTTGACAGCAGGTGCATCACTGCCGCCTTCATGGCTTACACATACAACAGGCATCCCTGCTTTAGTAGCTTCCATCTCTGCTAAATGCATTTGGTATTGTGCCTATATAGTTAAAGAGAACAGAAATACAAACAGAATCAAAATTAGTTCATGAGGCATATTGATCCATGCAGTGTAATCAAAGTGTCCATGCTTATTCCTAGGCAATATGTGTTCCCATGGCAAGCTAATGCCCAGGCGACCAAAATTTATTCTATTTATTAAATTTTTATTTATTCTTGTAATATTGAAATAAATATTAAAACTAGAAATAAAACATACATAAGACAAAAATGTCACTAAAAAAATAAAGAGCATAGTTCGGACAGAAAAGGAGACGAGAGAGAGACAAATTAAGCAACCTTGTATAAACAAGTGCCACCTAGGGAACTGTCAATACTGGAACAATGTTAATAAAAACGGACTAAACCTGAATTTCAAATTTTCAACCTAAAATTTAATGGCCAAACCAGTGGCCAATAGTACCCAACTTCATAAAAGACCAGAATTTGACTCCAGCTAGTACCACAAACAGGCTGAAATCAAGCCAACTCAACTGAGTTCTAAGTCAACCAATGAGTTTTTGGACATCAGATAAAACTAATTTGAGGAACATGGATGTATGTTATGTATGTCTTAACTCTTAATGGGGTCTTACCTCTCTCTGGCGCTCCTCTTTCCTCTTTCTCCTTTCGAGCTTTGCTTTGTCCCGTTCGGATAGCAAGGGACCCTCTATCACCTCAGGTTGTTTTTTTGGAGCTTCCTCCTCATCCATTCCATCAAACATTCGCAAGGGTGTTGCAAGGCTTCGTACAGCTTGTTTAGGTTTAATTAACCCATGCTTTCCAAATCTCTGCGAGAGTTTGCTACAGACCTACATATCCATTATACTCTTATCTCAATTCTCAATCATCCGAAAACAACTTAGCATAAAAATCGAAACTTGGCCTATCAAAGCAATAATACACTCTACAAGTTGTTCATATCGCCATTCTCGTTACCCCAACCCATGACTAAGTAATTTACAGAACAGATATCGAGAAGAATCATATACAGATAACTATACAGATTGTGTAAAGATGATAACGCTATGAGATAAAGAAAAAGAAATGAAAACCCTAGATTAAGCAAATAAGAAACGATAAAATGAAATTTAAGAAAAAATCAAGGGATTTCGACAATAAAGCCATTCGAATCGAGATATACGGAGAAAAACCAATCGGAAGAAATTTTATTACCGAGCGACCTTCAGAATCGTCGCTAACGCAGCCGGAATCAACGAGGAGCTCTCCGATGGCATCGTAAGCGCCTTCTCCTTCAACGCCGAAATCGAAATCTTCGTCAGCGAGAACATTGATGATGTAATCAAGGATGGGCTGATCGACATCTTGAGTTTTTCGACCTAATACTTCGTAAACAACAGAGGTCGCAACTTCGGCCATCTTCAAAGCCGAGTTTCAGAGCAAAGTTTGCAGGGATTGGAGAGTGACAATAGCTCAAGTTTCAGAAACAAAACAGATAGGTTTTCTTCTCTCTCTCTCGTTTCTTTGTTAATCACTTAATTGAGAACCGTTTCCGTCATACTCTCGTTTCTCTGTTAATCGCTTAATTGAGAGCCGTTTCCGTAATCCGTAATGAAAAGAGACCGGAGAGAGTTGTCCTCAGGAGTCAGGACCTGAACTCTTCGCAGACCGAGCCGACTCTTGTCCGAGCTAGACTGAAGCGCCTGATGGGGTTGGATTCGTTTACTATACAGTCTGTAAGAGGAATTCTATAGTAACAAATGTTTCTTTACACACATTATATGATCCTCGTCCTATAAACCATAAGATGCAAAACGATGATATACAATGTAAGTCCTCCTCTGGATCAAGATCTAATAACAAATTCTCCATTACACACATTTTATGATCCTCGTCCTATAAACCATAAGATTCAAACGAGGATATACAAAGTAATTCCTCCTCTAGATCAAGATCTAGATCAGACGGCCAAGTGTGACCCTCTCACGTGGGTAGTCATAGATCAAGTCCCCGAAAGAAACACGTTTTTCCTAGGGTGTTGTGGCAAAATTATTATTTATCCACTAATCCTGGCAAAATTATTATTTATCCACTAACCCTAACTAAGTGCGGTAGATAAAGAGTCCTGAGAAGAGGACCTTAAGCAGACCGAAGTATCCGTGTCCTTTTTAACACCTATTTAATCATATGGTTAAGCTTAATTAAATTAAAATTAATATTTTTGTTTTTCTAAAAATAATGGTTAGATTGCTTAACCTAACAGGCGAATGAATGAATGTAATAAGAGGGCGTGGACGAATCAGATCACAAGGTCAGACCCTAAGGTCCGTTTTCCATTTCTCATAGATAAATGTGCCTATACCCAAAAAGGCTGACCTTGAGGTCCGTTTTTCATTTCCGGTAGATAAATGTGCCTAGTAATCAAAAAAAATTTGCGCAAGTCTTTGTTGAAGAAGTCTGGGACCAATCCCTAGGTGATGAGTCGGCAAGAGCTTCAATCCCTAAGCTAACCACTAACCGTACTAACCTAGGTAAATGATATCGAACCCCAAAAAAAAAAAAAAAACACATTTAACTTACATTATAATTCTTAAACCATTTAACTTGCATTATAATTCTTTTGGATTTAGTACCATCAAAATCACATGTTATTTGTGGGGGAAAATTTTCCTGGGTTCGACACGTCAATAGCTTTTTAGCTGGTAGAGTGGTCAAAGTAACATTTATCTGTAAATATAATTAAAAAAACAGCAAAAAAAGAGGAGACGGGTTTGCACCCTGAAACAACTCCGATGATAAAGTCAGTTAAATGAAAAAGAAGGTAACTGATAAATCACAAGGGCACTGAAACATTGAGAGTTTAGAGCACTAAGGTAAAATTTAAGGCACTATGGTCAGATATTTCTTGATCGATCCTGATGCACTGGGAGTCTGGTGTATTTATAAGTTAAGCTTGGGATGCCCATAGATGACCATCGATGACTTGGATGACCATGTCATAAGCTTGCCACTCATTACCAAATATGTCAGACATATTTGATGACGAACGCAGCACACGCGGGAGCCTACTATTTCTAAGTCAGTTTGTGGGTCGAAAACCCACCTGAGATGACTAACAATAAATACTAAGACAGTGTTTTCCACCTAACGTCAGAGACAAATGATCATCTCTTGAGGATCGGTTTCTAAAAATCGGTCACGTTGTCGACATAAAGCGTGGGCTCGTTATTCATAACGAAAATGATACCGTTGTCTTGATGACTACGAGTTCGTTGTCTAGAGAATAACGTTCCTGTTGTGAGGAGCACAACGAGTTCGTTGTCATACACATAACGAATACGTACTCAAAAACACATATAAGCTCATATACACCATTTAAAACCAAAAACACGCTTTTTGCCACAACACAAGATTAAAATACGAATTTTATCCCTTACACTAATCTTTTTGGAAGTGGCAAATCCATCATCCATTCATCCCCCAATGGGGGCAAAAGAGATGAAACAGCTTTTCCTCCTCTCGCCTTTCTAGCATGCATTGTATTGCTAGGGAATGACGAAGCGATTTTCAAGGTTTTCCCTTGAATATCTCAAGTAGTCCTTAGGTTTAAACATTAAATGATAGATTCTACAAGGCATTGTGAGTATCAACCAATTTTTTCATAATCAGACATGCCGATTTAACCAGGAAAACAGAGAACCGATTAGGTCTACTATTCCAAAAATGGTCATAACCAAAATATTGAAAACCGGTCATTTAAGTCATAACTGATAGAACCGGTCTCTTCAACCGGCATTGGAAAAACTGGATAAAATTAGTCCGTTCAAAGGTCAGTTTCGGTTATGAAAACATTATCAACTTGTGCAAAGCTGAGAGAACAACTCTGATTAAAGTGGTTGCTACTAGTGTGTAACGAGCGTTCACACGCAGAAAATGTGGACGTGGTGAGGAGAAAAAGTGCGTGTCACTGCCTACTCTGTCCAAGTAATGGGAGGTCCTAACTCCCAAGTCCTAACATGATAACTAGGTCCTAAACAAGCCCTTCCTTTTATACGTACGTACCCATACAAAAATAGTTGTATCAATTTAGATTCATTAACCGGAACACAGACTCAAACAACTCTAGAAGAGTTAGTTCCAGAAAACATTATCAATTTTGATAAATGCATGAATTGTCCACTGGCCACTACTAGAGACCGTTTGAGGTGTGCAACATGGCACACATATCGTGTGTGCTCCTTATGAAATGAGGCCATGTGTCCCTAAAATCATAATACCTATCTAAATGTGATTGGCTCCGGTACCTTCCATCCAAGTGATTGCTTAAAACTAAAAACAGTTTTTTATTTTTTTTATTTTTAAAAATATTTTTTTAAAAAAAATCAAGGATAGGTGAGTGAACCCTAGGGGTGGGTGAATCTTACCCACGGTTAAGGGGTGTCAAAGGAGACACGTGGCGACCTCTAGGGGTGATAACCGGATTTGCCAAATCTGGTTATCACCATAGAGGATTTCACTCCCGGAAAAAAAAGCAAGGAATACAAGGGATAACACTATTATTGAAGATGGACTAGAAAAATTAGGCTTCCTATTATGGTAAATGGGGGCTAAACCGAAGCCATGTTACATTCAAGACTAAGAAAATGTTGCACAACATAGTGGTAGAGAGTGCTCCTGTATAATACCGTTCATTCAAACTAGCTGATGAATCTTGTACTATGGCAGGTATGGAGAGCGATAAATGACACCCAGTGGTCGTTGTTCAGGTATATCCCACCAGTATATCATTAGTGTAAATTGAACTTTGATGGATTCGTTATAAAAGATAAATGAAATTGAGTGCATCTCATCCCCCAAAAATGGCCATCTTGAAAGCTCAAGTATGGGCTCTTTGAAGAGGTACGAAGGTAGCAAAACAGGAGCTAAGAGATCAGTACCGAGGGTGATTCGATAATTTGAACCATAATCTACAATAGTGACAATTACAAATAGGTGAACCAAATTATGGATGCTTAAGCATACTTGGTTTAACAACAAAGAGAGGATGTGGCATGGTCTGAGAACACCCCTGAGAAAGTGTTTTTAGTTGTTGATGTCATGCCCCAAAATATCCCCTAGGAGTTAGGATATTTTTGCGACATGACTTATCATTCAAACCATCTTATAAGAGTATACAAGACAAGCTAAATAGTGAACTGCAAAGTTATTTAATGAGTTCACAGTATTCCAAGTGCAATTGATTACAATACCTGAAGATAAACCAAGACATGTACATAAAATCCTTAACTCGAGTTGCTAACTCAAATGATACACACATCCCCAAAAATAAAACCCAAAATACATGTCAGTACTCTCACTCAACCCAACCATTGGCCACATGCCAAGACTCCTAACATCCGGATGACAATCCCGAGCAAGCTCTTACTCTCCATGAACCGCCTTGATCTAAGGACCCGAAGCATATGTAACGAATTGTGCACCTGCCGACATCAATATGTACGACTAAGTATGAAATACTCAACGAGTACAAGCTACTAGCTAACAATAGTAATAACAATAGTAAGTCATGCGTGGTACAATTCATCATCATATCAACATAATCAGAGTGTGGAAACTAAGAAAAAACAACGAATGTAAAATCTTGAATATCATAGAGTAATTCATGCCTTATGTTCATGCTTTAACCAATCTTGTTTCAATTATCTCGTGAGTTCCTTATGCGTCTTATGCATCATGTGGTTACCGTACCTATCTTATCATATTATTTATTTCACTTATCTTATTTAGCTAATACTCGAACTATGAAATGGACGGAAATACTAGGATCTTATCATTGTTGCTTGTCTTGTTTAACTAGTACCCGAATTATGAAATGGACGGATGTACGAATTATGAAATGGACGGATGTACTAGGTTTTTGTCTTGTTTAACTAGTACCCGAACTATGAAATAGACGGACTAACTAGGTTCTTGTCTTGTTTTACTAATGCCCGAACTATAATGGAACGGAACACATTAGCATTTTGTCTTGTCTTGACTAGTACCCGAACTGTGAAATGGACGGACATACTAGGTTCTTGTCTTGTTAAACTAGTACCCGAACTATGAAATGGACGGACATACTAGGTTCTTATCTTGCTTGCTTATCTTATTTTCTTGTGAGCCAGGTATGGCATATCCAGGGATATGCCCTACTCTTGACCGGCCCGATGTCCGGCTTTATCAGTCGGTTCGTAAATCAAGTGTCTTGTTCTTGTTGTGTTATTATATGTATCCTTATTTTTTGAAAAGCTCAGTTCATGCGTGCATGCCTGCGTGCGCACAACAATTGGTGACATCATGGTGACATGCATCAATAAAGCATCATATAGCATTTCTTCCATTTTCATATACATGAGGGATTTTAAGGAAAACATGTAGAGCAATTGATCCAATTTACTAATCTATCAAAAAACATGTGAGATTTGAAGGAACATACATTTCATTTGTTTAAAACTACCAAATTGGGGAAATCCCTAAGTCATGGTTCATAAGCTTGAGTTTCGTTTCCATACATGCATTTCATCCAACACGTGGCTTTCAACATCTTCATAGCATTTAACTCATGTTCTTATGTTCAAGCATTTCATCAAACACGTTGCATGCAACATTTTTCTAACTTTTATTCATGTTTTCTTAGTCTTAGATTCACAAACTCATCCATGTATTTTATCAACGTTTGGTGTTCAACCATTTTAAAATCACATATAGCATTTCAATTCTTATTATAGTCGCGTGAGAATTTAACAAGCATATAGAGTATTTGATCAAAATCACCATTTAGGGAAAAACTACATAAATCACGCTTTCATAACTCTTCATTTAATTCATTGCATTCTCATTCATGTATTTTATCAAACAAGTGGCTTTCAATATTTCTTTGTAGTCTTTTGTTCATGTTCTTATGATTCAAGTATTTCATCAAACACATTGAGTGCGTGTATTATTGATACATTGCTCTTTCACCATTTTCATCACACCACTTGACATCCAATCGCCTCAATACCCGATATCACCCATACATTTCATCCACCCATCTATCCTTAGGTTATCTTGCATAAATTTTAGGAATCATTGATCTTAAAGGAGAATAGGGGTACATATTATCAAATCATAATCTATTTCAAGAGAAACCTAGGTTAATACTAAGTTAGTTAGTAAGGGTGTACTAACCTTGATAATAAATTCTAAATCTTGAAGAGAAACCCTCCTTGGTTTGGAAATCCAAGCTTGTGAAAAATGCAACGCTTGAGGAGGAAGATCTTGCTTGATGGTGGAAGATCCAACCTTGATCTTCAATGCAACATCTCCCTTGGAAACCTTCAATCTCTTCCTCTCCTCTCACTCATTTTATAGGTTTTGGGTAAGCAAAAACTTCCAAATGATCTTCTAATTATAGGCAAAGAGGTGAAAACCCCAAAAGAATTCGTACAAAAAAGTTTAATTTGCGCGCCTACGATCGTTCGTAGGCTTCCTATGATCGATCGTAGGTTGGCCAGAGGGTTTACAACAATTTTGGGGCTTTACGATCGATCGTAGCAACTCTACAATCGTTCGTAGTGTCGCTTCGATCGTTCATAGGTCGTTTACGAGCAATCGTATCTGGAACATAAAGTTTTCAAGTTTTGAAAGGAGAACAATTTTGTGTCTAATAAACAAATCCTAATTTTGAGTTTTTAATTACCTAAATGGGCTCTAAAACCGACCGGTAAGAAAATGGATTTCAGCAACTCATATTTGCAGCAGATCCAGTTTCGGAAATTAGACTTTTAACTCAACCCTGACCCAAAATCTGGAAAAATGATCAACATGAACCTTGAAGAGGGTTCCAATGTCATTCGAAAATTCAAGAATTACTCGATTTCAATCAGTGGTGACAAAACTATGTCTCCCTAAAGTTAAGGGTATGCGGAGATCTTTTTCTTCTTTTCAACTTTGATCATACTTTGATCATTTAGAGTATTTCACACTCTTGTTTTAACATCATTAATCTATTCATATGGTCTTTAGGACCTTAATAAAATTTCTAACACATCCATGGAAACAAAACCCCCATGAACACTAAGATCCACGTGGCCTTAACACCATAACACTTAGGGTATTTCATACCCCATCCACCTTGAATCCAACCCCTATTCTATTCTCATAACTCAGACCATGAGGAAACTCTCACTCTCATTAATCAAGCCCAACTTATAATAAAGGCCTTTGGCCTTTCCAATACTAGTGCCCTCGGCACTATTCACTCACATGAACAATGCTTGTACATGAACAGTGCTCGTAGAAACTCCTGGACGCTATAGTTAAAGCTAAAGTTTTAGGGGGCGTTTATATCTATTTCCTACTAAAAAACAAAAGGAAGGAATTCAGCCCCTTTGTTAAAACCCGACCATGAAATGTATGATTACCATCTCGTTAATTGAATATTTCAAATTACACATTATTAATTTACGGCAATTATTGTAAGGAGCATCATCTTCGATAGGCCTAACGACCACTTGATAATGGATCTAATAAATAAACACCATTGACTATGGTTAATAAAAGGGGGGATAGCATGTGTTTAATGTAGAGAGTATTGTTTTCTACTCTTTGTCCTCAAGTTTAAGTGATAAAAGATTATTCTCCCACCCAACAGAAGCAACATCTTGCATAGCTCCATGTCAACATTTTAGCCTTATGAAGCAAAGAACCTAATACTGTTTGTTTATTAGATACTTTGTTATGGTAACTTTAGTAAAAGAACCTAATACTGTTTGTTACGCAGATACTTTGTTATGATAACTTTAGTAACAAACACCTATTGAAACTCATTTAAATTTATATATGAAGAAATTCTTTAATCAACTGCCAAACTGATTTACTAACTTTTTTTTTATCAACTATGTCCATTCTAATAAGAAAGAAAAGATTTAAAGGAAAAAGCTAAAATCTAAAGTTGGATCTAAAGCAGGCCAAGTCATTAAAGTTCTCTCCAACAAACTTCAAACCATATCACCAAGAACCCTCCAATCCAAAGAAAAGCATCTCCCTCAAGTCTTATTCAGTAATGGCTACCATTCATTCACCATCTTCACTTCCCCCACCAAAGTCATGGAGAAAACAATTGGTGCCTCTGCTTCGGTCATCACCGGTCTCTCATTTCTCCTTGTATTTACTCTCATCAAAGGTATGTCTTCGTCCTCTTAAGATGATATAGAGAGAGAGTTTGAGGTTTGTAGTTCATTTGCATTATATAAAAGAAGGCACCTGAGACTGTGCGGTCTCAGGGCAACCTTAGACCATCCGCGTTTGGACGGGATTTTAGGGCATCAAAAAATTTGGGACGTCCTAACATCCCAGCTACTTGCTCATCTCATGAAAGACATTTCCGTCTTTAGGTAAAATGTTGTGATTCGGGCTATTTTACTTTATTTGAATCAATTACTTTGTACTGTTCAGTACTCAAGTAACCTGATTCATGCAAAATAACCTGAAATTTAGATTGAAATAATCAAATCATGTTATTTTGCTTGAATCGCTCAAATAACATAATTCAAGCAAAATAACAACATTTGTTTAAAATTACATGAAACATATTTTACGGGATCAACAAGTAGCAGGGGCACTAAGGTGTCCCAAAAAATTGGACGCCCTTGAATCCCACATTCCCAAGTCTGATCTCGGATTGCCTTATGACAGGGCGGTCTCACAATCATTTCCTATATAAAATAGGACTTTGCTACTGAGACCCCATTAGGGTCGAGACCACGGAGACCATGCTCTAAGAGCATTGGATTTCAGGTGGGGTCCATTTCACATGGTTGGCCCCACCTGAAATCTCATGCTCTTAGAGCATGGTCTCAGTGGTCTTGGCCCTAATGGGGTCTTAGAAGCTTTATCCTATAAAATATAGCGGATTTTGCTACTGAGACCCCATTAGGGAGACCACCGAGACCACGCTCTAAGAGCATGAGATTTCAGGTGGGGGCAAATCCCATGCTCTTAGAGCGCGGTCTCGGCCCTAAGGGGTCTCAGAAGCTTTATCCAAATATAGCTGCTAACTTAATACATTGGTGTCTCAGGAGTACAAGGAACCATCGGTGTCAACTACGGTACAATTGCAAATGACCTTCCTCCACCGGCGCAAGTGGCTCGTTTCCTCCTACAAGACACTGTAATCAGCCAAGTGAGACTCTTCGATGCGAACCCTGACATATTGCGAGCCTTCGCCCACACTGACATCGCGATCACCGTCACCGTGCCTAATGAACAAATACCACACCTTACCAAGGTCACCTTAGCTCAACAATGGGTGAAAGCCAATGTTCTACCTTACACCCCCTCCACCAATATCGTTCGTATCTTAGTCGGCAATGAAGTACTATCAACCGCCAACAGATTGATCATCGGAAGCCTTGTTCCAGCAATGCAGAACCTCCATACAGCACTTGTCGGCATGTCTCTTGACAGTCGGATCAAGGTTTCTACACCCCATTCCTTAGGCATCCTCTCAACCTCAAGCCCTCCATCAACCGGGAAATTCCGGCAAGGCTACGACACTGTAGTACTAAAGCCACTGCTTAGCTTCCTAAGAGCCACCAATGCGCCTTTCATGATAAACCCTTATCCCTTCTTTGGTTGCTCAGCTGGCACACTTGATTACGCTCTATTCCGGCCAAATGCTGGTGCATTTGACGAAAACACACAACTTATGTATACCAACATGTTGGATGGACAATTAGATGCAATCTTCACAGCAATGAAGCTCCTTGGCTATGGTGATGTTGACATTGTTATAGCTGAGACTGGCTGGCCTTCAATTGGAGATAGCGCTCAAATTGGCGTTGATGCAAATAATGCAGCGCAATATAACGGTAATCTCATGCGACATGTGACATCCGGCCTTGGCACACCGCTCATGCCCAACCGAACCTTTGAGGCATACATCTTTTCTCTCTTCAATGAGAATCTAAAGCCTGGGCCAACGTGCGAGAGGAACTTCGGTCTCTTCCGACCAGATATGACGCCTGTCTATGACATCGGGATTTTACGACCCACGGTAGGTACAGACCAAGTTTCACATACACCCCCCATATAATGTCCCCCATAAATCACCTCTATATATCATTATCGTCATTCTTAGTACCCTATCCGAATCTTGTTTCGTTATTCTATTCTATTAAAAATCATGACTTTAGTGAAAGTATGTGCAATCAAATCAAATACTCGTTTTCATTTACATAATTGTTGAACTTATATTCCTCTTTCAGAGCATTCAAATTAATGAGCATACATATCTAATAAACATGACTGTTTGCAATTTTGACTATGGCAGGGTAGTGCATCCTTGCCTATAAACCCAGCCCCAGTAGAAGCACCTGTTAGTACTCCACTACCACCTGCACCTGTTAGTACTCCACTACCACCTAAAGGAAAGACCCCAGTAGAAGCACCTGTTAGTACTACTCCACTACCACCTGAAGGAAAGACCCCAGTAGAAGCACCTGCTAGTACTACTCCACTACCACCTGAAGGAAAGAAATGGTGTGTTCCAAAATCAGGGGCTAAATCAGAGGTTCTGCAGAATAATATTGATTACGTGTGTGGGCTGGGTTTCGACTGTCGACCGATCCAAGCCGGAGGTGCATGCTTCTTTCCTAACACTGTTCAAGCCCATGCCGCTTATGCTATGAACGTGTACTACCAAGTTACGGGACTAAATGTTTGTGATTGTGATTTTAGACAAACTGGGGCAATCACTACGATTGATCCAAGTACGTTTGCATCTTTCTCTAAAACTGCTAATTTCCTTTCCTAGTATTATATTGGCTATTCATTTTCCTAATTTTATGCCTGTGATTTCTTTTTTCAGGCAACGGAAGCTGCAAATATGGATAATTGTTTGTTAGAGTGGAAAAAGGACTCAAGAAAGGTTATCTCTTTTAGTTTTTGCAGCAGAGGGGTCTCGTGCTGTAAATTATTTGATGTTATAAGTGAAACCAGATGTGATAGTATGTAGTTTTTGACAATCTAGGAATTATCTTTCCACATTTGATAGTATCTAGTTTTTGACAATCTATGAATAATCTATCTTCCAAGTGAGGGTATAATTGCAACGTTATTCGCCACGGCCGACTGGGAGATGGGGGCAGATCGGCCTTACCTCCGGCTATCATTGTATAACATTCGTTAGGCCAATGAAAGCCCAATTGTGCAAATTTTTTTTTTTTTTGGGTTGAACTCGAGACCTTGGGATTTCTCTCAAGACCCATACCAACTGAGCTATATATGTGCAGTGTCCAATTGTGTACTTATTTAGAGGGATTTTAGCATGTTAGCTTATGGATTTAGCCTATCTTGCAAATTCACTGGGGAAATCCTAGTGAGACCGCAAAGAGCCGAGACCATACCCAGACCGCACATGTGATGAGCGGATCTCAATAAATAAAACTAGATTTATGAAAATTTTGAGATCCGCACATGTGTGCGGTCTCGGCCCTTTGCGGTCTCAGTAGCAAAGTCCAATTCACTATTTTGGAAAAAAAAACTCATCCTTTGTGCATTGTTATGCATGCACCACTTTTTTTGTTTTCGGTAACCATTCATGCACCACTTTGAATCCTTGAGTTAGAATTTGAATCTGCTGTTGGCCGAAATGAAATTGAATTTGCTGTTAACCCAGTGCATTCTATTGCTTTACCTTTTCTCTATAATATAATATAAGGCATTGATGCTATTTTGCTAATTAGCACAAGTTTTTGTCCACCAAACTTTCAAATATCGAAATTTATATATATATATATACACACACGTTTAAAATGAGAATATTTAGGTCAAACCAATTAACCATTCCATCGATATTGTGGCATGTTATCAACGAAATTCTTAATCCATGCTACAATGAATTCAAGGATGAAACATGTCATCGAATAGGCTCTACTTTAGCAGAGAAGAACACGTGGCATCACTCTTCTTGGTTGCTTGTATAGCCAATTAAAGCTTCAACAACAATATAGGTTTTAATCATGAGAATAATTTTGAGCTGGAGCTCCCCATCAAGCAGAGCCCCCTTTTTACACTGTAAGTGTGGCATATTTGTAATTATTGATGGAGGATGGGGTATTTTTGCAACACACCACAATTACACATTTGCCACCCGATAGTGTAAAAAGGGGAGCTCCGCACGACGTGGTGATGCTGAGCTCCTCTTTATATTTAAACTGTTTAATCATTGAGTGAAGACACATATTCCTCCCTATAAAAACTGGGGTTAGCATTCTCCTAAAAGTAGGGGTGTACTCAAACTGAACTAGCTTGAAGTTCAGCTCGGCACCAAACTTGAGGTCAAAAATTAAGGCTTGATCGAGTTGAGCTGAGCCAAGTTGATTTTTCGAGCTTAAAAATGTGTTCAAGTCAAGCTCGAGGCCTATTTGATTCGGTTCGACTTGAAGTTCGGCTCGATTAAGGCTTGGTTCAACTTGAATATTACATAAATAATAATAATAATAAATAACATATATTATAAATATTATTATATATATAAATAATATAATTTTTATTCATATATTAATAAAATTTTATTATTTTTATATAAAAATATTTTTTTAAATAAATCAAACTGATCTCAAGCGAAGCTAAGCCAAGCTCGGCTCAAGCTTGAATCAATTTGAGCTTGAATCGAGCTCGAGCCAAGCTGACAAGATTTGAGCTGAGCTTTTCGAGCAATAAATCGAGTCGAGCCTAGATAAAAACATTTCAAACCAAGCTGAGCTAGGCCAACTTGTTGGATTTGATTTGATTTTAAAATAATAAAATAATAAATTATTAATATTTTATTTTTATTAAATTATGATTTAATGTGTCTATGAGTGACATGCTAGTGTGTGTCTTAGTCTTTTGGTTTTTTGATCCATATGGATCATTGGATCATGTTGCTCTTGGAAACCAATGGTTTTGATGAAAAGACTTTAACTAACATTCATATATATTTATATTCAATGGGTATTGACTTGTGACTTGAGACTTGAGACTTGAGACCTTTCTTTGTCCAACGTTTTTATCATGGTGTTTGTCTCTTTGGTTTTCTTATACCATAACGTATGGGTTCATGGGTGTGTTCATACCATAATCATGATCATGGTGTCATGGGCTTTAAAGCCAAACCGTGGGACTATTGGTTTGCCTCAAAGCTTGGTTCTTTCACTTTATAAATAGAGAATGAGTAAGAGAGTTCATCCTTAGGTGCGGCAGCTCTGTTGAGATGCCTCTAGACCAATGAAATATAATCCTCTATTGCAAAGATACCAAAAGGCGACATACTTCCAAGTTTTTCTTCCAGATTGATCAGCCATATTATGTTGATTGATCTTTTTTGGGACCAGACTATTTAGTTCGGATCCGTTAAATTGATCTAAACAGATTGTTTTTTTAGACAGACCTCGAGATCAATTTTTGACAATCCAAATTGATCGTTTCTTGACTAGACTAATTAGACAGATTCTATTGAGTCCATCATAACTGACTAGTATTTTGAAATAATCCGATTGGATCGTCAATTATTTTAGGATCGGTTCTTAATTGAACTAATCCATCAACCTAAAACTGCATAGGCCAAGGGGAGACTGTTAAATTTTGGATAATTTGCAACACTTTAATAATTAAATTTAAAAGTGTTTTGAATTAATCGGTAAAATAATTTAACCCGAATTTAAAATCTCATATTATGGCACGTTTTGATCATGAGATTAAATTAATTTTGATGCATTAAAATTTATTTCATTAATTTTATATATGTGGTTAAATTTAAAGTATAAGAAGAAAATCAATTTTAATTTAAAATTAACTTATTCGGACATTCTAAAGGAGGTTGGGTACCGTCGTCTTCCATCGAGTAGTGCAAACTTGTAGGGAAAGACCGGATGAATCCGAGTTGAATTGAATCTTGAAGATAGAGTTGTCTTATCCCTTGCACAATGAGAGGTTTCGACTATCTTCAAGAAAGACCATTCGAGTTCCTCTCGGTTCGAATGATTCATTATATAATTATTTTTTTTATTTTTTTTGTTAATAGTAGTTAATTGTGTTTTGATTCGTGAATAATTTTAGACTAACTGTCAACACAACTCGGCTTAGTCTTGAATACGGCTATACCTAAAGGTAATGGCAAAACTCAAAAAATAAATTAAAAATCCCAAACCCAACTCCATTAAATTGGACTCGACCCAAGGAGTGCTAGATTTGAGAAATGAGGCATTGAGTCGGGTTAGGGTTGTATTCGGGCCGGGCTTGACCGGGCTTGGCCAAGCCCGGCTCGGCTTGAATTAGTTTGATCGAGGCCCGAAGCCCGGCTCGGTCCGAATTGATTCAAGCTCAAGCCGGGCTTGGCTTGGCTCGAGCTCGGCTTGAATCCTTTTTTTTTTAAATAATAAAATTTTATATTATTTATATATATATTAATAATATTCAAGCTGAGCCAAGTTCGGGCCGGGTCGAACCTCAATCGAGCCAGGTTTCAAGCTGGGCAGAGCCGCACAGTGGTGGGCTTGAGCTTGGCTTGAATTAATTTTCGGGTTTTTTGTAGGCTTGGCTTGTTCAAGCCCAAAATTTCAGGCCGAGCCGAGCCGTACCACCGGGCCAATCCGGCTTTGTGCAGGCCTAAGTCGGGTCACCCAACTCACCTTGCAAGCACTCGCGTGCGAGATTTAATCTCGTGAATCACGTACCCGTGCGAGGGTACAAAACGTGATCAAGGAGGCAGAGATAAAACAGGGGGTCGCAGTTCGCATACGATAACGACTAGCAAAACAGTCTCACGCTAACACAACGAGTCTAATAAATGGTGCATGATTATTGATTGTCCTCCGGCGCTATATAAATTATCAACTCAAAGCCCCACTTTATTTATCTTCTCCGACGAAATATCCTTTCGAATCTCTCCAGATTTCTAGGGTTTATGTTCTCTATCTCTAAATTCCTCATTCGGGTATCTGTTTGATTTTCTGTTTTTCGCTTTCTGCGAATTTTGAATTCATTTTCAAAGCCTCTTCTATGCATTTTTTTATATTTTATTTTGGTGTTTTTTAGCTTCATTGCTTCAGATTTCTAAGCGTCTACTTTTTCCCTGCGAAATTTAGGATTTTCTCGGATTTGTTTCTTTTATCGCTTTACTGTAGCCCTAATCTATATAAATTTCCGATCTTTCATTGCAGATTATCTAGGGTTTCTGTTCCTTTTTTATTTTGCATTTTTATTGGGTTTCTGCCCTCTTCCAGAATCTGTTATAGGCTTTCTATAAGGAGTCTTTGCAATTCACTTGCATCATTCATTGTTTTGTGAATTCAATTTCCTTTTTCCCTTTTCCTTCTAACCCAATCGCCATGGGAGACTGGCAGGAGCTTGGTCAGTCGGTTTTCATAGGCCTCATTTTCTCTTTTCTAGTTGCAAAGCTCATATCCATGGTAATCACATTTAGAGATGAGAACCTTAGGGTAGTACACGAAGACAACTTACCTGTTGAACCAGTTGAAGATGAATCAAGTTCTTCATATATTCAAGAGACAACTCAGCCTGAGTTAGTTGATGATTCCAGTTCCTCTGATGACGAAAAATCCGAGGTTAGTGATGGGGATACAGGAGTTGCTGAGAAGCGGAGTACGCTGAGTGAAAGCCTGTTAGGAGAAGATGACGATGATTGGGAAGGGGTTGAGAGTACAGAGTTAGATGAAGCATTTAGTGCTGCTACTGCTTTTGTGGCTGCGTCCGCTGCTGATCGTCTATCAGAGAAAGTCTCCAACGATGTTCAGTTGCAGCTCTATGGATATTATAAGATTGCTACTGAGGGTCCTTGCACTGCACCACAGCCCTCTGCTCTCAAGATGACGGCTCGAGCCAAGTGGTATTCATCTATGACTTCTGTAATTTGTATTTTGCTTTTCGATGCTCAGCCATTACTGCATGATCCTTAAATTCATTCTTTAATTGTGATTTATTCTCCGTCTAGTACATTGTTTCTAATATGAGCAATTTGAAATGAAGTGCTTGATGGGGGGTGCTCGGTATCTACACATTTTAAGAAGATACAATGAAGCTGGAATTTGTGATATCTATAGAAAGTCATATAGAGCTAGAAGCTAGATCGTTTTTTTTAATTTGAAAATTTAAATTTTAGGATCTTGTGCTACAATATTAGTTTGCAAAACTTTTTATTTTTTTGTTCGATAAACCAGAAAATGTATTAATCAAAAAGGGTTACAAGCAACAAAAAGAGTTTACAAGAGTATAAAATCAGAGTAGAAGAAGAAAAAACAAAGTATGGAAGGAACTCTCCCTGAGAAGAGAGGCACATAACAACTTTAGCCAATCTCATCCCAACAAATCACCCAAAACCACCTTATCATGACGAATGGAAATCCATTCTTCAACTAGCAAGCAAATACGATGAGTCGATGACGGATGCGAGATAGAGAAAAATGGCAAATCCTCGAAGACACTCATGTTTCGATCTCTCCGTATCGACCATGAGATAGCTCCAGGGAGAATCAACTAGATAACTCTCCACACACTATATGCACTTACCAAAGACCAGTGTTGTCAAAATCGTACCAGGCATCGAGCCGGTAGATTGGCTGGTTCCTGGTTTGACCAGTTCAACCAGTCCGGTTCGACCGTGTACCTTTTACAAAAAAAAAAAAACATTTTTTTTCATTTCCCCCTAATTTTCCCAGTTCCCAACCGGTTTTACCACCGGTTCTTAAAGAGTATCGGTTTTGAGGGTTTTGGGAACTGGTGAGGGGGCCGGTCTGGTTCTGACAACACTGCCAAAGACCAACAAAACATGACGGACTTTGATTATCATTGAACTATGGAGGACTACCATGTAAATGAGCTCTAAATGTTGTCAAAATTTTGTTTGGGATCATTTGGGCTTTCTTTTCCCTTTTTAACATTTTCAAATGAAAGTGAAGTATCCAGCTCTCTAGCTAGAGAATGTATTTCAATCTTTTCCTTATCAATTGTCTACACCATGTTCCTTTTGTAATTTTGAATTTCTTTCCTTTTGCTTTTCTCAATATGACTCATTATTGTCAGGAGAGCACATTATTAGAATTGTCTTCTTGATAGTGATGATTTACTCATTTTTTATATTTGCTTATTGGAAATGTTTTAAAGGTTCAATATGATATCAACTTTAGTGTAGAAGTATAAAATAAAAAATGATAAAGGAAGCTTTATGCATTTTTTTTGGGTCCAGAATTCAGACTAAGTGTTTGTTTACTGTCTCTTGATATTTTACTTTCTTGCAAATAAATGAATGATTCTGCGTTAGATGTCAAGGCTTGCATTGCCGCATGATTTTAAAATCTTTTTATGGTGACATGTGCAAGGAATGCATGGCAGAAATTGGGTGCTATGCCTCCAGAAGAAGCAATGCAGAAGTATATTATGATTGTTAGTGAGCTATATCCTTCTTGGGCAGCCGGTTCAACTATTGTGAGTTTTTGAACTTTCAGTTTTATGTGCACTGTGTTTCTGGTACTGGTATACTTCTTATACTTCCAAGTTCCCTTGAAACTTATTCATTAATCCCTTTTCTATTTCTTCAACATGCTGACAACTAGAAGAACAAACATGGAGATAGTGATGCGTCTAGTTCAGATGCTAAAGGACCGATGGGACCAGTTTTCAGCACCTTTGTTTATGAAGAGGAGTCTGGAAATGAGTTGTAAGGTTCTTAGACTCATATATATATATGAGGTTTATTGTCAATGTTGAAATAATTTCTACTTTCGGCATAGAATGAATTTTCTGTCAAAGGTGGACTCATGTACCTTTATGTGGTTTTATACTTGTATATTAGTAATTTAGTATGTAATTGTAAGATTGTCTCTCTCTCTCTCTCTATATATATATATATGTATGTATGTATATTACTTCAACCTTTGATCTGATCTCATCAGAGGCTGACCTTGTTTCACGAGTTCGGATAATCATTTTTTACCTGTTCCTTTTGTCTTTCTTTCTCTTGTAAGTACTCAGATTAGTGGTGAGTCCGTTAGCAGGTTGAACCCAGGTATGTATATCCTAGTCAATTTTTTTAGTGGGTTAGTTTTTGTCTAACCTCTGCTTTTGGAACATCAGATCAGAATCTGCCATCATTTATGAGTTAGTAATGTTTAGATTTTTGTCTTCACTTGGGTAAGCAAGCAGGTTAGTAGTTTTTGGGTTAGCGGATAAGATGGGTTTTAACCCAGGTATTTTGTATAAGCACTCACAGACTTTACTTAATCCAGGATTCCTTCGTACAACCATATATAAAATGCTGAGTGAGCTTGTCAGATGTTTGAGTAACACGGTCCTAGATTTTTCCCTAGACTTCGACTGTGCGGCACTCGTTCTAGCGACCCTTCGTAGACGAGTAAGCCTTACACCAAAGAACTTCACAAGAGAAAATGAAAGAGCACACTAAATGATGTTTGAAAGAGAGTTTGTATTCTAAACAAGAATGCTTCTAGGTTGGGGAGTGTGTTTTACGAATACGAGGTTGAGGATCACCCCTTTATGTAGGCATCCTAAGAATATTCTAGATATCTAGAGTATTCTCCCTATGTATGTAGATATTTCTATAAAGTTACTCTATAGAATATCCAATTATGTTCATAGAGTTGTCTAAATACATCCTACTTTTATACAATTTTATTAATTCTGGAATATTCCAGACTCTCCTAGTATATCTACAAGTTTATAGAATAATCTAGATTTCTCTAGATTTTCTTCTATCTATAAATATATGATTAAAATTATGGCATGATATTGGGCTATGCCTAAGTTTGAACATTTTTCAATTGGATAAGGCGCACTTGGGGGCTCAGGCTGGGTTTGGTTCCAGTAGTGGGTTGGTTGGCTGAGGCCTAACTCACCTCTATGGCTCTATTCCCATAGATTAAGTGGACTTTGTACAGGAGTAAAATTTCAATATCAATATTCTTTATATATTTCATTTCATCATAGTATATCTTCTGCTATATAATGGCGGATTCCTTGGCCAAATACGGAGTCTTATTATTAGCATTTGCTTAGTATCTGGAAGTTTGCTTAGACTGTAAATTGACTTATTGTGCTTGTGTTTTTGTAGTCATTCATTGAATAAAATAGAACATCTAAATACTGATTTTACTTAACATATTTATAATTCATGGTTTTAGGATATCGGATAGTCTTTACTTTGCTTTGACCCAAGTATTTTATAAAGGAATGTCTTCCTTTTGTAATTGCAAAGTGGTTTTTGTGTAGTCGAAGCATCACCTAGGGAACCTTTAGGCAGCCACTTCTTATAGCGCCTGCGAGGTGTTTGTTAAGAAACGGTTGCCTTGTGGCACTCATGCATCGTCGCCTAGTAGCTAAGTCAAAGGTGTTCATTTGAGACTCACAAAAAGTTAGAAAGAAATATCAAATAGATTGGAAGGCTTCGATCCCTCCAAAAGTGCAAGCCTTCTTTGGACACTGTGCTAGACAAGATTCTTACCATCAGTGTTACCCAGGCACGTGGCACGGGTGCCAAGTGTCCAGGTGTCCAGAAGTGTTCGACATGGCAAAATCTATAAATTCCAATACGTCGTCACAACTATATATGTGTATTATATATATTAATTAAATATATAAAAAATTAAAAGAGAAAGAGAAGGGACTTTTTAGAAGAAAAAAAATTGAGAGAGAAGGACAAACCATAGTTGCAGGGCAGTTTTACCCAGGCACTTGGCACAGGTGCCAAGTGTCCAGGTGTCCAGAAGTGTTCGACACGACAAAATCTATAAATTTCAATACTACGTCACAACTATATACATGTGTATTATATATATATTAATTAAATATAAAATTAAGAGAGAAAGAGAAGGAACTTTTTAGAAGAAAAAAAATTGAGAGAGAAGGACAAACCATAGTTGCACTTGCTGGGAAGTTATGTATAGGGTGGGAAGCTCGTTTCCCAGACTAGCTTCCTCAGACAGACCCGCTTCCTAGGAAGCTTGCTTCCCCGGACAGATTCACTTCCTAGGAAGCTCGCTTCCATCACGTCCCATTTTGCAGTCAAAGGGAGCTGCATGCTTGAAGTGATGGGTAGACCAAAGTCAATAGCCTGAGGTGTAGACTCTAAGCAAGTATCGTCGGTTTGGAACCTAAGGCACTTACTTTTCCACAAAATTCTCATGTAAGATAGAATCAAAGGTGTAGCTCCTCATAATAACTTAATGGGATTGAAGAGTCTATATCTCATTTCTCGCTTTTCATTTCCTAAGGTTTTTTTGAGCCTCACTTTCCGCTTCTCGCTTTCACTTTGCTTCTCGTTTTAGTTTCCCACCGGTAACTATGGGACAAATGAGTGGGAAAAGGTCCCTTCTTTTTAAGCCTACAACCATTAAAAAAACAGGTTCCTTCTCTTAAACCTATTACCATTAAAAAAATAAAAATTAAAGAGAGGGTAGACGAAAGGACAGACCGATAAAAAAAATAAAAGAGAGAGAGAGAAGGGAGTCGGGGACAAACGAAATATAGGGTCCTACACTCCTACTCCCTTCTCTACCTTTGTCTTTTAGCAAGATAAGAAAAAGAAAAAAAGAAGTGTGCTGACAGACCAAACCCAAAAAAATTAAAGGCAATTGAGAGTTAAGACGAGAGAGAGGACAAACGAAGTGACCACTCATTTCTCCCTTCTCTTTAACTTTACCCTTTATATAAAAAAACAGCCTTCTTTTTCAGCCTTCGTAGACGAGAGAGGAGAGGAAGAGGGAGAGTGCGAGCAGATGAAGGAGATAGAGAGTAGCTTACTTGGAGCTAAGTCAAGTATGTTCGTTGTCCAACATTCTTCTTCGCAGCCTGACCTTTTTATTTTCTTTTTCTCTACTCACTCAGTCTCAGGCTGTAAAGAAGTAACATCAACCTCTTTACCAAAATTTCCTACCAATGAGACCCACTATTCTATGTTTTTCTTCTATTCTTGGAGCCACTGACCCTGCGAAATAATCCACTTTCTAAAAAGCCCTATGAAAATGAATTACCTAATCCTTTTTTTTGGACACGTATAATAGACGTGCCATCGAGCCGTATTGTCTAAGGGATTCTTCTAGGCACTGCATGGGCATGTTCCTAGCCGTGTCGTGTCCAAGTGTTGGCGCTTCAAATTTTGAAGCGAAGATCTTGTTATTGAGAATTCAAAAGCAAGGGCAGAGAGTGCCATTGTTATGGATGAGTTAGGAATTGTGGATGAATTGTTGAAAGCTGAAGTTCATACAGAATTGCCCGACCTCTCAAAATATCTGAAACCTGAGACCATAGTTACCAAGTACGGGTACGGGTATAATATGACAATAATCCGTTTGGGAAGTACGGGTGTTAACGGCCAAAACTCGACAAAAGTACGGAAAAATAAAAAAATAATTAATAATTGTAAAAAAATAAAAATCATGATATTAACGCATAACAATCATTTAATACGGAATATATGTTAACACAGTTTAAATATGGCAAAATACGCGTTTAATACATAATTCGTGTATTAAGCGAGTATTATAAGGCGATACGCATAAAATACATAACATAGCAAAATTACGCAGTTTTAAACGGCGACCACCTTTAAAAGTATTATACGGGTACTATATGAGTGTTTGATAACTATGCTTGAGACTACAAAGTCATTGGTGTTAGTGCTTGGACCCACTGAAGCTGCAGAGCCTGTGGCGATTGATTGTACGAGAAAGAATTGTTGTAAACTGTAGAAGTCGAAATCGCTTGTCAAATAATTCGAATCAGATGAAATTACTCGACTCCATGAAGAATTCAAATAAGACCGATCGAGTCCAGATTGACATGTAAGTTGAAGTCCGCTCCTTGTTTGATGACTTTATCGAGATGAAAATTTCAAAATCATATGTACGATTGTATCTAGACTTGAATTTTTATCTGATATTTATTATTTACTCCCGATGGATGGAAGAAGTCCACTCCTTGAATTTTTCATAAATGTTGACATTCACTTCATGATTCCAACATAGCCATATTTTTTTCATATGCCTTTGGATTTACCAATGAAAAGTTGAAACCAGTTATGCTGGAGAATTCATGAATCTTATTAGCATGGTGAAGAGGTTCAAGAATAGGTATCAATTCGTCCTTCAAACTACCCTAAGGGCCCAGAGAAGAGGAGGTGCAGACTTGTAACTAGAGATTGTGGAGCCTTTCTTAGTTTTAATGAACAATAATTCATAAAAATAATTATTTTCATGTGAATGATACTCAAAAGTTTTCCTTCAATTATTTATAGCTTAGAAAAAATGTGTGAATGATATTAAAGGTTTTGACTTTTCAGGAAGATGGATGCTATACATGCCTCTGCAAGAGAAGGAGAGATAGAGAACTTGCTTAAATATATTGAGAGTGGTGTTTCAGTGAATCTGAAGGGTTTGTTACTTCTTAATAGCCCCCTTTGTTAACTATAAATTACATCTCGTGTGATATTAGCCTTCTCATTCCAGCTGCTCTATTTCATGCTTTCTGGTTCTTTGATAATTAGAATATGGCTATTAAGATTCTATAAGCATCAGATAAAGTCAAAGAATGCAAACTTGGCATGCGTGTTTAGGTGCAAGTTCTGAATATCGGTTTTGGTATCATTTTATTCTATGGCCTGAAGCGCCTGGAGCCAAATAAGATGTCCCAAAATTTAAAAATGTCGCTCAAGTTATTTTAGCTTTATTGTGAGGCTGAACCACAATTGCTAGAAAATTTGAAATGTCAAATTTCTTGAAAGTGCTGAAAGCTGAAATGAGATGCTGAAGTGTTGGGACATGACCAAACTTTTAAAACCTTTCATATGCTTGTGTGTTGTGAGTGTTTAAAAATATTGCAGAAACTTCCGTGAAGATATTCTGGATTTTATATAAACAAAGGGAAAATGCTCATGTTCCAAAATATCGAATTTCTTGAAACCCAAAAAGAAATCCCAAAATTTTTGGATTTTGGTCAAAAGATTCTTGCATATACATGCGTGCTTGTGAGTGCATATGCAGTTATACTCAACAGGAACCCAAACCAATTGAAGTGATAATGAATGGGTTTGTCATGCCATGTCTTTATATTCTTGTCCATTCTAGTGCCATATAGTGCGGGACAATGCTATTTGGACACCTACATGCAGGTCATTGATGACATTAGATTTAGACATACATTTCTATCGATGAAATTTTATACACTTATGTTATCTGATTGTTGTATAGATATTTAGTACTTTTCCCTTAAATCAACTAACATTTTACATTTCTATTCATTTAGGAGACCCCCTCCTTTTTTTAATTGCGGGATAAATCTGATTCATGTTAAAACACCCGACTCGTCTACCATGGGGCCTTCGGGTAGCCGGCGTACAATGAGTCAATGATGAAACCAGAACTTCTTGTCCATGGACTCACTAAAAAAATGGACATTCCTTTTCTTTGGAACATTTTTTTTCACTGCAAAAAGGATAGTTGTATATCATCATTAACTACATTTGTGAATATCATTGTAATAGAAATACTTTTCCTACCGAAACAGAATTTGTAACTTGCTTAGCTATAAAAAATGTATTGACATACTCAGACTGAAAGGGTCACTTTGTCTGACACTGACACATTTTCATTAAATTACTTAACCCGTCCAAACTGTCCCAACTTTTATGATGCAATGATAAGCCTAACCTTGGCTGAGTCTTGGTGTAACCACTAACCAGTTGTTAGATCCTGTTGCCTTAAAAACAATAATTTAATGTTAATATTTTCAGGAATGATTAATTTCCTTCTAATGGCTGAATGTAGCGTGGGCAGTGAAATATTATTGTCCGCAGGGCAGGTGCATCTACAATTGATCACCACCAAAGGCACATGTGATAGCTGGCCAGGAGCTGTATGGCCGCCAGTCCGCCAACATTTAATGTTGGCAGGCAAGGCAATGATGCCTTCTGGACATGCCAACTGCCAATCCCAATGGGATTGACACGTGTCCGGGGTCTGTCCTCGCAGACAGACCTGATTAAACAAATCTTTGTGGACTGGCCAAAAGCCAGTCCTGTCGTTAATAAATGAGACCCTACAGACTGATTTCATGAGTCTGTCTTGTGGACTGGCCAAAGGCCAGCCCTTGAGAGATCTGGTCCGTAGCCCAAGTTGTTTATGGACTTGGTCATTCCATGGGTGGAACCATGGACCACCCTGTCACTCACCAAGCCTGCGGACTGATCAAGTCAGTGTGCGTTTAGCTTAGTCCGCAGCCCAAATTGGCTCTGGTCTTGGTCAACCACTCCAGTTGACAGTCAACATTTGACTGCCATGTGGTAGGAAATGCCTAAAAAGGGGGATCTTTTGCTACTTTTGGGGATCTCGAGATAGAGAACCCCATCTTAAACCCCAATGATGGGTTGCCACCTGACACCCCACATTTAACGAAGATTGAGGACTCTTTTGAGTCCTTGGTAATAGGGTGCCATTTGGCACCCCATATAAGAGGAGAGTGACATTCTCTCCTCTTTTTGGAAGATGAGGACTCTTCCCCCTAAATAGGAGGGAAGACTCTCTTCTTCTAGGTTTCAAGATAAGGGAAACAAGTACGGAGCCCTCCAAAGAGAGGACTTTGCTCTTTCCAGGTTTTCCAGATAAGGGAAACCAACTGTCATGGATAGAGAGAGCCAGCCCCTGTTTGACCTCCCCAAAGAGGGGAAATCAAAAGAGAGACCCGGATGGACTCTCTCATGAGTACAAAAAGGGGCTCTTAACATAGGCTCCCTAAGAAGAGAATTTCCAGAAAGAGGAAACTCACGAGAGAAAGAGAGAGCTCCCCAAAACAGAGAGCCCTTCACACAACAAGCTAAGGTGAACTAACGAAGAAGAAGATTCCCTCGACATGGAGAACACCAGGTGAGCCCTAAAATGGCCACTCCTCTTCCTCTTGTTCTCTTTTATTCAGTACAATTACCTCAATGAGGCACCTTGTAACACCTACATGAGAATTGGGCACCTCCTTGAATGAAATACATATTTTTTTTATTCAAGTTTATTATCTTCTACTATTATTTTCTTCTTAATCAGAGGTTCCTCCCAAATCCGGGAAGATAATTAACAATTTGGGTTTACTTAGATTGGAAGGATAATCCCCCACAAAATAATAAACTCCACACAACAGTGGAGGTAATTTGACAGCAAGGTTCAGGATGGTCTCATCACTTGAGATTCGCTTGAAATTTGTGCGCACATGTAGCATAAAGTCAAGTGGCTTCATTTTGTATACAGGCATAAGATGTTGTCAATAGAAGAATAATGAAAGAACAGGAAGAATGGCTCAAAACTTATACTCCTTATCAGTGTGTATTTTCCTGGAATTCTGGAAATTGTTGTTGGTTTCCTCCATCTCTGCATTTTTATTATTATTTCATTATTTTTTTTCTTTTGTCATTATATATTGTATACATCCTTGTCCAGTATCTATTAAAAGAAGCCATATATAATAACTAATAAGGGAGCTTGTTTGTTAAACATTTAGTTTCATCTTTAAAGATTCTGATTTGCTGTTTCTTACACAGTTGGCCTGAAATAATTGCAGATAGCGAGGGTCAGACACCACTGCATTGGGCTGTAGATCGTGGCCACCTTAATGTCATAGAGCTACTTGTCAGTAGGGATGCTGATGTGAATGCTAAGGTAACACCTAAACATCACTGTCTGCGTTGCTGTAGAACTTCATTTCTGCCCTCTCTTCTGCATTTACTGCTGTGGCCACAATATAGAAATGGCAGAGATTTTTCTAGGTGGGTCAAAGTGAATGGAAACTGTAATTACTGTAGTTTGCTCCCATTGGTTTCTACCTACCCCTTTATCTTCAGAGTTCATTTTCCAGAATATCAGACATTAAACTTATCAGCCAATATAGTTTGTAATTTTATATATGAAGAAGTTTAGGGTCCCTGTTGGATGTGGCGAAAGAGGGATCCAACATAGGGAATTCATCCGATCTTCAACAAAATCAACCTATTTTGTGATCCTATTAAATTATCTTTTTTATAAAATTATTAATATAGGAAGCAAACACATATGTGAGGTTTCCCCAGTCTCGTTGGCTGAACGATCAAGTATACCACTAATCATCCCCTCTTTCCATGGTGGAGAGATAAAGAAAAGAGAAGATATAGTGATCTTTGCTTCATGAAAAATTGAGGACTCCAAATTGAGTCTTTTCTTTCTCATTTCTATTTTCTTTTAGAAAAAAATATGAAATGAGATTATCCAAAACCATATTCAACAAAGTACATGTTATTTGAAAAGGAGGCCCCTAATGTACGTTATTTGCAAATGACATGATATTAATTGATGAAACTAAAGAGGGGGTAAATGCCAATGTAGAATTATGGAGGGATACCTTGGAATCTAAGGGTTTTAAAAAATAATCAGAAGACAAAATATATGGAATGTAACTTTTGTAAGAACACGAGATACCCCAAAACCAGTATTGTATCTCGTACATGGATGGAGAGATCGAAGAGGATCTTCCCCATAGATTAGAGCTTGGTAGCTAAAATGGAGATGTGCTTTCAGAGTGCTATATGACCAATGCATTTGGGGAAGTTTTTTACTAGGCAACCATAATACCAGCTATGTTTTATGGAGCTAAATATTGTGTACCAAGAAGTAACATATTTATATTACTATAGTAGTATAGTTGAGAGTTGAGATGGGGATGTTGAGATGGATGAATAGAAAGACGAGGAAAGATATTAAAAAAAAAGTGTTTTTGGGAGAATCCGGGAGTGGCTGCTATAGGTGATAAATTAAAAGTGAGTCAATTGAGATGATTTGGACACATTCAACGAAGACTACTAAGGGGCCAAAGGCTACAGTGAGAAGGTGTGAATTGGTGTAAGTTGAAGGCTCCAGACGAGTGAAGGAAAGGCCAAAAATTGCGTGGATGGAAATAGTGATGAAAAATTTTATGGCACGATTTGACATTTTAGTAGAATGGAATGGCAGAATTGGATTCATGTTGCCAACCCCAAGTACTTGGGAATTGGGATTAGGCATTGATGATGATGGTGGTCTAAAGTCAGCATCTGTTTTTTCTTTATTTTATTTTTGGGAAGGGATTTTTTCCCTCTCAAATCTAAAGATTTTTTTAGGCCAAAAATTCCAATTAAATTTGCTTCTATTTAAAAATAACTCCTTTCTCTATATATCATTCTTTTTCAAGGCACCTCAAATGTCCTCATATACACCTAAATCAAGGTTTGTTTACCTTCCAAATAACTGGCTTAAAATACATGTGGCGGTGGAGCTAGACCTACATTTTGTTAGAACTCAGTTATGAGATCTCATACATCAGAGAAAGCATGATCAGATGATTGTAACCATATGTTGTACAGTTCTATTATTATTAGGTTTTATCATATATTCTATAATCATCCAGAAGAATGTGATTGATCATATTCTTTGGTATGCGAAATAAGATGTGGTTAGTCATTTGACTTTGGTTAGGAGAGTTGTCAGTAATCCCTGTGCATTGCATAAATTTTTAATAGGAATTTGCACCTGATATGTTCTGTGGAGCTTTTTGAGCCTTCAAATTTTTTATGCCACGTTATTCTTGTCATTACAAATCTAGCTCTTTGAATTTAATTTTATGATATATTGCAGCAACTACTCTCGTGTAGTTTGATGGATTTGAAGTGATTATTTTATTAATTCCTTGTATTGATTTTGTTTCTCTTATGGAAGGACAACGAAGGCCAAACTCCATTGCATTATGCAGTTGTATGCGATAGGGAAGACATTGCTAAATTCCTTGTGAAGCAAAATGCGGACAAAGAGGTGAAGGACAATGATGGCAAGTCACCGTGTGATCTATGTGAATCGAGCTGGGCCTGGATGCACCACTCAGCTTCGGCAAATTAATTGAAGGATGGTTACTTCTTTAGTCTCCACCAAATGACTGTCTAGGAATGAAATCTTTTACAAATTCCTGCTGGATGTGTATATAGACCTTTTAGCATTTGCATTACATGATATATGAACATACTATTTTCTTCCTAAAGGTAGCAGAAAGCTTCCAATTTGAAGACAAAATGACCTGCAATGTTCTTCATTTGTTATGGCCTTGTAGTATCTGTTGTTATGGGCCGATTTTGGGCTACAAAAATGGCTTGTATAATCAGTAAGGCTCGGCTAAATTCAATTACTACAAAAATGCAAGCTCAATCGTCGCCCAAAATCGAGATAGGCCATTGGTTTTTTTTTTGTTTTCGAGGATCAAGTTCATTGGCCGTCTTGTCTGGTTGTGCCCGTTTGTAAAGTTTTTTTTCCCAAGTTAGGGGGCAGCTGCTTCCCTTGCCCATGATTATGCTTTTTTAAATCTGGAAATCGTATATTTGTTTTCTACCGCCTTTGTTTCATTGCCCCTGCCCTTCGGTTACGTTCCTTGGTATAAATGAAAAAAAAAAAAAGGTTCGAGAGGGCTGTGCCCTTGGTTGAGATTGGAAAGATGTGTCGAAGCGATACATTGAGGGGCTGTTTGGATACACTTCCGTTTTTCTGTTTTTATTTTTTTTCTCAAAATTGGAAACAACTTTTTATTTTCAATTTTTTAAAATAGAAAACATGTTTGGTATTACTAACTGTTACTTATTTAAAAAAACAAAAAAATGTGTTTGGTAAATATGATTAAATAATTTCAATTTATGGTGGTGGTAGTGGTAAGTGGTGGTGGTGGGTGTAGTGTGGTGGTGGTGGTGTGTGGTGGTGGTGGTGGTGGTGGTGGTGGATGGTGGTGGTGGTGTGGTAGTGGTTGTATTGTGGTGGTGGGTGGTGAGTAGTGGTGGCGGTGAGTAATGGTGGTGGTGGGTGGTGAGTATTGGTGGCGGTGAGTAGTCGTGGTGGTGGTGGTAGTTGTATTGTGGTGGCGGTGGCGATGGAGGTGGTGGTGGTGGGTAGTGGTGGTGTGGTGTGGTGGATGTTGGTAGTATTATGGTGGTGGTGGTGGGTGGCGGTGGAGGTGGGTGGTCAGTGGTGGTGTAGTGGTAGTGGTGGTGGTGGTGTGGTGGTGGTGATGGTGGTGGGTGTGGTTGTATTGTGGTGGCAGTGGAGGTGGTGGTGGGTGGTGAGTAGTGGTGGTGTGGTAGGGGTGGTGGATGGTGGTAGTATTATGGTGGTGGGTGGTGGTAGCGGTGGTGGTGGGTGGTGAGTAGTGGTGGGGTGGTGGTGGTGGATGGTGGTAGTATTATGTTGGTGGTGGTGGGTGGCGGTGGAGGTGGAAGTGGAGGTGGGTGGTGGGTGATGGTGATAGTATTGTGGTGGTGCGGTGGTTGTTATGGGTGGTGGTGTTGATGGTGGGTCCGTGTTTTCCATTTTTGTTTTCAAAAAGAGGTAGAAGAAATTTTTTGTTATCTTAATTTTCAAAAATTTTGTCACTAATTTTTAAAAACAGGAGGTAGAAACATGTTTTGTGTAAAATTTTTTTAAATTTTATTTTTAAAAACAAAAAACAGAAAATGAAAGTGCAACCAAATCGATTTGTTTTTCTATTCTCTTTTATTTCTGAAACCAGGGGGGTTTTTTAAGTAGGGGTTGCAATCGAGTCGGGTTGGGATTAGCCCAAAGTTCAAAACCTTAGCCCAATCTCAGCCCAAGCACCCTAGCCCATGCTTGGTTTACAAATAATATCGGGTTTTGGGCCGAGTTTAGGCTGATCCAAAATAGACTGAATTTGGGCCGAGTTTGGGTTGAGTTCGGGCTAGCCCAAATTAAGCAGCTCATGGGCCATGTTTGGGGTTGAGTTCGGGTTGGCAATTAAAAAAAAAGGGTGGTGTTATCCGAACGCCAAGAATTGATGATTAGATCAAATTAAAATTTGAGAAAAGTACCGTTTAGTTGTCCTAAAATAAATTAATAACCGAATGAGGAATGATTTAAAACAAATTATCAAACAGGGTATGGAAGTAAAGGTATTTCAAAAAATACCCTTACTTCTTTCCAATTGTTAAACCCCAAGTGTTAATGAATCTTAACCACGCTTAGTAAAAGTTAAAAGGGAAACGCCTGTCAGTGTGATTGAACTCTCCCTTATTAGTTCAGTCCCAATTGGCTGTGGTTGAGGTTCAAACTTGAAAGAGTTTATCAAAAAAAAAAAACATTTTATAACCTTTGGGGAAGAGAAGCTGGCGAACCAAATAACCTCTGCTATTATAGCTAACCTATTTGACGAGGAGTGCACTGGTTTTTCCCTCTGGCTAGCTATTTTGGGGGTAGAGAGTGGGTTTGGGGAGTGTGTTGGAGGTGGCAAGCCTAGTTAGTTAATCGGATAGATAGCCTAATATTGGGTGGAGCCCCATTTTCTATTTATGGTGGCCCCCACAGGGCCGTGTACTTAGTAATTTCCGGAATCTATATATTTCTGTACATCTGCTTCTTCTGGCCTGCAATATAAAATCAAAATATCAAACCTAAGTTTCAACTTCCGTAACTTCTCTCTCTAATTTACCACCATCTTTTCCTTTTACCAAGTTCCAGAGAGAGATGGGTTTGGAGCTTTAGAAAATTCTCAGCATTTTAGGGTTTCCATAGAATCATTCGTTTCTTCTAATCTTGTGTGGAAAATTAAAATTAAAAGACTTTTTTTTAGGACCAATGCTTGAAAACAGCCAGCAATTTTATGTTTTTGCTGGAGACTTTGAAAGACTTCTACTTTGACAAAATGGATATGGAATTCCTACAGAGATAGATGTGCCCGTGCTATACGCCTCAAGAAACCTTTCCTCACGTTTTTTCTTTTCCAACATTTTGTATTAAATTCAAGTCATTGCTTCAAGGTTGCGTTTGGTTTTATTTTTGAAAAATGCTTTTGGGGTTGCAGAAAGCGTTTTCATTGACTGACTCGGCTAACGTCTTGTTTGGTTTGGAAAAATAGGAAGAATTTTCTTTTTGAAGGGCAACAGAATATATATCTCATTTTCTCTAGCATCCTCTTATCACTGAAAACCTTTTTTTGTTGCGACAAGGATCAACCGGAAGCTCTCTAGAACTCAATTGGTGAGCTCTACTCTCTTTCTAATTTCCAGTTTTCGTTGGTTTTGACAGATGGCTTTTGCATTTCATGGTCTTTAAGAACAGAAATCTTTGCCTTGTGAGTTCGTCATAAATTTCTGATTTTTTTTCTAATGGGGATTTTGGGGAGACAATTTTTGGAGGGAGATCTAAAATTGGTGTTTGAAGTTTGGATTTTGCTGACTATATGAAGTGGGTTGACTTTTGATTGCAGATTAAGATTAGAGATGAGGTTGCTGAAGGTGGCAACTTGCAACCTGAATCAATGGGCTATGGATTTTGATTGCAATTTGCGGAACATCAAAGAGTCAATTTCGAGGGCTAAAGAAGCAGGGGCAGTAATTAGGCTTGGTCCAGAGCTTGAGATTACTGGATATGGATGTGAAGACCATTTCTTGGAGCTAGATACTGTAACTCATGCGTTAGTTTCTGCCATTCTGTTGTGTTTGTCCTTAATTCATTTTCTGGATTTGTGCAATAGACTACTTAGTTGGATTCCCACGAAACATCTGTGTGCGAAGGAATCAATGATGGGCAGTTTAGTTTTTGTTAACTCAAATTAGATAATTTCAAGTTTATAGTCCATAGTCCATCAAGTGATCCTTTTCTGCCCAAATACAGTTTTTCTTTGGTATGGGCATTTGCTTTGTGATATCTGCAATTCTAATTTTGTAACAAGCGTTTTTAAAGATTTTGGATCTGAAGCAATTTGGTTTACCAATCGGGGAAAGATAAGTTCATTGACATAGAAATGCCCTATTGAATTGATGCGTGATAAGATATTTTTCTACCTTGATTTGAACTACTGACTTTTGGTTAATTTTTTCAATAGCATGCTAGTGGCAAGACTTATTTTCCTGTAATAATGGTGGGAGTAAATTGCATGCAGATGGGAATGCTTGAAAGATATCTTGCTTGGTGACTGGACTGATGGCATATTATGCAGCATTGGTATGCCTGTTATTCGGGGTTCCGAGCGATACAACTGTCAAGTTCTCTGTTTCAATAGAAAAATACTCATGATACGCCCAAAGATGTGGCTTGCAAATGATGGCAATTACAGGGAACTCCGATGGTTTACAGCATGGAAGCACAAAGATCAGCTTGTGGACTTTCAACTTCCAAACGACATTTCCGAGGCTTTGTTACAGAAATTAGTACCATTTGGTTATGGATACATTCAGTTCTTAGACACGTAAGCACCAACAACTCAAGTTATGTTCCCGTTGATTTGATTGTGGTCCTTCCATCATAAACTTGTATGCAGGGGCATAGCCAGGATTTTCTTGGGGGGTAACAATCCAGGGGCTGTGGGGATTCGGGGGCATAGCCCCCATTTTTTTGAGGGCGGCCAAGTTCGTGGACCATGTCATCTGATTGTGTCCATTTCTAAATAATATATATTTTTTTCAAAAGTTTCTAGGAGCAACACCCCCCCCCCCCTTGCCCCATGCCTATGCCCTCTTAAATTAAATAATATTGTACACTTTTTTTTGTGTTTTCTTTTCTCAAAATTTTTTTTTTTTTGGGGGGGGGGGGCGGCTAGGGACCCTCTCGGCCCTACCCCTAGACTACGCCCCTCTAATATAAACGGAATTTTTTCCCCAAAAGTTGAGGTGGGGGGGCTTCATGTGGCTCCACGGTTCTGTCCCTACTAGAGGCGAAGCTAGGATTTTCTCATAGGGAGGGGTAAAAATAGGGTGAGGGGGTTCAGGCCTTGCGGGCGTAGGCCCCCTTTTTTTTAGGGCCAAGTTTGTGGGTCATCTCGTTTGTTTGTATCCGTTTGTAAAGAATTTTTTTTTTTAAGGGGGGCAATGGCTCGCCTTGCCCTTGCCCATGGCTATGCTTTCTTAAATTAAATAATATAATATATAACATTTTTTCTTTAAAGTTCAGGAGGACAACATCCCCCTTGCCCCATGCTTATGCCTTCTTAAATTAAATAATATAATTGTATATCTAGTTTTTTTCCCTCAAATTTTAGGGGGGCTAAAGCCCCCCTCCTCCATAGAAACAAAGTTCTCCGATTTTTTCAAAAAGTCCCGATTAATACATGACTTTTTTGTCGAATGATGAATTCCGAAACTATTCACGATTGTTTGGAAAAATATGACTTTTTCAAAAAGTCGCGAATTTCACAAATTGTTCACGACTTTTTGAATAAATATCTAACGTATGAAATATGTTTGTTTATAATTTAATAATCAGTAATCTTATTTAATAACTTTTTCATGTTTTACCGATTTATTTTGAAATTTTACCAAAAAAAACAATTGAAATTTTTCCTAGACAAATAATTCTCGAACTCCGACTTAGCAACTATGGTTGGTATCATGTTACTTTTTCTTTATAATTTTTTTTTGTTTACAGATTTTTTTTTCAAAATTTTCTGACTTTTCCGATTTTTTCCTAACTAGACCCCACCAAATTATTCCCGAACCCTAACTTTGTTACTATGCCCTCCTCCACCCCTACTCCTAGGCTACACCCTTATTAAAACTTGAATTTCTCTCAAGTTGTAACCGAAGTCCAGTTATGTCCCACAGGTAACACATGTTCCTTTTAATAATAATGCCCCTTAGCTGTGGTTAAGATTCACTAAACCTTAGGGTTCAACCATCTAACCTTGGTTTTTAGAAACAATATTATAAAGAAATTAACTCTAGATGTTAAAGTTGTTAACCAAAGTTAAAAGAACAGTTAAAGAGGCTTTTGTTTACAACTTGAGAGAATCACGAGTCCCTTATTAATAGTTTTTTTTTTTAAGTAGGAAAGGGGGGGGCTTCAGCCCCCCCGGGCCCCATGTGGCTCCGCCACTGCCTGCTTGTGTGTTTTATTCATTCTTCTATACTATGAAAAGTGAGAGAATAGGAAAGTAGCGTTTGTCCACTGGTATTGAATAAATGTGTAGGTCCTGTAGGACGGTGTACATCATTTGTTTGATGTGAAGCTATTTTAATGGAAAGTTTCAATTACACAATGTTCCTTGAAAACTTCACTGCCTAAACATCAAGCATTTTAGAAGACCTAGACACAGTTTAGGGGATCATAGACATTTTTTTAGGGCTTACAGTGCGCAAGACTTTTATTGGAGTTGCGTTTGTTGGATTCTATATATATACTCAGGCTTTTTGCATAAAAAAATTTTAAGTTGTGGTTTCACTTGTATGAAGTATTGCTAATTTAAGTCTTTATTCTCTCTCAGAGCTGTTTCTGCTGAAGTCTGTGAAGAGCTTTTTACGTCTACACCTCCTCATGCCGAGCTTGCATTGAATGGTGTCGAAGTTTTTATGAATGCAAGTGGAAGTCACCACCAACTAAGAAAGCTTGATCTTCGTCTTCGTGCTTTTATAGGTGCTACCCATATCCGTGGAGGGGTTTACATGTACAGTAATCATCAAGGATGTGATGGTGGCCGCCTTTATTATGGTATTTAACATGCTCTTAGCTGACTAGACGTTTGTTAATTTAAATTTTGTTATTCTTTCCTTAGAATGAAATATCTCAAGCACTCCATTCTTGAAGTTCTGATCACTTGTACTAATTATTATCCTTATGTAATTATTGTCAATTTTGTTTTTTTAATGCAATTGTTCTTATTTCTCTTATTTTTTAAACTTTCCTATATAGAGATTTAAAAATTTCATATTAAATATGAAGCTTATGATATTCAAATGATATATGCATTATTTTTATTTGTGGCAGATGGATGTTGTTGCATAGTTGTAAATGGAGATGTAGTAGCTCAAGGATCACAATTTTCTTTGAAGGATGTTGAGGTTTTGGTCGCTCAAGTAGACCTAGATGCGGTATGCTGTAATTTTACCTTCTTAATATTGTGTTTATTGTGGTGAAAAGGATTAGAGCCTTAGAGGAATGTTCTCTCCTTGATAGAAGCTATCATATGTTTTTAAGTTCATCAGAAACACAAATAATTTTTGAGTGAATAGAGAATAGAGAGGATAATGTGATATTTTATTCCATTTATATGTCTATATTTCAGATATATTTAATGTTAGGGATATGTGAAAACACTTCATCAAGTGTCTAAAACATTATTCACTTCACTTCTGCTTTGGATTTTTCTCTCATTGTTGAAAATTTTCTTATAAATGATAAGTTAACTTGTTAGCATAAAGCATAATTTTACAATATATTGTTACACGTTTTGAGTTAATAATTTGTTGTAGATAGTAACTTGCTCCCCCCCCCCCCCCCCCCCCCCCCCCCCCCCCCCCACACACACACACAACAAATTCAATGTTTCTGGCAGCAATTTTTTTTGAAGTTTTATTTTTATTTACTTTGCCAGCCATCAATGGAAATTTTAGTAACTTCAAAATTGATATAAAATAGAGAGAGGGCCATTTCCGTTGTCTACCCTAGTACTATTATTTTATGCCGTCCTTATTTTTTGTTTTTTTCCTGTCTCTTTCTCAGCTGGGTAGTGAGCTTGTTAATCCATTGTTCTTTTAAATTTCAGATGGAGAATTTAGGCTTATGAATCGTGATCTCTTCTCCTAGTAGACTAGTACTTCTTAGCTACATATCATCAATGAGAACATGGTGGCTGACTTGCATCTTTAGTTAGGCTTATGTAATGGAGGTTCAGTTACACATTTTAGAATATCTTGCAAATATCTTGCAGCAGTTTGCAAATATCTGGGTCCAGATCCTCCAGAAAGAAACTTCCCACCATGATCATTCTGGTCTCCCGTCCAATGTGAGGAGAAACCTCTGAGTGTATCGCAACAAATGGTTACCTATTCCAGCTATATCAGCTTTGCTTTTCAGTTCCTAGTTGCTAAGAGTGCTTATCAGTTATCACACTCAGGAAAATTATCGGGACAAGCATAGGAACCACCAATTGCTGCTCATTCTTTTACAACTGCAATGTTGTCCAAGGTACTCCTAAGATACACCATATCCATTCCTCTTAACTTGAAGAGCAGTTATTCAGGTTCCTCAAAACGATTTTGCAGATTTAAGATGTCGTTTGACGTGCATAGTAGCTCTTCCTCCAGTCATATTCTTGTTAGGGGTATCGAAATGATTTCTCTATGTAAACGGTGCATATCGAAGTTGAAGCTCCCAAGCCTCTTACGACTCCATTTTTCAACACCCCAAAATCTTCTTGGGCACCTTAAATTAATTTTTCAAATAAAATTACTAACCCTTATAAAGTTGTTTTTAAAATGTTCATATAGTTCGGCAATCACATATGGAAAGGTATTTAGTGATAGGGTTTTCTTAGTCTTTTTGGTTAGATTTTCAGGGTTATATCAAGGTGTGCTAACCAAGAGGTTTGTGCATCCACAATACCTTTCATTTTCATTTGTGTTGGATGTACCAATGGATAACAACATTTAAAACCATGAATATTTCCTTAGTCTTCTTGTTAAAATACAACAACAGCAACAATTTCAGCAAGCTTCTACCTTCTTTGCCCTGTCTATCCTAGGAGTTCCACTACAGTTGGCTCTATTTCATCCATAATCCTCAATCAGAGTTATCCTGGAAAAATATAGCATTTCTCTTTTCCAAGATGCCAACCATGAGCTATTCCAATAAAAAATAAAGTCCTAGTCTAATCCTTTAGCCTAAAAATTTGGAGATCAATTCTGAAGAACAACCTCTCAAGTAAGAGTCTCCTTATATTATCAAAATGAGAGCGGAAATAGACAAAGGACACTGGACACTTATGTGAACTCCTAAGTTAGATTATATCAAATATGCAACTTAACAAATTGAAATAATAGACCATAATAATACAACAACTTCTGTTTAGGTTTATGGATTTAGTAGATATCCCATAAGTCTAGAATGTTCAACCATCTTCATTGGTTGATATTTAAGAGAATGAGAAGATTTATTATTTGTCATTCTCTTCTTTTTTTTTTTCCTTAAACATTTTTCCCAAAAGTTAAATTTTTTTTAAAAAAAACCTTAAGTCTCATCCTAGGATCGTAGATTTGTGGATTTGACAACTAAACCATCGTTCTATGATCTTACATCTAATTTAGGTGACTAACTGCACAAAAAAAATGTTAAATAGAAAAAAAAAAAGAAGGAAATTTACGGAAGGGGAAAACTAGAGATGAACATTCAATACACTGATTATTTGTGTTTTACAAACAGAAATCAATTAGAGATGAACATTCAATACACTGATTATTTGTGTTTTACAAACAGAAATCCAGCCAGTCTTGTTTTTTTGCCTCAAAAACCTGTGGGAATCCTCAGTTCAAAAAGAGATTGTAGGTGTTATAGTAAAAAAAGAAGAAGCAGATATAGGTCTATGCTGCCTATATCCTGTATTGAGCCATATCTTAGCCTATCAGCAAGTATCATGCGAGACGCATTGATCATATACCAATACATTGCGACACATAGGATACGTGGTGAGGAATTTTAGCATACATGCTTTGTATCATGTTGCTACCTTGAAAAAATAAGAAATGTCGGCCAGTATATTTCTACTTTGAAAGAATAATATGTATCAGATGATACGTATTGTACTTTTAAACAGTCTATTTTAGTCACTAGTCACCACTCCATTTTTATGGTTAGGATTCGTACTGTGAAGTACTTACTGTCTAAAAATTTCAACTGCATGGAAAAATCTGGCAAAGAGCCTATTTCACTTATCTACTCATTTGGTGCAATCTAGATTCATATTCTATTATTTCAGTTTGTGGTGTTTTAGAATATACTTTTCGAATTTGTATTCTCATGTTGTGTTTGAGGACTTTAACCCTCATCATTAACTTCTTTGTTAAATGGCAGGTTGCTAGTCTTAGAGGATCCATAAGTAGTTTTCAGGAGCAAGCGAGTTGCAAGGCAAAGGTTTCATCAGTGTCTGCACCATACAAACTTTGTCAATCTTTTAACCTGCAAATATCACTTTCCAATCCACTTGAGGTATGTTCTCGATCCTGCAACAGTAGTTAAAGACAGGTTAAGTGAAAGCAACACCAAACGTTTTGTAAATGCCTACTTGTCTTTGTTTGTAAGGGCCTGTATCGTTGCTGACAGGTCTTGGATTAAGAAAAAAAATCCGCCTTTGAGTTTCTGACCTCATTATAAACAGGCATACTGGGCGGAAACACCAAAGACCTTGCAAATTCCTACTTTTCTGAGTCAGTAAGGGCCTGTACTGTTGCCTGACCGGTCTTGGGTTCAAAACCTAATTGTATTGTTAAACTACTGATCTTGCTAAATAAATGGGCTTACCCGGTGACATTAAGGGTTGTTAACTTTGTCACGTAGAGTCTTAGGTGGCGTTTGGATTGGATTATTTTGGCCAAAAATCAATTATGATAAAATTGATTGTGTAGAAATTCATGATCAAATAATCATTTTTTCAAATAATAGTGTTCGGAGAATACAAAGTTGAGAGACTCACCTACGTATTCTCTGAACACTATTATTTGACCATTAATTTCTATACAATCAATTTTACCAGAATTGATTTTTGGCCAAAAAAATCCAATCCAAACGCCCCATTACTCTTCCACTTAAATATGCCTATAGAGAAAGAAGCTTTCGCTATACTTCAAGTGGGATATATTATCGACATAAATTTCTTTATAATGATTTCTGATAAGCTAGCTACCAATTAGAGTATGCTTTATGATGTTCCAACAACATTTTAAGGAAGCTTTGGCTCTTAATGTACTTAAGTGGGATAGATCATTGTTCGAAAACTCGGTGAGTCGACTCGAAACTCGGACGACTTACTCGACTCGACTGAGTTTTTAGTTGAGTCGCTTCAAAACTCAAAGAAAATACTATTCGGCTATTTATTCGGGTGACTCGGTCGAGTCAAGTTAAATTTTTCGACTTGCCAGACTCAGTCGAGTCACGAAAGAGTATTTTTGTCATTTTCATTTTTTAAAACCTAAACCCAAATGTCACTGTTTTGCATCAGATTTTTTGGGGCTGCAAAATCAGCCTACTATGGGTTCTATTAAACCTGGTTTTGATGTTTTGGGTTCTTTTAACCCAGGTTTTTCAAGATTTTTGTGGTCCGATCTTGGATAAAATGCCAAGAGATTGGTAATTGCCTAACTGGTACACACACACATACATATATCCCGAGTTGGACCAAGTTGAGTTTTTTTCGAGTTTTCCGAGTTACTTGACCTGGGTAACTTTCAAGTCGAGTTGACTTTTTGGGCTTTTAAACCATGGGATAGATTATAGATATAAATTTTCTTTATAATGATTTCTGATAAGTGACAACCAATTAGAGTACGCTTTATGTTGTTCTAACAGCATTTTAAGGAAGCTTCAGCTCTTAGCGTGATTAATTGGAAATCACTAAAGAGTTTGGGGCCACAGAAACTAGCATATCCAATTGGCAGGATCTTGGACAGAGTTCAATTCTCATGTTAGCTATGAATGGAGTTTCTACAACTTTATACAGGATGAAATCCTCATTTATGAAGGAAAATAAAAGGGTAAAAAAGTTAAGGCAAACTCGTCTCATATGTTGCTGAACGTCCTCAAGATTCAACAGGTCAAGAAATGATTTTCTGAAAGTTTAGAAGTGCAGATATGAAATAGATCAAGGGTTAATTAAACATTTACCTAAATTAGCTCAGTGAGTAGTTTCTTGTCAAACAGGCTAAGAAAGGTCCTATGCTTGAGAATAGTTTCCACCCTCTCCAAAAGTTGAGAACTCTGATGAAAAGACACTTTCTATTGAACCAGTGCTTGAATGTTTTGAAGTCGAATCGATCTTCCTATTTATATAACAGAGTAGGATATAAATCTCTTGATGCCAATATCTCTCCGATCATTCCATCATTGTAGGAGGTATCCCTCCCCTAACATAGGCTACTCTTACCTTTTGGATCCTTGAACACTCAGCTTTTCACTGTTCAGGATTCTATACCTATGTATAATTTTTAGTGTTCTAAATAAAGATTCTTTTGGTGTGTTTTCATTTTATGAGCTCATTGTGTGGATGGCGATTCTTTATGTAGTAATCCAGTTTGCATGTTCTTTTCTGTATATAGAGAATCTGCTGTGATGACTCGTAAGCCTGAATCACATGCACTGAGAATAGCATGCATACACTATACTGCCATCCATAGTAACAAAGTTCTCTGTTTTTTTCAAAATTTTTTGAATAATATGCGATTTTTTTGTTGAACGATTAATTCATGACTTCTTGAAAAGACCTTGACTTTTTAAAAAAGTCAGTTTACGAATTATTCACGACTTTTTAAAAAAGTCCCGTATAAATATCTAATAAATAAAATATGTTTGTTTATAATTTAATAATTAGTAATCTTATTTAATATTCTTTTTCATATTTTACCTGACGTTTTATCAATTTATTGTCAAATTCTGCCTATTTTTTCAAAAATTTTCCTAGAAGAATAATTCGTGAACTCCGACTTGGTAACTACGGTTGGTATCAATTTTATTTTTTTTGCTTCCTTTTTTTCCCCGAAGTTTTACTGACTTAGCCGATTTTTTTCGAACTAGAGCCCTACCGGATTATTATTGAACCCCGACTTTGTTACTATGCTGCCATCAACTGATAATTTGACCATTAAAACTCTGCTAGAAGTGATTTTAGATGCAGGTTAATTGGTTGCGAAATTCATGGATTCATGTTTGACTTCTTGTTTAATTTATGCCTTTGTAATGTTGTTCTCTTTGATATTGATGGTTTTGTGATAAGGAACTCTGGCATTTGGCTGGCGTCAATGTCATAGCCTCATTTGTTTAAGTATTTTGGCATATCTAGAACTTGAAAATAACACTTACAAGAAAGTAGAACATCTTACATAAAAGATGCATTGAACCTTAAAATACTGTGACCACAGATCTTGAATGGGTTTAACTTACTGGTTACCACACCAACACTGGAGGATAATACTGAAAAACTTGTAAGCATTAACTTACGAACCTGTCAGAGTGACAATAATGATCATTTACTTTTTTCACTGAGGAGTGTTTCTGCAAAGCAAACCTGTGGGATCACCCTGTCCGCAGAAAGAGAGGTCCTAAAAAGTCCGTCTATTCTGCTCTTAGTGGACTGGTTTTCTATCAGAGGGACAACATATGGATGGGAGGCATTGGAGTTTCCCTGCCTAAAGGGTGCCATTTTTGTTGTAGTTCCTGGCTCATGTGTTTGCAATTTATTTTCCGAGGCCTTGTAGTTATTTCTTTGCTCTTTCTGGTTCACTCTTCGTGAATCTTTGTTCCTTTAATTTGGCTTTTAATAAAAATGATTATTTCCTACAAAAAAAAAAAAAGTAAAAATCCCAGACATATTATTTAGAGATGTTTTAATGACCATACCTAATCAAATTATGTCTTTAATGAGTTATCTTTGGCCAATTAAACATCATCTATGATATGTAGATTAGATATCACTCTCCGGAAGAGGAAATAGCCTTTGGACCTGGTTGCTGGCTGTGGGATTATTTACGAAGAAGTGGAGCTTCTGGATTTTTGCTTCCACTTTCTGGTGGAGCAGATAGCTCTTCTGTCGCTGCTATTGTTGGCTGTATGTGCCAGCTTGTTGTAAGAGGTCAGTTTTTATGGGGTCTAATATATTGATGCAATATCCTAGTACTGTATCTTTCGACATTCTTTTCGTTTCCAATCAAACTCGTGATTCAGCTGATTCAGGGACTGACTTTGGATGAGTAATACTTGTTTTAGGATGAGTGGATAGGAAGAAGCTGTTTTCCCTGACCCTCCTGTAAACATGGAACTCATGTAAGTGGGTTGTGACTTGTGAGCTATCAAGGAGATTTAGGCGAAAAAGTGATCAGGGTGATCTAAAATCCATTTTATAAAATTTCCATCTGGGTTATTCACAATTTCTTTTTCTTTTCGGCATTTCAAAAGAATGCAACATAGTATGAAATTGCTATCTTGATAGGATGAGTATGATTGTCACTGGTTCTTCCCTTACTAGCGGACCCGTTAGACTGTGTGCCAAAAATTTATTGCCCATAAGTGGAAGTTGGAGCAACTCTGAGGCTTCTGAATAATATATATATATATAAAAGCAAAGAGTGGTCTCTTTGTCACATCACCATTCTATGGATTGATGAATTGAAGACCAAATCTTAGGCTGGCTACAGCCCAAAAGTTCCCGATTAATTTTTGACCATTCAAAAGGATTCTCTTGAACTAGTGCTCTGAATCAAAAGGTCAATACGGGTTTTCTGGCCATGATACATTCAATAGGTAGCCTAAGACATGGATGATTTGGAACACCTGCGGAGCGATTTCAGCGACTCAAGCTGTGCTCCCAACACTCTTGGACATGTTTAAAGCTGAAACCGATCCAAAAACCACGAAACCATGGTGCGTGAGTGAGAGATGACTCCTAAATGAGGTTGCGCCATTGAGCACTGTGTTCCCAGCCAGCTAGCAGATGTTTTATCTGTCCGGCAAAGGCAGAAAGAACAGCTTCTTTCTGTTCCTCATATCCTGAAACAAGTATTCCTCTCATGTATATTATTATTTTATTTTTATATAAATCATTGTTGGCGATGCATATGTCCATGCAGAAATCGCAAAGGGGGACGAACAAGTCAAAGCGGATGCAATAAGAATTGGACATTACACTGATGGAAAGTTTCCTACTGACAGCAAAGAATTTGCAAAACGCATATTTTATACAGTATTCATGGGATCTGAAAATAGGTTGGTATATGGCCCAGAACCAGGGAGTTCTTTCTGTAATATGTTTGGACAAATTTATGCCACTAGGTTGCTATTTCTATATAGAAGGGGTAATCTAAATGATAGTGAAGAACCAAATTCTATCTGATGTTTTCTACTGGATTTTTTTTTAATTTCCTACGATTTTTTACTAAATTCATTTCATGGAGTAACTTGTATTACACTGACGTTTGCAGTCAAAGGATGTTCATCCCAAGTGCACAAGACATGATGAAACTAGGCAGTCATAATTTCTTATATAAAAATATTGTTTCGTTGCAGGTTCACAAATCTAATAGATTTTTAGTAAGTCATACTAATTGTCGTTGTGTGAAGTAATAATAAATTAATGCAGCAAACCTGGGGTCTTTTCCTCGAAAACCTCTCATGTTTCTCAGGACAGGAGTGCTGTATGCACTGCATGGTCATTTGGTAATCAATTCAGATCATCCAGGTGTTGGGCCAGTCCTTAGAGTTATAAGGACCATATTCCAAAAATTGTACTGATCAGTTAGTCATAAGAATCAAATGTGTGGGTTTTGTCCCAACCATTCATCTATTTTTTTTTGCCTTTCATTTTTCAGCAATCTACATTTTAGCTCTTGATTAGACAGTTATGATTAACATTTGGATGACCAGAATCAATGTGCACACTTGCCATGTATTTGGCAGGTCCTGAAAGACCAGTAAGAGGTCTCCAAGAAAAGAAAACAGGTTTAATATCCTTTTATCAATACTAACTCAATCAATGTTTTTAGATATTAATAGTTACCACTTTTACAATTAAAAAAGAACTATCTGATCAAATTTTTATATGTTTGAATGATTTTCAATTGAAGGAACTTTGCCTATTGTTTATTTATTTATATAGAGGTCATGTCTGCAAATCCAAGTGCTTAAATATTGACATTTTTAAAGTGATCCAGTAACAGGGATTTTTTCTTGCAGTTCTGAGGCCACAAAGCTGCGGGCAAAGGTGTTAGCAGATGAGATTGGCTCATGGCACCTTGATGTTTGCATAGATGCTGTTGTTTCTTCCTTGCTTTCCTTGTTCCAAACACTTACGGGAAAGCGCCCACATTATAAGGTAAAATAAGCCACAGACTAATCTTCCAATTATACGAATTCTTTGTGCTTGTGCATTGTGCATGATTACTCGAGGTCACAGTTTGGGCTTGGATATACTCTTTTCAAAGAAATCAGTTATCAGTATTAAACTAGGGGAAAGTGTTTCCTTTAGTTACTAAGAACTTTTGCCTTGCATTCAGTGCTGTATACTTGGCCTGTCAATTTATTGATGATCAATGACTATTAAATTAGCAAGTCGCCTTCTGGGTGATCATACCCATAAATGATATCAATCAGATGACTCTAATCAAGTGATGGATGACCATGTTACCAAACACGTTCTAGCTCTGGATTGGACAGGTAGGATCATCTCATTTTTTATTTTTCACCTTAATATCATCCACCAAGGAGGTTATCCACCAACTGATTGGTCTTGATTGAAGCACGTACTGAGAGGCAAAAAATTAAAATGTCTGTCATAAAGAGTGGGTTACCTTTAAACCTATGTATCAAGGTCATTAGACTCTTGTATGTTAATCACATGTCGACCACACGCCCCCACTCATTCAGAATGATTAGAATATATCAACTATCTTGCTTTAAACTATTATTTGTATGATTTTTCATGTACATTTGCTTATTTAAGTCATCATCATCAATGCCTTTATCCCAAATACTTGGGGCGGCAACATGAATTATATTCCTCCATTTTGTTTTATTAAAAGCCATAACTTTGGTCAAATCCCGTGCTATCAAAATTTCCTCACTATTTCTATCTACATCATTTTTTGGCATCCCCATCATGTGTCTTACACTGGCACACATTATGTGTCTAAATTGGATGGCCTTAAGCTAATGACTTCGGCAATGTTTGAGCCCTTCATGTATAGGCTAATGTCCATTTTATCAACCTTGATATATTTTATGTATTCATCATCCATGTATGCGAGCAGTGAAGTAGTAAAACTTACTAAGTCCATCAAACTAAATATGAGAAATAATTCTCAGGGCTGAACGGCTGAACCTGGTGTTTATTTTGAATTAAAATGCATGTACCTTTCTGAAGAAATATATTTTAAATGGGGGTTTACTGCAACCTTGTTATTCAGCATGAGTGATCATCTCATATAGTTCAACATTTTTTTATGTTTTCACAGGTAGATGGGGGATCAAATACCGAGAACTTAGCGTTGCAAAACATTCAAGCTCGAATTAGAATGGTCCTAGCATTTATGTTAGCCTCACTCATGCCTTGGGTTCACAATAAATCAGGATTTTATCTTGTGTTGGGTAGCTCCAATGTGGATGAAGGATTGCGCGGTTACTTGACAAAGGTATTACAATATTTTTTCATCGATTGCAAGTCAGATCCATGGTACTTGATACTACAGGTTTTTCGGTCCTTAACAAGCTGTTTTTATATTTTAGTAAACTTATTCTGCTTTTTCCTTTAGCGCCACCTAGTACACTTATTTTGCGAACTTGCAAAATAACAAAATAAAAAACATGCACAAAGCTTTTATTGATATACCACTTCAAGGGGACAAAATCTCTCTACAGAAATGTACTTTATGCTTCTGCCTGGCCCTAGTCCCTATAGGACTTAAGACCTTTATTTATAGGCTTACCTACCTCTAGCTCTCATAAGGAAACCCATTTCTTTAAAATTCTGACAAATCTTATTAAATCCCTACTAATATTTACTGAGTTCCTATATTATCTAATTTCTAGTTAGGATCATAAGTCGTGACATTACACGTCACTTGAAAGAACCTTGTCCTAAAGGTTCAAAATGTTTGTGTCCCTCCAACAAGCATAATCACTGGCTTCCTCGCGTACGAGCAACAGAAACGAATGCTGTTAGGATAAAGGTGATCACTTTGGGAGGGCTTCCTTCCAATTACCGCTTTGAGGGGGTATTCCTCTAACCTTTGGCTTTCAGAGGAGTCCAATCCTCCATTATTCCATATGTTTAACCCAAAATCCGGAGAAGTGCCATGGTACCATATGTTATGAACCTAAAAATAACTAAATGATTAATACAAAAAATAGCAAATTTTTATTTTTATGATCACTTTTAAGGGGCCTGGCCTCTCCATACATGCCTCTTCAAGGGGGCAAAACTTCCATATGGACTCATGTACTTTTCTGCTTCTTCCTATAATACTTGAGACCTTTATTTATAGGGTTACCTCTAACCCGAACAAGGAAACCCATTTGAATGTATCCTTAAAACTTCAATATATCTTATCAAATCTTAAGAGAACCTAATCTAAATCCATTCCAATATTTATTGAATTACTAAATCATCTACTTTCTAGTAAGCCTTGTAACACATTTACCTCATTAACCTAACCGCAAGTCCGGTTCAAGTTGAGTCAATGTCGGTATGGGGTTTCTGGGTACTTAATTGAGTTTGCCTATGCTGGTTTATCCCTTTTGACTCACTTGAGTATTGATTCTGTCAATTCAACCGAGAAATTCCTTGTTCCAAATTCTTATAAGTTGAATTTATCAAATTCAAATTTTCTCGTTCTATCTCAGAGTCGAATGTATGTGTTACATTTTTATGACCCTGGTGTTATAGAAGTCTCCACTATTATTCTGCCATGGTATTGTTCACGAGACTCATAGTGTAATTGATGATATTTCTAGTTAGTAATTAGCAGACCTAAGTAGTATATGATGAGAACACACATTTTATTTTTTGTCACAGTATGATTGCAGCTCAGCAGATATAAATCCTATTGGAAGTATTAGTAAGAAGGATCTTCGGGCATTTCTGCAATGGGCTGCCACCCATCTTGGCTACCCATCTTTGGCAGAAATTGAAGCAGCTCCACCCACTGCTGAACTGGAGCCTATACGGTCCAATTACAACCAGGTATCACTTTAGTGCATTATTTGGTTTATCTATTTTTTTTAATATCCATATCTTCTAGACCACATGCTTTGTGAAAAATATTTTAATAACCACAGGGACTTTTCTGCTTCTACATGTTCCATGTCTGATCTAACCCTTTTGACCATTTCTGCTTGCTTATCTGCGAGAAGATATCCAAGGCATCCGTAGGATAGACTGTAAGGATGATCCACCAACTGTTTAGGGTATATTTTGTGTGCCTGCAGGAGGTTGGATCCACTATACTGGGTCCAATTCAATCATACCGAATGATCCTAATATTTAGATCTATTGCCATTTTACCTGAACCACTTTCCATTTTTCCCTGTTTAAAAGAAATTGATAATCAGAGTATTAAGATCTTTCAGTCAGATAAATTTTTGGCCTAGGAGATCAAAGGGGAACGACCCATCCAATTGTTGGTCACACCCTCCTGCAAGTCTGCCACCTACTGTACTGCGCCATTCATAGATTGTTTTTAGGATCTAGTTGACAGGTGCCCTTGATTTATATCTACTTATTATTTGTCGTTTGGTAGCTTGATCCACTAACCAATCTTTTCTTAAAGAGCATGCAGGAAATCTTTCAAGTATTAATATTTTTAATTTTAATTGGAGTCCAAGAAGCTATAATTTGAGAAAGAAACTTCTAGTGATATAAAACCTGATGTGTATGTTCTGTGTAAAACAGCTGGATGAAGTGGACATGGGAATGACATATGAGGAGCTCTCAGTTTATGGAAGATTGCGTAAGATTTTCCGTTGCGGTCCAGTGTCGATGTTTCAGGTTGGCCTTACTACCCCTTGCTATGTCTCATGAAAGCACCCCACCATTATTGGAGAGCCTGTCCTTTACTATATCAATGGACAAGCCCATTGATCTGGATCATTCAATTGTTGGAGCATCTATTGGAATGGGTCACAGCCAAAAGGTCATGCTGACAAGGCAACTCTGACCATCAGATCTATCATTTTCTTTATTGGTTCAATACAATAAAAACATTCTTCAATTAGATGGTTTCTATATTTTCTTATGGACCATCCAAAGGATAGCCCGTCAATCTGATGATCCTGATCAGTGAGCACATACGCTGATTGTGGCTTAGAGGTCAATGTTCAATTTCTTTGATTTGGCTTCAGAACTGGTCTTTCAATTCTCCAAGTTCATCCTGGCCCAGCATTCCAAATTTTTTTGTTCCAAAATTTTAATTTTAGTACATAGAGAAACTGCAGTGACTTTTCTGACTTCCTTGAACTTCATGTCATTGATTTTAGTTACTAATATTGGCAAGTTTTCCTAGGCATTTTCCTTTTTACCTGACATTCCTGTACTCTGGTTCTACCATTCTAGTGCCTGAGAAGTTTACTCATCACTAATATGTTTACATTATTGCCAGTGACATGGACAATTTAAGTATAATATCTGTATTAGCATTATTGTTCTAACTTTGTCAACCCTGTAGACCTATTTTACCACCACTCAAGAAACTCAAGTACTCAACACAAACCAAAACCAGAATGGTCCAGATTAACTCGGCAACTTCTCTTTTTCTTTTCTTAGTTCTAATAAACTTACGGTTGTACTCCTGAAATAAGTTAAACATTTTTACAGATGCTCAAAATATTAAGATATGTAATACTACATTTTTCATAAGCAGTGCACGACTGCAAGTTATATTGGAGAAAAGGGAAGGGCCCCTAAAGGGAATCCTCTATACAAAAGGCATGCACTTGGTCTTGTCCATCACCACCCCCGATAGAGTTGTTCCTTACCTTTAAAAATGCGATTGTACCTTTCTTTCCAAATTCTCCATGATATTGACGTACTATAATTACCATCCAGGAAATTGAAAGAATTGGCTGATTTTGTAGGTTGAAATGATATCTTCTTATTGAGTTGCTTCTAGTTTCCTTTTGAGATTATGCTTTTGTACTTTGGATGCGGGAAAAATTTTGTTTGCTTAAAACGAATAAGTTTTTAAATCATACCTGAAATTCGAAGATCAACATCGACTCATTGTGTAAAGAATCACTTTCAATCTTTAGAAAATCACTTATTGGTATGAGGAAGAATTAATCTTCTCTAACATTTAAAAATGAAATAATATAGAATAAAATAATGTTTTAAACAAAAATTTGATACAAAAGTTTTCATCAAATATATGAAATTTACAAGAAATTATTAGTGTTACTTGAAACTCAATAGGGACAAGAGTAATCTATTACACCTTGATGCCATACCCATTTACAAAAACTCTTAGGGTAATAAACAAAACCGGAACTTGTAAACATGCGTAGATGGGTACCCTAGTCATATCTCAGACCATTTGTAATGTTGAGCTCATTGGAAAGTTAATTTAACAAGCCTTATAACTGAAGCAGAGTTGAGACATTCAGAAACTTATTGACACATGATATAAAGAAAAATGTGCCACATATATGCAACTTTAGACACGGACAAGTATGCTGATGTCAGACATGGATACGAAGATTCTAACATGCAGCAAACACAATACAATGACATGATATCGCCGAACATGCAGCAAATATGATATTTATTAAATCTGTGTTTAAAATACTGCTCATGTAATTGGAAACAAGATAAACATGTGTAGATAAGGGTGTTTAACGTGGCTAAATTTGATGAAGTTTCCTTGTTACATAATTGAGTTCATGAACTATGAAGTGATCAGAATCTGCTTGGTTATGTATTTGCTGCAATCAGAACTTGTCACCTTGTTTTGGTTAATCCTTTTCGTTGTTACAGAATCTCTGCTACAAATGGGGAGGAAGGTTAACTCCATCGGAGGTAGCTGATAAGGTGAAGCACTTCTTCAAGTACTATTCAATCAATCGACACAAGATGACTGTATTGACGCCCTCCTATCATGCTGAGGTATTCCCTCCCACCCCCCAATTCAGTGTCAAGTTTCCTGAATTGAACTTTTTTTAGAGTTGAAAATTTCTGAACGAATGGATTCTGCAAGGAAAGATTTATACCCATCTAAATATTATGCAGAGTTATTCACCAGAGGACAATAGGTTTGATCTTCGCCAGTTTCTCTACAATGCAAGATGGCCATATCAGTTCCGCAAAATCGATGAACTTGTATGTACTTTTGGTGGCGAAAAAGCTGCTATTACAGGATCAAGTGATCAGGAAAAGGTGGGAGTTACATCAGATGGTGGAGGTGGGATGGGAGTTGTGGCAGCAGGCTCAGGCGATCCAAAAGCGGGCATTTAGCTAAGAATATTGACTATTTGTAAGCTTGCAATTTGAGCTGATTTAGGTGCAAATAAATTAACCATAAAGGGTGGAGACCCGGTTATGAAGTAGATGGTTCCATATTGGAGACCTCAAAATTATGCCCCTTGTTTTTGTATCTAATTCTCAACAGAAAATAAAAGAGCACCAGAACTAAACAATATGTGTCCGATGCTCTCCACAGGCCATTGGTGTCTGTCTCTATAGTATACACGCTCTTAAAATGGAAAATATCCAGCTTTCAAGCCCCCCATTTTCTCTTTGTTCACTCTTTCGAATTCTCTTCCTGGCATTTGAGCAACTTCAAGCTATATAGTGTCAAGCCCCAATAGCATCCAAACCATCTTGGGGTGTGCCTACTGTGAATGGTAAGAGGGTGACCAGCCCAACAAGGGATTAACAACGGTTTTTAATCGGTGTATATATCATCAATAAACAAGAGTCGAAGGAACCTATCAATTTACTAAGGGCAGTGAGCCTCGGTCATAGTGAGTGATGGAATAGTACCATGACGTGATGATGGCTAGGGTGGCCCGGTATAGGATTATAGTGCAAGGTTTGTTTTTAAATGTTCTACTACGTGGAGTTTGAAGAGACAAGGAGGAGTCTTGATGTTGGGTACGAGGTACCAAGAGTTGGGCAAGGTGCCCATGATGATTGGTGAGGTGTAAGTTAGGTTAGGTATTTTATCGAAATGGTGGGGTGAGTGTTGTGGACTTATATGGCACTTTATGGCGAGACTGGTAATACCTTCGAAATGAAGAGAGTCTATGAGTTGAATAGTTGAATCCTAAAGGAGTTGAGTTGCAGAGAATTAATGGTTTACCCCAAGAAAGACCAGTATGAGTGTATGGACAAATTGATATTCCCTTCTGGAAAGTGGCAAAAGGCACATGCTCCTTGAGGGGAAGGGTCATGCTCTACCTCCCCTTGTGGCACATGTTGGGCCACCTAGTGAACAACCTAAAAGGAGTTAAAGGCGGATTTTAGGATCTTGAAAGGGGGTCTTATGATCTCATTGGATGGTTAATGGTGCATTCAAGGGAAGTACAAAGGAATCAATCTTCCTAGCACCGTGAGAGCTTTCGGGCTAGAGGTTCTTGCCTAATTTGGCCTTAAGCATGTGTTATGCATCATGGTCAATTGGGAGGGATGCGAGTTACCTTGAGATATTCAGTCATAGGGATCACGTTGTGAGCTATTAGGTCCCTAATGCTTAGTAGTTGGGACAATGATGTTCCTAAGCTATCCGTGATGCATGTGAATTATCAGGGACTTTTTGGTGTTCAGCCATAATATATGGCTGGCCGCCATCAATGGATCATCGAAGATCCAAGGACAAAAGTAGTCATCGTCAAGAATGGGGCCGGCATGGTGTTAGCATCAGTTATACCTTGGGGTTCACAAGAACTAACTAGGAAGACCAATATAAATCCCCTGGGAACCAAGTACATACTTCCTTAGTCCCTACAGCAGAAGATAGTATACTAAGCTTCTACCTGTTGATATGATAGACTTCACCAGGAGAATAACAAAAATAAATGGAGTTCTTCAACATAAAACATAGCAAAATACAATTAGTCAACAAAATCTCTCTTCAACTCCTCAGACAAAAAACAAGGAGAAAGGGAAAACCAATCACAAGTGAGTCCCCTTTCTCCTCTCTCTGCGTTTGTTTTCCATCTTTGTTCTTCCCCCTTCGCTTCTACCATTAGAAAATTACAAAGGAAATATAATCGTTCATATCTATTCTATAATAATCTCTCTGCAATGGTAAAAGAAACTCAAATGCACTTTCTAAAGCTCATCATGGGAGTCATCCTCTTCCCCTCCATCTGATTCACCACCGGCGGCTCCACCTGACCTTTGATAGACAGCAGTGATGATTGGATTGCATACGGCCTCCACCTCTTTGAGCTTCTCGTCGTAATCCTCCTTCTCGGCGCTCTGGTTGTCATCCAGCCACTCAAGGGTTTCTTTGACAGCCGTCTCAATCTTCTCCTTCTCCTCGGACTCTAATTTGTCAGCAAGTTTGTCCTTGTCATTGATCTGGTTCTTCATGTTGTACACATATGTTTCCAGGCTATTACGGGCATCAATCTTCTCCTTCACCTTCTTGTCTTCCTCTGCGAAGTCCTCTGCCTCCTGTACCATCCGGTCAATCTCATCCTGACTCAGCCGGCCCTTGTCGTTGGTGATGGTGATCTTCTCCGATTTGCCAGAACCCTTGTCTTCAGCTTTGACATTCAGGATACCATTCGCGTCAACCTCAAATGTCACTTCAATTTGAGGGGTTCCTCTGTTCAAACAAGTGGGTCAATTCAATTACATCTCTCCATATGCAGAAGTAATTTTGCTAGAGACCTCTTTAGCAGATATGCGAAGAACAAGACAAACCTTGGAGCTGGAGGAATGCCAGATAGATCGAATTTCCCGAGTTCCCTGCAGTCCTTTGTGAGGCTCCTTTCACCTTCGAAAACCTGTTGGACACCATTGAGAATTACTTCAGAAGATGTCCATATCAACTACAATTGAAGCATTGCACATATATAGCAAGAGTATCAACCGGATGCAAGGAAAAAATGGATGATTAAGAACATCCAATCCAGCAACCTATTACTAGGGTCCTATCAACTCTACTTGCATGCTGTCGAATATGATAATGATGGGGTAGGAAAGTATTGAGTACCTGAATAGTGACGCTGGTCTGCTGATCCTGATAAGTAGTGAAAACTTGAGATTTCTTGGTTGGGATAACAGTGTTTCTAGGAATCAACTTGGTCATCACCCCACCAACAGTTTCGATACCAAGAGTGAGTGGTGCGACATCCAACAGAAGGATATCTGCATCATATGCATCACAATACACATTTCATACTGGAATAAGGACATAAGGAACTTCCAAACCTTCTTTTTCCGCAAAGATGTCAATGATTATTTACATAATAACGGTAAGAGAAGATATAATACCTTTCGTTTCTTCGCCACCTTCTCCACTCAATATGCTACCCTGTACAGCAGCACCAAAAGCAACAGCCTCATCTGGGTTCACACCCTTGTTGGGCTCCTTCCCATCAAAATAATCTTTAAGAAGTTGTTGAACCTTAGGAATCCTGGTGCTTCCTCCAACGAGAACAATCTCATCGATCTGGTTCTTCTCCAATCCGGCATCCTCCATCGCTTTCTTCACAGGTCCCATGGTCTTTCTGAACAGATCATTATTCAACTCTTCGAACCGAGCTCGGGTCAAAGGTTCAGAGAAGTCCAAACCGTCATAGAGAGATTCAATCTCCACTCGGACCTGGTGCTGACTGCTCAAGGCTCTCTTGGCACGCTCACATTCTCTCCTTAGCTTCCCAAGAGCTCTGTTGTCCTTGCTGATGTCCTTTCCGTGTTTCTTCTTGATCAATTTGATAAAGTATTCCATAATTCTCTGATCAAAATCCTCACCTGCAGGAGAATAGAACCTTGGGTATAAGATCAAAATACATACTGATAATTGACAATCACAGGAGCAAAACGCAATTCCCTCAGAATAGTATTTTTCCAGACATCGAATCTACCCATAAACCATGTATAATGCTAAGTTCTATATAAAAATTGTCCCCAAATACAAAATGTAATATATATATATGTCAAGCATTTGAAAGTACAACTCTACTGTGTGAATAGACCTAATTCCCATCAGACTCTCTGTATACTGATAATTGACAATCGCAGGAGCAAAACGCAATTCTCTCAGAATAGTCTTTTTTCAGACATCGAACCTACCCATAAACCATGTATAATGCTAAGTTCTATATAAAAATTGTCCCCGAATACAAAATGTAATACACACACACACACACACACATATATATATATATATATATGCCAAGCATTTGAAAGTACAGCTCTACTGTGTGAATAGACCTAATTTCCATCAGACTCTCCATAAGAAGCTTAGGGATAATTGTTGAAGTTACAGTTTTTTAATCAGGTTCTTTCATGTCTAAACTTTAAAGAAAATAAGGCATTATTCGTTTATTTTGAGGAATACATGTAAGAACCTACAAAGACAGAAAATAGCATTTCACGGTTAATAACATCATTCTGGAAATTCAATTAATGTTATTAATTTGTCATCTTTCCAGCTATGTTCTGAACCAATTGCATCTGGGTCATAAGGCATAAATTTACAGTGTCCTCTCTCTTAAATGGTTCTCTACCCATTAAGCAGTCTTGATTAAGCTACCAGAGAAAAGTACCAATAACCAACAGGGTCCTCTTACCTCCCAGATGAGTGTCTCCATTTGTAGCAAGAACCTCAAAGACACCATTATCAATTGTCAAGATGCTGACATCGAATGTCCCACCACCAAGGTCAAAGACAAGGATGTTCTTCTCACCACCCTTCTTGTCCAAACCATACGCAATGGCTGCCGCAGTAGGTTCATTAATTATTCTTGCAACATTCAGTCCAGCAATAACACCGGCGTCCTTAGTAGCCTGTCTTTGGGCATCATTAAAGTAGGCTGTGGAGTTCACAGGAAGATAAAATAAGTAAATTTGAAAAAAAAAAAACATAATTTACATTCTTCTCTTTCAAAATAGTAATAGAATCAACAATTGAGGAGTTTTTTTTTTTTTTTACCAGGAACAGTCACGACAGCATCCTTGATCTTCTTCCCAAGGAATGCTTCAGCTGTCTCCTTCATCTTAGTAAGAATCATAGCACTGATCTCCTCAGGACTGAAAACCTTGGTCTCCCCATCCTTAAGCTTGACTTGTATATAAGGCTTTCCGTCTTTGTTCACAATCTTGAATGGGAAAAACTTAATGTCCTTTTGAACCTCTTTGTCGTCAAACCTACCAAAAAGATGGGTTAAAGCAAACTTCACATAAATAAATAAGAGAGGGAGAGAGGGGGACAATTTCTTATCACATAAATAAATAAGAGAGGGAGAGAGAGAGGGACAATTTCTTACTTTCTTCCTATAAGTCTTTTAACATCAAAGACGGTCCTCTCGGCATTGACAGCTGCCTGATTCTTTGCAGCCTCTCCGATTAGTCTCTCACTTTCGGTGAAGGCAACCCATGATGGAGTAATACGATTTCCTTGGTCGTTAGCTATGATTTCAACATGACCGTTTTTGTAAACGCCGACACAAGAATAGGTTGTGCCAAGGTCTATCCCAATGACTGTTCCCAACTTGGTGGCTTCCTCTTTCGCAATTGCAAATGCAGATAGGCATCCTGTTCATCATTTATTTGCTACGTTAGTACATCTCCTTCTACATAATTTGGAAGATTGCAGGATTCAATCAGAGCAGATCAAGAAAGTAAATATAATATATATATATATATAATCCTACAATTAAGTTGTAGTATGGCAACTCAACCATCATCAACATCATCAATACTTTATCCCATAAATTTTGGGGTCGGCAAAACAAATTCGGTTCCGTCAATCCGTTCTATTAAAACTTAAAAGCCTTAGCCTCGTTTTAAATCATGTGTTATCAAATTTATCCTCATTAACTTCATCCCTCTATCATGTGTTATCAATAAATTATGTCAGATAGATTACAGAGATCAGTGTCCTGACTATGGTATATTGACATTGGAGAACTTAAGTGCAAGAATTAAAAAAAAAAATGATCAAAAATAAAAATAAAAATTCCTTTAATTGAGAGGATAAGTTTTCCAAGAAATGAATCCAATTCACGTCATACAGATATCTCAACAACAGGACTCTAAATAATAATCAGAAGAACAAGAGAAGTATATAATAATAGTTACTGTAGTGTTTCAAGCTACATCGCATCCAATAACCAGATCTACACCTCTGGATACCAAAACACTCCCAAGTTTTGAAGTTGATTTATCCAAACACAACAAACATCACATCTAAATTTACGGAATATGCGTTACTGTTCAGTCAATTTCAGACTTTAAATTTATAAAATCAATTATAAAAAGTTAAAATACTCAATCAAATCGGAATTTATCCTAAAGTTTATATCACAGCCAAGAGACCCTAAAAATTCAACAAGAACAATAAAATCATATAAAGATTTCCTCCTACAATTCAAGAAAATATTTCAAAACATCAATCCATGGAAGATCTAAGCTACATCCAATTTTCTGATCCATCAAAATCCTCGCTAATCAAAGAAAACACCAGTGAGGAAATTCAAATAGATCTACAACTAAGCAATCATGCCAGATCTACTACATTTATGGAAGAAGAACGGAAATAGCAATCAAAACCTTTTTCAATAAAGACAAAATCAAAGAAGAAAAGATGAATCAGATCTGATCTGATAGAAGAGCAACACTTACCTAGCAAAATGATTCCTAATACGATCATAGATCCTTGTTTTCTACACCAGCCATCCATGGCGTAAGGGTTTGAGGCTTTCACTTCCTCTCTCGCAGAAATGGACGAATCTCAGAATCGTTCCTCTGTCCGAATCGTTTTAAGGATCGCTCTCTCAGACTCATTGGATCAACATCTGCACTTTATAAAGCAATCTTAAGTCCGTTTCTTAGCATTTGAGAAAGAAAAACTAAAAAGTCCAAACACAGAAGAACGTGTCATCGTAGATGACGTGGACCAATGAGAATGTGAAGACGGAGATCTGAGCCAATGAAAGGGCATGTCATGTTGGGACGATCCTGGCCGTTTATCTGGACTTGGAGAACTAGAAAGCTCTACGCGTCTTTCCTTCTATTCGTTAAATTTTGGGATTTTCTTTACATACACCTCGGGTTTCTTGAGGACCCCAAAATACACTCCACTTTCAAAAACTTTCCCAAATACACCTGAAAGATTTTTTTTAAGTCTATTATACCCTTTAACCAAAATAATGGATAAAGGTAAGAAACTCAAGAGTCTCTCCCTCCCACTGTGTAACTCTCTTCTCCCCACCTCTCTTCTTCCTCACCATTCTTCCTACTAGCTCCCTCCGTCTCACACTACCGTATCTTGCCGCAGCTCCACCGTTAGCTCCCGTGGTGGTTAATGCTCTCACATTTGCTTTTAGCTCACGATAAACCCTTTTAAAAAAATCTCTTTGTGCTTTTGGATATTCATCTCTTGAAATGATTTTTTTCGCAAATTGTAGTAATCTGTTGATTTGAGTTGCAAAATTTTTGTTGCAGACATGGCTTTTTCTGGTTTTGTACAGTTGAAGACTAGTAGTTGAACTGTACAAATAGAGGGTCTTGAGGTTATAGTAGAAGATTTGGTTTCAAATTTTTGGTCTTCAAAATACCCAAGGAACAAAGACAAAATTCTCTTCCAATATATATATTTTTTAAAATTGATAAAAACAAACGGTCGAGTCTCTGATTCCTATAATACCTTGAGAAGGATGGCATCGTCATTTTCTGAGCTCTTTATGTTAATTTTATTTTTGATTTAAGTTTTGATTTTTGGGGGGTTTTATTTGTAAGAAGAATCGATCTCTTTATGTTATTTTTATTTTTGATTTATTTTTCTTTAAGAAGAAACAATCTCTTCATCGTGTTATAGTTAATCGTGATTTTTCCATCATCTGGTTATAGTTGATCATGACTTTAAGAAGAAACTGGTTTAGATCATTACTTTTTTAAAAGAAGAAACGATCTCTTTTTCGTGTTAAATTCAAAAAAATTTAGGGGTTTTGTTTTGAAAGAATATAAAAAATTTTAGGGGTTTTGTTTTAGGACACTTAATCCGTTTATACACTTAATCTGATTTTATGATCATTAATTACAGTGCAATTAATCGTGAATATTTTGGAAATATCATGATCAATCGCGAATTGGTGGAAAACTTCAATTGCGAAATGGTAGACAAATCACGATCAACCATCAAATATTCGCGATCAATCAATGGTAAGGGTTGGACACTAACTTGTCACGATTGACTGACCGCTAACTAGTTAGAATAAAGATTGATCGTGAATATTTTAATTTGATCGTGATAATTATATATTAGTAAGAACCCAGTGCAATGCACGGAAATACCAAAAGAGAAAAGAAAAGAAAATTGTGTGATAATATTACAAAGAGAGTAGTGATTAGCCCAGGCTGCATTGGGCTCCATAATCAAATGTCTTCCCATTTCATCTCCCTTAAATTGTGGTTAAACTTGATTAAGCTTAACCAATTTTGGGTTAATCTTTTTTTCTTTTTTTCTAAAAACTGAGGTTAAATGGATGAATCTTAGGGGGAATAAATTTTAACCATAGTTAGTGGGTGTCAAAAAGGGGAGCGTGTACCATTGAGGAGCGGCATTTCATTACATAGTGGAAATGTGCAGTACGTTAAGCAGTTTCCTTACAAAATCCTAAGAGAAAAATATTTGGCAATAATTAAGTTGTTCCCTATAATATAATTTGAATAAGAGCTGTGGTAGTTAATTGATGCACAAGTGCAAAACAATTTAAATAAGAAAAGACAACATGGAATTTTAATATATATCAAAATCACTTAGCTGGCCATTTGACTCTTGCATGACTGAGTACCTATGCAATTCGAAAATAGATGATTCTTCATTTTCTTGCATGCCTATAGAAAGACCAATCGATCTTAGAACAAAAGTTATTTCCATGATCACCGGTGTTAGTTTCTATCACAATATCAAGAAGCTTTTTTGGAGTCTAAAATCAGAAGCATGTACAGTAATCCAAAAAACAAAAGAGGAAGTAAGCAACAATTTAAAACAAATGGAAAGTTTTAAAATCAAGTATACATAAAAAGAATCTTGGTTTTAGCTGGTTGAGTATTTTATGGACATTAAAATTTTCTATCTTCATTACTGATAGAAAAGTTGTTCAAATATATGATTCTAAAGCACCGTGATTAGTCTTTTGCACGGATAATTTGTGAATATTCAATTGAATTGACCTTGTGTTAAGCCCAAACATCCTACTAACAAAATAAAAACCAAGAACCCACTACAAAAAAGAATAACAAAGCGTACTATTACTTTAAAAGAACTAAAAAAAGCCCTTTTAAATTTTAGGCCTTGAAATAAAAAAAGCCTTTCTAAATAACAAAGTGGCTTAAGTTAATTTTACGGTTGTTTTGGCCGTCTGTACGTCTTCCTTTTTCTTCTTAACATATATACAAATCTCTTGCCTAGAAACACCATTAGAAGATTCATACCCTGAAAGAAAAGATTTTGATCAAATAAAAATACATATTTTAATAATTTGGTAAAAGGCCAAAAAGCCCTTTTCAAAAAATTGAGATTCTCACCTGATTTCACGTCTTGATGGCGTACTTTAGTTTTGATAGAAGACTTTTGCAAGGTAATTTTCTACTCCACATTTTAAAGTTTGAGTTGAGCAAATAAATGGAAGTACTATGCCCTATGTGAGTACATGACCATGGATCCGTTGGGCGATAGTTTTAAGACCTTCGGGTCCATGATAAACGGCATACATAGCAGCCGTGTTTGTAAGCCATGCCTGCATATCAACACAAGGTATTCTTCATTTAAAGTAAAACCTACCAAGTGAACTCATAAGGTATACTAAAGTGAAACTGAAAAACTGATCAAATAGAGAATAATCTCAGACTTGAGCAGTGCAGATGTTGTTGGTTGCCTTGTCCCTCCGGATATGTTGCTCTCTTGTCTGCATCACAATACTCAGAGCAGGCTTTTCCAAGGAATTGATATTGTCACGAATAATTCTTAGTGGCATCATCCTCTTGTACTCCTAGGAGCTGTGGCCAGGAATGCCGCGTGAGGACCTCCATACCCCATTGGAACACCAAAAACTGAAATCTTTTTATAGTAAAGTAAGCCCTACAGTCACGTTTCCAGAATTAATACCAGAATTAATTGCCAGAAATAATGCCATAATAAATATTGCAAAACAGAAAATTGATTACTGAAGAATTTAAAAGGAATTGCATGCATATTGAAGATTTTTAGCACTTGTAACTCCTAGCGTAGAGAAATCCCTTAGAACCCTTTGAAGTTGCCACGTGTCCATAAACAATCTAAATGTTGAAAATATCAACAACTGTAGCAACCCCATTTGAGTGAACAACCCCATTTCCATTTCCATTACCATTGAGTTAGGGGGAGTCTCCCTCTTTCATGTTTCATTCATATATGTAACCTTCCATGAAATCAATAAGTTTTCAAAGAGGGAGTGAACTGTTTATAACTTAAAAATTCATGTAGCCCATCCATGTAATCAAATCTACCATAGCAACTTGTCAATAACCTCCATTCACTCTATATGTAACCCATTCATGAACCGTTACATTTGATCTCCCCTCTATGGAATTTAATACCCGTCATTAAAGAACCGTTTCAAAGAGTTTGTCTAGAGAGGGTGAGAGTGTGAGGAGACTTACGTGGCATCACAAATAGAAAGCAAGCTTAGGTGGCTTTACATATGAGAAGTATACGCTTAGGTGGCATAAGGAGGATAGATTTCTCTCTAGCATATAGGAGTAGTATAGATTGATCGTAAGTTTCTGTAAATGATCACGAAATCATAAATGTGATTTTCTTCAACCTCTCGACTTCGAATCATTCAATCTCGACTTCGAATCATTCAAGATGGTGGATCCCTCCATGGATCCTCCATTTTACTTTGAAAAATCTTCTATTAAATAAAAAAATGACTTCAAAATAGGAGAGTGAATAATAGAAAGAAATTGGAGAGAGGAAAGAATAAATCCTAACTTTCATCTTATAGAAAATGGAGAAGAGGGATGATGAAAGTACTAACCACCATGGGATCTAACGGTGGAGTAATGGCGGGAGACGACGGCGTGAGATGGAGGGAGCCGACAGAAAAATGGTGAAGAAGAAGAGAGATTATGGTGGGGAGAAGAGAAACTCTAAGTTTCTTTAACCTTTTATTTTCATTTAAGGGTAAAATGGTCTTAAAATAAGTTTCAGGTGTCTTTAGGGAAGATTTTAAAAGTGGGGTGTATTTTGGGGGTCTCAAGAAACCCCAGGTGTATTTAGGGAAAAATCCCTTAAATTTTTATTGTAACGTGCAGAAATAATTAACTAGTAACCGGACTCAATGACTTAACTGCTCTTTAACTCTGGTTAAAATTTGAATCTTAAGAGTTAATTTTTTAATATTTTTTTTCTAAAAACTTGGATGGTTGAACCTAAGGATTAGTGAATCTTAATCACAATTAAAGTAAAGGGTATTAAAAGGGATACATGTTGACTTGTGGGACGTAACCAGGCTGTTCGGAGTTCGGTTACAACTTGAGATAATTTCGGGTCATAAACTTAAAACAAGAGTGCTTGCTAGGGGTTTAAAGGAGTCGAGCTGAGTGCTGCTCGAGCTTGGCTTATGACATATATCATCTTGACTCTTGAGCTCAATTTGGGCTCTTGAATGCAAGCTTGAACTCGGCTGGAATACAAATAATGAGCCGGCTTGCGAGTTCTATATAGGTTGCTAGAGTTTTTCTATTGCTTTATTGCATTTCTAGATCTCTCTATATACGTTACTAGAGTTTTATAATCTTCCATAGGGAGAGAAAAAAAACATTAATCTTGTTGTTGTTAGATGTCTAGTAAAATTGTGATTTTTCATTTAAATTTCAGGTGTCTCACCTCTTAAATTAGCCATTACCCCAAATCAATGCAATTGAAATGATTTCAAGACCCTTAAGTTGATAGTCCAAGGAAAAGTTCATTTTATTGATGGGTTGGAACATCAATCTAATTAATTTGAGATCTCCTGAGAAGATCCACTGATTGGAGATCATTTCCTTCGTGGATCGTGGTGCAATGTCAATAGACCAAGGAAGAAAAGACATGGCTAAGGACACACGACATGGTTAAGGACACCATCTTCAAAAAAAAAACTCCTGAACAACCAAAATGAGATTGAAAGGCAAAATATATGCTTCAACAATTTCACCATATGGGTGTTTGCAAGTTATATGAACAACAAATTCAAATGGGCCTGCAAGTTCTAAAACCATTTGTCCAAACACTGGATCATGACAATGGAACCCACTAGGGAATTTTTTTTTTTGTTGCAGAAGTTTGCCCATAATATTGCCATTCATTACTTGAGGGGTTTGGAACCCAAACCTGCCCGAACCTGTATCTCCTGGGTTATATGAAAATTAGGCAGAAGAAAGTTTACAAAAAGCAACAAATGCTTGGAACAAAAACACAATATATATACGATGTCAGTTTGCTTGGTAAAGCTAACACAATTATGGGTTCAAAACTAGTCTTCATCTACCAATTTATTAAGAATTAACTGGCTTGCCTGTCAATCAAAGAACAGTATACTTAATCGTAAATACATAAATCATGTAAAAGATATACCAAGAAGACTCCAAAATTCTGGCAACAAAACCACTAGGTCACAACGTTTTACGACTCCACAGATGATTACTAGTGCCACAAACTCCTGTAATGTCATTGAAGGTTTATTTATCCAGCTCCCAAATGACACCTCCATCCTCTGCAATGTCAGCAAAGAACGTCAGATATAAGCTCTACTCAAAGCACAAATACAACAAATGGAATAGCAGAACCTCATACCTAATCAATGACATTGTTTATATGCCCTCAACCTTTACCTAACGAGTGTATTATATGCAAGGGAGTTGAACTCACCATTTCATGCTACCCACATAGGCTTCCCAGACCAAAATCAATCTGAACAGACGATTATAACCATCCAACATATTGCATTCAAGATGGTAAGAAATCACTACATTGGATAGTTAAAATCGTGACCGGGAGGTAGATTTTCTGCATATTATGTACACCACACCATACACATTCATGTCCGTTAAATCCATAAGATTCAGATTTCAATTCTCCTCAAATACAATGGTCTAGAAATGTTTTTTGTTACCTCTCTCTCTTTTACATTGTTTCTCAAGTGAGAGCAGGTTGGAATGAGCCATAAAGGCCCCCCAAACCCACTACTCAACACTATGATATCTGGATCCAGCAATATGCATGGCGTACCTTTTATTTTCTTGTTTATCCAGATTTCCACCAACATCCCAGCGCCAACTCCAGCAGCACAAAGTGCACCACAGATGGCTATGGTTGTGGGTATTGATCTACGAGGGAGGAAATAGTAGTCCGGGACTTGCCTAATCTTTTTCGGAAGCCGCTTCTTTGTGACTGGTCCACCATTGGACTCATTACTCACACCACCTCCAATGGTCTTCCAGTCCATCTCTTTCATCGAGTCTTTGGGATCTTCAGTCCCCATGCAAGAAAACTAGTTTGCTTTACGGCTCAATTCTGCAAAAGCAAAGACACAAATTGTGATTGTCATGCTGAAGGCACAAGTTAACAGAATCCCATGCAAAAAGGATGGCATGGCATTGAGCAAGCGATGAAGAAAAGCCAGAAATTGGGATTGTGATGAACTCAATACTTTAAGAGATTCCCACAGAAAAAAGGGATGACAGTGCATTTGAGACAGGTCAAAGACACATACTTCAACAATCACTACAACAGTAGTTATCATAAAGCCTAATATCTAGTGAATTGTGTACCACATTCAGAGTGAAGTAGAAGAAGCATACATTCAGGAATGGCTAGATATCAATATATCCAACGAACAAAGCATATTCGGTTTTGCAAGCAGGATTTTACTGTTTTAAAATACTTTATTCATCTACATATACTTTCATGTGTGAACACCATCCAACCAAAGTATACCAGGTTTATTATTCTGCAGGCTGGCATCATATCAGTGTTTGAAAAAAGAGCATATTCTTTGGTTGACAACCCTGAGCTTAAATAGATTAAAGCCAGCCAGTGTTTGAAAAAAGGAGCACATTCTTCAGTAAACCACCCTGAGCTTAAATAGATTAAATCCAGTCTAGTTCACAATAATATACAAAAGAAAAAAGAAAAAGAAAATAAAATAAAGTGAAAATATAAAAACCTGTTAAGACACACAGACACATATACATTCCTTGGAATACTATATTCATTCCCTTCTCTAGAAGAAGAGGACTTGGAAACCTGTTGATTACAATAGTGAGAACACAGAAAAGGTAAATGTATTTCTCATCCGTCTTCAAAGCAATGTAAGCATATGCATTAGGAAGGGAATGTTGGTCACTAATCAGCCATGCTGATAACCTGGAAAGCAAATAGTTCCACAGTTCCACTTCTCTTATACTATTGTCAAAAAATGTCAAGGGATTCGTGGGGCAATGAAAGGGAAATCACTGTCATACGAAAAACTTCCCTTCAAAGCTCACAACTTGGAACGTTGGAAAGAAAGACAGCTAAAGAATCTTATATGTTTTCGTACAGTGAAGGAATCTAAAATTTCGAGAACCATGAACCAATGCAATGAGGAGAGTAAAAAGTAGTCCGAATTATAATCACAGTGATATGGGTACAATATGACATCTACAGTATCCATATGCTATCCACTTCTGTTCCTTCTCACTGGAATTAAGTTATTTTATCATGGAGGCCAGCAAGTAACATGGAATTCTTGATTATCTATACTAGTATTATGTCGTGAAAATGTAGTGGTAGTTATTAGCTTCTTGTGGAGTGATAATGGTGGCACAACCAATGGCCCTGAGAGTCCCTTTGGATACTTTAAATCCACAGCATGATGATCATGCACTACATGGCTTGAAAGCCAGAAATCAAGCAGTTTGCCAGAAATGCGCAGCGATCAAGCCGTTATGCTAGCATGCCCTGTAGTTTTTCAGCTTAATTTGCTAGCTTTAAAATCTTCTGCTGCCCGATGTTGACCAGAAGGCAGTACTGAGGGTAAGAGAAGAGAAACTCTAGGAACCTCTCTCCATGTCAATTCTATTAACTACCCACTAGAGATAAGAAGCGTCTCCCTGACCCATGAATTTGCGCAGAACTAAGAGACAAAGAAACCCTGAATTTGTGCACTGATGTTGATCTTCTAAATACCTTTGAATCCGTTGTTCGGAAGTTTATCTATGAGACTCTTGAAACAATTACCTTTTTGTGGAAGGTAAGGTGAAATTAGAACCTGTTGAGAGTATGATTATGTTATGTTGTAGTGTGAGGGCATTTATGTAATCTTGTAATCCATCTTATATATATAATAGGAGAAAGAGGAGGCTTAGGTGTTAAGCTCTCTTTCTATTCTTCCTACTTCTCTTCTTTTCTTCTTCTCTTTTCATCAAAATCCTAGTTCTTGGATTTCAACTTGGTATCAGAGCACCACCTAAGATCAAAAAGTTTTTTTAAAGCAAACCCAGCCAACCAAAGGAGAAGCTCACGTCGCCGTCCGTACGACTGATGTCAGCCGTATGGACAAGAAGGTCCCTTGGATAGTTTTGAAGGTATGGTTTGATGGGGTTCAATTTTCTGAGAATTTTGAGCCCTAGTTCAATGGATTTGGAGAAGTATTGAAGATTCTATGAAGTTTTTTCAGAAAAATACAAAAACAAAACACAGAAAATTGCAAACTGGAACCAGCTTCAATTTCTCCATGAGAAATCTGTTTTAGCTAACTAAATCTATCCCTCTAGGACCCTCTGATTTGAAGAAGTTATGGCCATTTTAGAAGGGTATAGCTGCTGCGTTTTTGGGGGTTTAATCGTGTTTGTGACTGTTTTTTTGTTGAAACGGCCTTGAAATGCCTTGTTTGATCTTACATAAATATGTTGAAGTGTGCTTTAAGGATGGTTGAAGTGTTTGATGTATGCTTTGCTTAGTGAAGTTCCTTGCAAGAGCTTGTTGATTGCTTTACACTTAGAAAGTGTTTTTTTTTTGTCTAGGAGTGTGTACTCCTTGTGCCCTCTTGAGGAGAAGTATAGTGCTTGTCTTGAAGCTTGTTTGAAGTGTGGTATTGGTTGTTGGTAGAGTTATTTGAAGATTGAAGTATGTCAGAAGTCACTTCCTCTTCCTCAAACCCTACACTTGGGTCAAGTGGACATAGTGTTGATGTCCCTAATCAAAGGATTACTACTGTTTTATTAAATGGCGTCAACTATTTGGCATGGTCCCAATCAACCAAGCTATACATCAATGGGAGAGGAAAAATTGGTTGAATTAATGGGAAGGTAGCCGAACCGATAAATCCTCCGATGACTATGAGAAGTGGAGTTCTGAGATTCTATTGTTATGTCATGGCTCCTTCACTCAATGGAGCCAGAAATCTGTGGTGGTTTATCGTTCTTAAACATTGCCAAGGACCTATGGAAAGTTGTGGAACAGACATATTCTCAAGTGGGGAATACGACATCGACATGCATTTATCAATTGCAGCAAAGTATTTGCCAGTTACGACAAGGAGAGAAGACTCTTCTATCTACTTCAATCAGATGAGGAGGATGTGAGAAGAGTTAGATCACTATCAAGATCCTAAACTCTCCAATCCCGAGGATACCAAAGAAGTAAAAAGTAAAAAAAAATGATAAAACGAAATCGTATCTTTGAATTTCTAGCTGGAGTGACTCCTGAGTATGAGCAATCTCAGGTCCAAGTGTTGAGTAGAGAGACTCTTCCCTCACTCAATCAAGTGTACTCCCATCTGTTGAGTGAAGAAAGTAGGAAACGTGCAATGCAACATGTCTCTACCCACGAGAGGTATGCTTTGGCCACTATGTCTCAAAGAGGTAGTTAAAGTGGTGGTCGTGGCCGAGACTAGAATATGGGGCCAACTATGGATGATAAAGACAAGATCAAATGTGAGCATTGTGGTTGTACTCGCCATACCAAGGAGACCTATTGGAACCTCCATGGTCGTCCTTCAAGATCACCCACAGTTGCAATTCGTGGGGGTCGCTCGGGCGGTCGTTTTGAGGGCATGGGTGGCACCTTTGCCCACTCAACTACTTTAATTGGTTCTACATCATCGGATCCCTCATTTGCACCCGCCACTGGTTCTGCATTATCCCGAGAGGAGGTTGAGGCTCTTCGCCACTTCATGTCTCGGTTAAAGACCCCTTCCACAACTGCTTCTTCATTTGCCCACTTAAGTACATTAGCTTCTGCACACATTGCTTCTCTTTCCACTACCAACCCCTCATGGATCATTGATTTAGGAGCTACTGACCAAATGACGGGTATGTCATCTCTCTTCTCTTCGTATCATATTTGTTCAGGAAAAGATAGATTTAGAGTTGCTGATAGTTCTTTTTCTTCAATCTCAAGGAAGGGTAGTGTTGTTACTTCCTCCATGCCCCTTGAAGTTGTCTTACATATTCCTAATTTTGCAACTAATCTTATGTATGTGAGCGTTATTACAAAATCTTTGAACTGCAGTGTTACATTCTTTCTCACTCATTGTCTCTTTCAGGACCTGGTGATGAAGAGGACAATTGGCAGTGAACATGAGGAAGATGACTTATACTTGTTGGATCATTCACCGCAATTGCGTCATCAGTCTTGTTTTGGGAGTAGCTCTTATGCTACTGATATGATGCAATGACATCAACAATTGGGTCACCCTTCCTTTGTGTTATTGAAGAAGATGTTTCCCCATTTTGTATCTTCTTCACCTTTAAATTTACATTGTGAACCCTGTGAACTTCCAACACATTGTAGATCTTTTTACTCATTTCATGGAAATCGAAATAGTTCTCTTTTTGATATAGTTCACTCTGATGTTTGGGGTCCATCTCCCACTCTCTCTCTTTTTGGTTACAAGTATTTTATTACTTTTGTAGATGATCATTCACGGGTCACCTGAGTTTACATTTTGAAAGCTAAAAGTGATGTATATTCTTTGTTTAAGACCTTTCATGTCATGGTTCGCACTCAATTTGGCACTCCCATCAAAGTCCTTCGGTTTGATAATGGGGGTGAGTACATTTTTAGTGATATTTCTTCCTACCGTTCTGCACATGGGATTGTACATCAAACTTCGTGTCAAACCCCTGAACAAAATGGTGTAGTTGAAAGAAAGAACTATCACTTGTTACAGATCACTCGCTCCCTTCTTTTTACTATGCAGGTTGCATCATCTTTTTGGTCTGAAGCCTTACTACTATCTCTCTCATGAATCGTTTGTCTTCTCGACTGTTGGGCTTCAAATCCCCTCTTGATTTCATTTTTCCAAGGACTCCCGTGTTTCCTATTCCACCCAAAGTGTTCGGGTGTGTGTGTTATGTTCATGTTTATCGTCCTGACCGCTCCAAACTTGATCCCAATGCCTTAAAAGTGCATCTTTGTTGGCTATTCTTCTACCTAAAAAGGGTACAAGTGCTACCATCTTTCGTCCCGAAAACGTTTGGTGTCACTTGATGTCACTTTCTGTGAAACCACTCATTTCTTTTCTGACCCGACGACATCTCTTCAGGGGGGGCATCAAGATGAAGAGTTGTCTTCTTCCTCACCTATACCCGTGGTTGATATTGGGAGTGATGAAGGATGGAAGAATGAAATTGCTCCTAATAAGAAGGAAAAGCAGTTGTAGGTGTATTCAAGACAAAGAAGAAAGGACCCAAGCACATTGAGGTCAACCGACACTTCATCAAAGAAAAACTTGCTCTACGACTAATATGTACTCCCTTTGTAAGAACAGGAAACCAACTTGCGGATATCTTGACCAAGAGAGTAGGAAATCCCCAGTTTCACACCATAATAGACAAGCTGGGTATGCAAAACATATTTGCAGCAGCTTGAGGGGGAGTGTTGAGAGTATGGTTATGTTATGTTGTAGTGTGAGGGCATTTATGTCCTCACATATATTAGGCCTTTATTTCCTCTTTGTTAGTAAGGGCATTTATGTAATCTTGTAATCCGTCTTATATATATAATAGGAGAAAGAGGATGCTTAGGTTTTAAGCTCTTTCTCTATTCTTCCTACTTCTCTTCTTTTCTTCTTCTTCTCTTCTCTTCTCTTCTCATCAAAACTCTAGTTCTTGGATTTCAACTGAACCTTCATCATCATGGTTGTGGTATAGAATGTAAACCAATTGAACTGCGACCTTAACCCTGATTTACTGAAATTTAAATTGAAAACATGGCAGAGATGGAAGGAACAAAAGAAAACAGAGAGAGAAAAGGAAATAAATAAGACTTACCCGGTAGAGATGGTTGATCTTGCGATTGGATCTCCGGATTAAGATCTTTCTCTCCAAAATCAAGAGAAAAGTGAAAACTTATGCTTCTTTTCCCTCTTTTCCACTTTCTGTTTGTCATAACAAGGATAAAACCCTCCTTAGCAAGTAGTCAAATACACGGACAAGGTCTGCTTCATTGGCCCTAATTTGTGGTCATGTTTGGATAACTTCTCTGAGAAGAAGAAAAAAGATTCTTCAAGAGTTAATTAGGAGGAAGTAACTCCTGAAGAAGTCTGGAAAAGTCATCTAGGGGAAAAGATACCATTTGGTTTGCACATGTGACATATTATTTTTGCTAGCATCGAAGTCAAATGTTGTGTTTGGTTTACACTCACTAGAAGTAACTTTTGTTGATTTATGTTTGCTACCATTTTACTATATAGTTATTTTCATATAACTCTTTATTCATTCATGCAACTCTTTCTCAAACTAATGCTATTGTTTATGTAAAAATGCACAAATGATGAGGAAGAAAAAAAATAAGTCCCGTCATAACCATAATAATTTTTTTTTAAAATGAATATCAATTCATGTGATTCATGCCTGAAACATAATTATGCCGCATGGCCACAATCCTATTGTTCATGCCTAAAACAACCTAGTATTTTGGAGTTTTAATTTCAATCTGAGATCAATATTTGAGGAAGGAAAGTCTTGTGTGTGGCTGTAAACGGATTGGATTTGGGCCGGATCTGCCTAGATCTGAATCCGATCTGATTAAGAATCTGACAGATCCAAATCCGATCCAAGATCAGTCGGATCATGAATCAACCAATCTGAATCCGATTACTAATCCAAGATCTGAATCGATTAACATTAATATACCTAAAAGCTAACATTTTAATTTAAAATAAAAATTATGATTAGTATTGTAGTATATTTGTAAAAAATTATTATTGTTATATATAATCTAATCGGATCGGATTTTAATTGGATCGGATCAGATCACTATAGATCCAAACCCGATCCAATTATAATCGGATTCAAGATCTCGGATCCGACGGATCTATAATAGGATTAAGATCCTGTCTAATCGGATCGGATCAAGATCCGATCCATTGACAGCCCTACCTGTGTGTCTGCCAATGAATTTTTATCCATTTCAAACAACAAAGAGGAAGGAGACAATAGACAAGCAAAATAATATCATTGATCAGAGAAATTGTAGCCCTCTGCTTACATTTTAGGAGGTAGAAATTAAGCATAGAAGGAGGGCATCTATCAAAGCAGCTAATAAATGGTAATCAGAAAGATGGTTAGGATCATCCAATATTTGTATTTCTATTATACAAATATTTATATACATTAAAAAAAGAGATGACAGAAAGATGATCACAAAGATCCCAGTGGTTAAGATCATCCATTGTAATGGCCATGTTCATTTCAATCACCTTGATTCATTTAAAAACCAAGATGGACAGATGAACATGGCCATTACAAATGAAATTAGTCCATCACTTGACTGGCATACAACCCTGCATCACTGTTCCAGCTGAGGGAGATATCTATCCACCCCCACCTCTACATATTACCATCACTGATTGGTTGATTTTGATCAAGCCAAAATCCCAAAATCAGTCTCTTTATTGCATTTAAAAAAAACCAATCACTAGAATTCACCTAAAGGCTTCAAGTAGTGCATTTGTTTCATCATCTCCTTCACAAATCGTTGGCGAAACCATCTGTTAAATGTAAGCCATCCTAAATAATGTACTCTGTTGGATTACTACAAGCTTTTGCCGCAGGTTGCTGTCCACAATATACCAATTTGGAACAAATCCTTAAAGCTCAGTATGGAACTGGAAGCAGAGGCCAACAAATGCAGAGATCTCCCAAGCATACAGCATTCAAATTACAAAATGTTTACTGGGAATGAAGGCCTGGTTCTAGCAGAAATTGGGGGTATGGACCCTATTTTTCTGTTGATTTAAAGTTTTTTCTTTTTTGTTTACAGGCAGAGAGAATCCAAGGGAGAGTTACGAGTTTCGTTCATTCAATATATGACAGTGATGGAGATAACACAAATGCCCTAAGCAATTAGAAGAGAAAGAAAGGAAAACAAAGGATGAAGGTGAGGACACCAGTAGAGTAGAGATGGGCATCGGCTGGATCAACGACATTAACAAGCGGCGTGAGCAGCGGCGAACTCGACGGGGGCAGGGAGTGGAGTCTTTTGGGACATGAGAAACCTTTTTTAAAAAAATTTATGAATTTTAACTTCTACCGACCCAAAGGTCAGTATAAAATTTGCCCGAGAAGTCTATCCAAAGTTTGGAGTTTGGACCCCCTGTGCACACCGAAACTGAGGCTCATAAAGCCTTCAAAGAAATCTGGTTTTAAATCCCAAGTACAGTCCACGTTTTGGGCTGTTTTAAGACTCAAAACAGCCTTCAACTGAATCTGGATTTAAACTCCAATGCAATCCAAAATTAAGGAATAGAAAGCCTCATAAAAAAATCTGGGTTTTAAACCCAGAGAAACTGAATTTGCATTCTCCTTCATCAAGCTGCGAATAAGGGTTTAAGATACCATCTGGGTTTTGCAGCCTCTGTGCAACACTCAAAATCCAAATTTTGAAACCCATCAAAGTATTTCAACATTAGGGTTTAACAAGCCTTTTCACATACCAGATTTCTCAAGCATAAAACAAGGAACATGATGGAAGAGATTATGCTGTGTTTGGTTGCCGAGAAAATTTGAAAAAGAAAAGAAAAGAAAAAGAAACCTTCAAAATTTCCGTCGTTTGGTTGTCTAAAAAATTAGAGAGAAAGTTAGTGAGAAAGTTATCGAGAAAGCAATTTCTCTTGTTTGGTTTCTAAGAAAATATATGGAAAAAGTATATTTGTTATTTTTTTACCACAATAATCGTTCTTAATTTAAAATCTGATATTTATAATCATTAAAATTTGCATATACATCTTCATAGTATGTTATTTATGATTAAAAAAAATCAAATTTTTGTTCAATATCATTTTCTATTATGTTATCTCTGACAATAGATGACAGAGATGTTAATGACACCGGATTCAATATCACTTTTTTTCTCTCCTGACACGGGTTGACTCCGCTTCTTTCTATCTGCTTCTTATGACTTTGACCACTAATATGAGAGGAAGGTTCAGTGCAGCTTCTCTGGAATCTGTATTTGGTCAAATTGATCTACTTGCTTCATCACCCCTCTTCGTTTGGGGACTTTGTTTGATAAGCATGTAAACAAATATGATTAGAGGTGTCATCAAGGTCTTTTCTGGATTAGTTTATGGCGCATGTAAACAAATATGATTAGAGGTGTCATCAAGGTCTTTTCTGGATTAGTTTATGGCATCTGTTATCAAAGCAAATAAGCGTTGAACCCTTATCTTGCTATAGAAAGTAGGTACCATTTCATCCTACAAAAATCAGCAGTTTGAGATAGGGGAATTGCAACCTAGCTATGACCTCATAATCTAACCCATGCAATAAGCATACTTTCTTTTTCTTTCAGTGCTCGCCCCAACTATTTTGTGGGTCGGCAACAAAAATCATGTTCCACCGTTATAGTCCTTAAGATTTGCCATTAAGCGTGTATTACCAAATCTAAGAAGACTGAACTCAAAAGTACAATTTTTTTTTTGTGAGCAACTCAATAGATCATTCTTGTAAGAAAATCCATATTCTTTTTCCCTACAGTTCAGAAATCTGCACAAACCAGTAAGATTGAGATTGTAAACTCCCACCCATTTGGAGAATATTTTCAGATTGATTCATACAGCTAAGTTAACCGTTCTCAAAGACATTTACAGGAACTAACATGGGTTACCCTTTCAAGGTCACCATGTTTCTCTGCAGCTCTTAATCAATATGAAGAAACTACTGAGTTTTGGACTTATAACTCCAGATATGGAGAACCCAAGAAGGAGAAGGTATTCTCTGGTTTGTTCATGCAATGCCTTGCCCTGCTTTGTCAGGAGATCCAGAAAAACAAAAAGAGCACAAAATCTGAGAAAATCAACAAGACCAGATTTATGTAGTAATACATGTTGTCAAAGTAAATGCCAAGAAAGGTTTGAAGTTCTGCATTCACGGTACTAATTTAGATCCACTAATTGACTTTTACAGATGCAGCTCATGCATTTAGATATTAGGATTAGTGGTGGCACTTGGTCTGATGACCCTGATCAATCGAGAAACCCGACACGACCAAACCAGGGGTTCAAAATGGCAAAGCCTCGTACATAGTATAATACCTTCCAGTGATCATACACTGACCTTCCAAATAGAAGCCCAAAAAACTATACTTTCAGTTAAGATTCTGTCTGGTGATTACATAGCTGTTAGAAGAAGACAAAGCTAATCAGAGCCCCCAAATCCTCATCAATGAAGACAACTTTTCAAATATCTGCTAAAAAACCTAAAGACCCATCAAGGTAAAGTGCAGAACAGAAAACCCAAATCTAAATTTGCAGTCAAATCCAACTCTTTAACTGAAATTCTTAAAAGCTTAAACAAAACTAACCATTACCCAAAACCAAAACTATAATGTCAATGTCCCATCCTCATGTTCAACCACTCCAGTCGTTCTTCAGGTGGGTAAGCAAGGAAGACTTTTGCTCTCGTCACATTCTCAGCTACATAATCAAATGCTCTCATCAGGAAAGAACGGTCTACTCCTTCAATCTTCACTATCTCTTCATATAGTTTGTCATAATTGATATTACTTTTGCCGAATGACTCAGATAATTTCTCAATCTTGTTTCCAAACATAATAATTGACAACTACCAGTTAGTGAGATAGGGACTCTCTCACAAGCACCAAGAGGTAAGCATACTTGACTCTCATTCCATATATCTTATATCTACTTTCAAAATTGAAGTGAAAATGAAAAAAAAAACAAAAAAAGTGAGTAACGGGTGGTTATACACCATTTGACGGATCACACTTGGGATATCTCCTACGACACCTCAATTAGCGTTGATGGCAACGGTTCAAATAGGAGATCCCATTGGTGGGTGTGGCAGGTCATGATCTCCAAATGATAGTCCACACCCCATTGTATAGCCAACATCCCAAGAACAGGAAGCCTATAACCTTTAGGATTTTCTTGTCAGTAATTATGAATTTATTAAGAGATGAAAATGAGCATAAAATTTCACATGTCAGTGAACCACAAAAGAGAAGAAGATACAAGATATTGAAAACTCATTTGCTGTCGGAAGACAACCATTTTCAGTTCCACAAGCTTTCACTCTCCATTAAGCAAGGGAATAAAAGGATACAGCTATGAAATAGAAGAATGCAATATGTCAAAATTATAAGTGAATTACATCAAAAGGTGGTGTCTTCATTTTAGGTTGATTAGTATTTCAAATAGCAATGTAATGTGTGGAAAAATTAAAAGATTGGACAATATGAACATCCTGAAACTACAAATGTAAGGCAAAGAATTAATTTTGTTTATAAGTAACAACTAACATATATTTGTATTAAAAATCAGCTTAGTCAAAGTGCCTTGAGGACTCTTAGATTATAGGAAATTTATTGGAATCCATTTGTTTCGACAACACATCATTCATCAATTAAAACTTTACACTGTAATTCCCACAAAAGCACTATCTAACACACTTCCTGATATACATGATTTTTTCAGCAGCCCAATAACAATCCATAGGTGATAGGATACTAATTGAAATCTGTTTCTCAACAACACATCACTCATCAATTTAAACTTTACAGTGTATTTCCCACAAAAAATATTATCAAACACCCTTCCTGATATACATGATTTTTTTTCAGCAGCCTATAGCAATCCCTTCACTTGATATCCAGATAAAGGGGAAAGGAGTAAGAACCTGATGAACATGCACGATGAGATTAACGAATACAAATCTTCCCAGACAAAAAAATAATAAATGGAAAATGAAGACCCATTAAGATCCATCCATACCTCAGATTTAAAAAATTTTGGATGAATGAAACCCACATAAGTAATTTACAGATTCTTGTCAAAAAATTGGATTTCACTTCTCATACTTCAACAAAAATTCACAAGAAAGAACAACCCCAACTAAAAAGAACCCATTTCAACAAATCCAATCACATTTCAACACTAGACATCACATAATATAAAAAAAAAAATAGTTCTCAAAGCAAAAATAATCGCTTACAGTATGTAATTCTATTAATGGTCGAATATGCAAACTCACCCAAAGATATGATCGAAGAACTGTACAGCTCTGCAGTCCTGCAATCAAGCAAGCAATTGTCAAACTTCAAATCTAAATAGTAACTCAAGTAAATAGGGAAAGATAAAGCTTAAATGGGGTTTAGGATTTTGAAAGAATGAGATAAACCCTAGAGCTTGCTTAGCATCTGCAGTTAATGAAATGAAAGTGGTTTTACCCAGTTTAAGATCTGGTAGTTGGTATAGCAGAATCTGGGAAGAAAAAAAGATGTATTAAAGTCTTGGGACTGATTTAGTCCATTGAGGCATTTCATCAAATACCTTCTGTCCGAAACGTGTTAGGGTTCAAAATCATGAACCAAATCGCAGAGAGAGAGAGAGAGAGAGAACTCAACCCAACCGAATATGAAGGGGAGAATGAACAAGGAGACTAACGAACAGATGGAGAAAGGCGAGAGAGGAGAGATAGAGAGAGAGAGAGGTACCTGAACCAAGTCGCCAGAGTGTGCGGAGTCGCCGGATTCACCGCAAAAGTTGCCGAAAATCAACTATAGGCCGTGAAGAGGAGTGAGGAAGAAGTGGAGAAGAGACGTTAAGGGGGTTGAAATAAAAACCCCCATTTTTTGTTTTCTCTCATCTATTTCTTTTATCTTTAAAATTGTAAAGATTTGAAATCCGAGAAATTTTTTTAAAAATTTTCTTTCCTTTTCCTTTTATTATTGTTTTTTCAGTAACTAAACCATAAAAAATTAAATTTTCTTCCAATTTTCTTTTTTACCTCTATTTTCACAGCATTACGAACAGAGACCGTTGTGCACCCGATAGGGAGAACCAAATCGCCGGGGGGGGGGGAGGGGGAGAATGGAGCAAATAACAATAGTTCTCTCCACAGGTGATCCTTGTTCCGACAAAGCCGCCCTTCAACTGCCATTAACTCGGGATTTTTTTTTTTTTTTTAATCATGGGGTTAATTTTTTTTTGAGGACTGAGAGGAGCCTAGGTCCTCCTCTAAGTTGACCGCAGTGTCCTGCGTCCCTTTTAACTGATGACCATGGTTAAACTTAATTAAATTAAAATTCATATTTTTGTTGTTTGTTTTTTTTTTTTAAATCATGGTTAGATTACTCAACTCTAAGGGGCTAACCACAGTTGATGGATGGTAAAAAAGAAGCTGACCCTGGTCCGTTTTCTATTTCCTTTTTTTTTAATGGAACTGATACTTTGTGCGCCCACAGCCCACCAAATGTCGATTTTCTAACTTATTAATCATGAGTAAGTTTAACTAACATGATGTCAATATATTTTATTTTAAAAAAAACCAAGGTTAGATGGATGAACCCTAAGGGTGGGTGAATCTTAACCATAGTTAATAAGTGTTAACTAAATTGAGGTTATTTTTCTAAAAACCAAGGTAAGATGGATGAACCATAAGGGCAAGTGAATCTTAATCACAGTTAATAAGTGTTAATTAATTTGATATTATTTTTCTAAAAACCAAGGTTAGATGGATGAACCTCAAGAGTGAAAAAATCTTAACCACAGTTTATAAAAGTTAAAAGGGACACATGGCATCCCGTGGACGCGTGTGCATTCTACCTAGCAAAACGCATCTACGCAAACAATCATTCTTTATTATTATTATTATTATTTTTCTTAAAACTAAGGGTAAATGAGTGAACCCTATGAGTGAGTGAATCTTAACCGCAGTTGGAAGGGAGACACATGGCAAGAAAAGGGAGCCCAGACGCCCTTTCTCACGCCACTGACCGAGGAGGTGACTATTTTCCACGAGGAAGAGCTCTGTAGGTAGGGGCTAAACCTAGAGAGAGAGAGAGAGTGTGCGAAAGCTTTTTTTTTTTCTCTATTTTCTCCTCAATTCTTTTTGAAAACCTCTCTTTATATTGGTTAGAAATGGGGAGAAAATGGGACATTAGAGAAGATGGTGATGAGTAGGAAATGAGATAGGATCACATCCAATTGTAATTGCATATTTGCCACATGTGGATTGGATGAGGAAAAAAATTTAAATTCAAGAGAGTCCTAACTCAAACCTCAAGCCCTAAAGAGAAAAAAAAGGAAATAACTCAATTTTTAGGGCCATGATGGGGCGGCCCTTGCACAAGGGCCGCTCTGACAGGCCCAGCTCTTGTTCATGTTCATGCTAACAACAGAAGGAAAGAAAGTACTAAAAAAAAAAATAGTAATAATAATAAAATGTGTGGTGCACATTGGTCCATGCCCCCTCCATTAACTATGGTTAAGATTTACTCACTCATGGGATAAGTAATCTAATTTTGGTTTTTAAAAAGAAAAGAAAAACAAATAAATAAATTTACCTTAATTTTTTTAGCTGTAGATATAGAAGTGTTAAAAGGAATCTAATCTCACCTGGGTATGAGTAAGCAAGAGCTCCACTGCCCAAACTAACTACTACTCACAGTCTGACTTTATTGAGAATTTCCATCATTAAAAAAAAAAAAAAAAAATGTTAAAAGGGACAAATTGACATGACATTTGAATACATAGTTAAATGCATGGTAGGCTAATCATTGTCATATTTTTTTAAAACAAAATCTTCACAATCATATGCTTAAGAGAACCTCTTAAAGCATTCTTAGCCGCCATAACAAAATAATGGGCCAAAACACTAAAAATTACAAAAAGGGGTCTCTAACAGCCTCTTCAAAATAATCATTTTGGCAAATAATAAAATAATGTTTTTCTCTCCCTTCCTTTATTGTGGTCCCACACAAATAAAATAATAATATTTCTTTATCCCTATCTTTACTGTGGTCCCACACAAATAATCAAATAATGTTCCTCTCTCCCTTGCTTTTTTGTTTTTCAAAATAATGTTTTTCTTCCTTCTATTTTTGTTAAATTGGTGAGGTTGTTAGGAGTGTTTTAAAAAAATGGATAATCAAAATAGAAAAAAATAAGTTTTGCTATTTTGGTGGGTAAAATTTTGACACCAAAGTTGAACTACTTTTCTCGTTAACCTTAGTTGGTTAGTATTAATTTTTGGAGTTAATGCTAACTTAACTAAACTTTTAGAAAAAACTGAACAATCGGGACAGATGCCATCACCCTATTGTTTAGGAGGTTTTCTCAAGGGTATGCTTGAATAGATTAGGTATCTTGGCTTTTGTAGATATCTATATCTATAAAAGTTCTCATTTTTATGATTTTATATTCTTGCTTATCAACTTTTAAACCTTTTGCCAACCTTGGGCCTAAGAATGTCAATGGCCAGTCTTGGGCTTGGGCTTGCATTTTATGATTTTTAAAGTTGTATAACCTGAGCCCGGCCCATTTACAAGAGGTTTTAAAGCCGAAATCAGCCCGTTAACACCCCTACTTTGCCAGTAGAACTACTAACTAATATTAATTACTAGACTTTTTATTGAATGGCTTGTTTAATGAAACTTTCATTGTGCAGTACGTATCATTGCATCATTAGTTGTTACTTGTGTACATAGGTAAATCGTATGGAAAACAATCCACTCCTTGCGGGATACAGTGAGGAGGGCATTTTGCCCCTTTTTCTCGCCAAGGTGTCCCCCTTTAACTGTGGTTAGCTCCTTTTAATTGTAGTGAGCGAGTATGGTATGTATGATTCATTACTGAAAGAAAATATCTAGAAAAAATTATGTTATCCATGAGTCAAAATTATGGATGAATAGAAGTGCAATTGCTATTTCTATAGAACTATGTATCAGTGATATGACCATTAAGCTCCATATCTCCTTTTGGATGGACATGTAGTCAAAAGAAAAAAAAGTTGATTCGAGATCTCTTGAATTGAAAAGGTAAATTTTCTGTTGAAATTGGGGACAAAATTGTGTCTTTATGAACTGTATATACACCTTTGGACGTGTACAGTAAAAAAAAAATCAAATCAAACATTCAACCACGCAATTCTTGTGCATAAACACCTTGTGAACCTTGAAATCCTCTACATAAGCTAAGCTATGTTTGTGGAGAGGGACATACTATTCAATTATAGTCTATGAGCACCATGTGAACCTTGAAATCCTCTATGTAGTTATGTGGAGAGGGACCATACTATCCAATTTATAGTAAAATTGTCACTTTACGTGTGATAAGCCCGAGTAGAGGTGTCAATGGGCTAAATTCAGACTATAAGAACCTCTTATAGATGGATTGGGCTTGAGGTATGGCACATTAAAAAATATGAAAAAAGCTAAGTCTAAACCCAGCGCATTGACACCCTAGAGCCGATGATGTATTTACAAAAGTATGGAAGTTAAACAATTAAGAATATAAAATTCCAAAAAGGAGGAGGTGTATAGTATGGTAATTAATTTATATTAAATTAAACAAATAAGAGTTCATCTTTTTTTATAGGTGCGCATTCGAGAATTGAAACATGCATGTAATTATAGACCACTGCGTGTATAGTGAAAAAATAATTGTTTTTATTTTATTTTTTATTCCTAACATCATAATAGGTAAATATTAATCCAATGCTTAATTCTAGCTAACTAGAAGACTTTAACTAGAATTAGAATAATTAAATATGTGAATAACTTATTTTACACGTGGTGTTTTAACATTGGGTGAGCATTCCACCTATCCATCCATAGATAATGCTCATGCATAAAGGATTTGTCTTCTATACTCGAGCGCATTCCAGAATTAGAATACTCACGCAATCACAGACAATCATGTGTAAAGTAAAAATAATAATTCTTTTCACATTTCTAAAACCCTAGTTGGATAAGAATTAATCTCAAGGTTAATGCTAACTAACTAAAAGGCTTAATTAGATTTAGAATAATTAACAAGGAGAACTCACTTTATATGTGACATTACCCGTCGGGTAAGCATTCCACCCAAGGAGAAAGGTCAAAGAATATTTTCTCATAAAGAGTTTGTCTTCACTATACCTTCAAGGTTTAAAATTGGACATGAACGCAATCACAGACCACCACATGTAAAGTATAGAAATATATAAATTCTATTAAAAATTGTAAACCACTAATTCGGTAAGCATTAACCATATAAATTATTTGTAGAGACATAAAATTATATTTCTTAATTTTAGTGCGAATCATTTATTATGTATTGTTAAATGAGTCATAATTAATGAAATTGGTGTTCTCTATGTGATTAATGTCTTATGGGGTGTGTTGTTATGTTAATAAGGAAAAAAAAAGAGAAAATGAGAAGAAAAAATAAATAAATCTGGCACCAAACCGATCGATCGCAAGGTGACAGATTGATCAATCACAAGAAGCGATCGATCGTAGATGACATGCCGATTGATCAGATAAGGAACAGAAAGCTGTCAGAAAAGTTGTGATAGACTGATCGATCGCAAGAGAACGTCTGATCAATTAGATGAAAAACAGGGGCTCACAAAAAAACTAGATTAGGTTTGATCGATCGCAGTAATTTTCAATCGATCAGAGGTCACGCGGAAAAGTTGAAACCGCCGATTTTTGACTTGAAACATGGGTTAGGTTTTCCCAACTCTATATATACCTTTTTTATTCGTGATTTAGGGTTCCAAAAGTCTCTTAAACCTAAAAGAGAGAAAAACATTAAATATTTTGAGATATTCAAATAGGGAAAACCTAAAGATTGCAAGATTCAATTGGAGAATAAGATAAATGACTCGAAGATCTAAATCAAAGCCTTATTTGCAAGCGATAGATCATAGGGAAGTAATCAAGAAAGGTAAATAATTTCTTGTAATTCTCAATTTCATGAACATTAACCTAAAATATGAATTTAAGAATGAAATCTATGTGAAGAACATGAATGAAAAGAAGACCTAAGGAGTTTATCATCTCTTATGCATTATTTTCATGAATTATTAAAGTATGGTGTGAATAACCATGTGGATCTTGTGTTTTATGCTTAACAAGGGAAATGAGAATTATTTTAGAGATATGTAAATGTATGTGGAGGAAGTGATGTATTTCTGGAGTTTTGAATTGCATGGATTGAATGTTTTAAATGATGATTGTGAATTCCGGTGTAATAAGGGATTTATGTTAGTGTGATTGTTCCTGTAAGCACCCTATTTTTGCACCCCCTATTCCTCTTCCCACTTCTTCAAATGCTCCAAGGTTTACCCAAGGCCCAAGCCCATTTGGCCAAACTTGTACCCAAACAACTCAATCAAGCCCAATTACTTAATTCCATTACCCAAGCCCAAGTAGCCAAGCCTAATTACCCAATTGTCTTAGGCAAAACTCAATTGCTTTAGTGAAAGCCTAATTACTATAGCTCAAGCCCAATTGTCATAGTTAAAGTCCAATAACCATAACTCATGACCCATCTACTAACAACCCATGATCCATAAGATCTAGTCCACATACCCACATCCATTCAACCCATATCCAAGACCCACTAACCCAAGTCCACTTTCCTACAAAAGACCATTTATTTTTTCTTCAAACCCCAAATAGCCCAATTTTTATGTTTACACACCTTTTTGACCACTCAATCATCTCTCACCAAGTACACACCTTTTTGACTAACCAATCACCTTTCATACTCCCTTACACCTCTTACAACTCATTCTTACACCTCTTACAAAATAATTAATTCTCTTACACTCCTTTTGACCACCCAATCACTTCTCATCAAGTACATACCTTTTTGATTACCCAATCACCAACCACATCAATTTTGACCAACCAATTACCTCCCTTCTTCTCACCCAACCCTCTATTAATCACCAAATTAGAGAGGAGATGATGAGTTTTCATTTCTTTTTTTTTCTTCATGTTCTATTTTGAATGGATAAATGATGACTTAAGGACCTAAGGACTTAAAGAGGACTTTATCCAAAATGCCTCATATCAAAGACAATGGTATTTGATTTATTATCAATACCAATCCAACAAAATAGGTGTTGGCAATATACCATTTACTATTCACAATGCACACCCCTCTTTATGTCCTAAATATAATCTTTTAGCCTAACTTTTCCTTAGTCTTTCTCTTGAATTAAATTTGACTTTAGTTAAGTTTGCCAAAATCTCACCTATATGAAAATGCAAAAAAAAAGAACATGATAAAATCTCAAAATACCAAAAACATTATAAAATCTCAAAATACCAAAAAATCTAAAAATACCAAAAGACCAAAAACATGCTTGCTAGATCTTGGTTAGCCTACTCAACCATGGTTAACACCTTTCTAACCGCGGTTAGACTTAGACCTTGCACTTGACCAACCCGGTCAACTAAACCCTAGCCCCTAGGCTAGACCCTTGACCACCTTATGCACACACACACGCACCCTTAGCTTTGACACGAGCTTATGTGCCAGAACTACGCTCGGTCTGATCTCACCCCAATGTGAGTACGTAGGCAACCCAACCCGGGTTCGACCCTAGCCCATCTAGCTTTCTTTCTTTCTTGGATTAGCATTTGATTAAACATTTAGACATTTTAATTAATATTGAGATTAAATTTGGCTTAAATTTAGGGAGTAGGTAACCATTTTAAAATGGGGGTCTTGGGGTGCCTAACACCTTCCCCAGGACTTAATCGAACCGCTTACCCTAACTCTAATAGACCATTCACCTTATCCAAATCAATCCGGGACCTATCCCTAAAAATGAATAGGTGGCGACTCTTAGTCAAACCACAAATGTGAAAGTTGGTAGGAAAATCTCATGCTCACAGCTTTGGCGACTCTGCTGGGGAATTGGTTCAAGCCAGAACCTAAACTTAAGCCAAATTAATCACAACATTAATCAAAATGCTTAAGAGCTTAATTAATTGCTAATTCTTTATATTTCTTGGATGATTCTTGTATAGTGCATTTCATACATGGCATAATAGTGTAACAACCCAATACCCATTAGAGAGGCTTATTACGCTTACGGCTGCTGGATGACTATCCTCAGTGATAGAGGCTTAACAGTCTTGGAGGTCTGCGGAATTACTCCTGCTGGGTGATTACCCTCAAGGAAGGATTCTGAACGCTCCCGCTTACACCAATCGTCCATTTTCAGGTATGTTATATACCGGAGAGTCGCATATACGGTGTTAAGTGACTCTATCATTTTAGGAACACCCTTGCATTACACCTGCATGCATACATATAGACTAGGCTATGATATAGTCTATAAGCAGCCTACCGGGAGGGATACTCAAAATCCTAACTTGCTTGCAGCCTATACCTGTCCCCCAACCATGGTGGAATATCAGGACGCTCTGTCCAGATAAACACCCATCTAGGGGGCATGTACTGAGCCTTTTGTTATGCTTGTAATAAAATACACTCTACCCCGCATCTCAACATAGCATATGGGGTTCAAATCCCAAGTAGATAGGTCTTCGCCAGACCTACCCTCAACTTTGACCTGATAGGCCCTCGGTTCCCAATAACCCGGGTTAAAGCATGTCGGACTTCCGTCCGTCTTCCTTATTGGATCACATATACCTTGTCACGCCCAATATAAAAAAAATCAAAAAAATCAAAAAATCCTCCCTTTTACATGTCATATTAAGCTTCCAGACTAGGGGCATTGTCTCTATGTCAATTAGACTGTGCATCTTACCTCATTCTTATCTATTCAAACTCTTACTCCACACCTCCCATCTTTTCAGGAGTAGACCCTGAGTCAAGCACGTATCAGAAAAGCAAAACCAGTTGATACCTGATCAACCGATTGTAGCATGGACCCTCGGGATGGCCAAGAGACTGACCCTGACACACCGACATCGCAACAACCACAAGCCCCGAATTTTGAAGCAAGAATAGTTGAGAATGCCCAGAACATATAAGAATTGAAAAATATTGTGCATGATTTTATGCAGGCCATAACACATGCTCTCTCCTCCTCAAATCCTCGATCGACCAATGTGTCAGGCCCATCACTATCCAATCCGCCACATGTTATCAGTCTTATCCCTCCGCCACCTGTTATTAACATTCCACCACCTGTTCAGCCTCCACAACTGCATACCCTCAATATCCCTCCACCACCCATCCAACCACAACCCGACTTCACTTTCGGCATGCCACCTCCACCTGTTCAACCACAACCTATACCCCACATCACACCTCCCATCATTGACCAATTTGAGGAGGAGGAAGCCAGAGCTAGTGGTGAACCCCATACCGGGTCCGCTCACATATCTTCTAGTTCAGCACAGATTCCTGATGCTTACAAAGAAAGAATTGAGAAGTTGGAAGAGCTGATGAGGACATCTCAGGGAGCCCGCAACTCAAATGATTTCAGGGACATGTGCATGCACCCAGGGATTCAATTGCCCCGAGATTTTAAAATACCTGATTTTGAGAAGTACAACGGGAAAGGATGTCCCGAGATGCATTTGAAAGTCTACCGTGGAGAGTTGTTCCAGTTAGAACATGATGACAAGTTGTTGGTCCAGCTATTTCAGAAAAGTTTAAAAGGTACAGCCTTGCAGTGGTTTACTAAGGTCGACCCCAACAAAGTCAGGACATGGGAAGGTCTGTGCGAGACATTCTTAGCCAAGTACTCCTATAATGTTGACCTAGTCCCACAAATGGTAGACCTAGAAAAGATGTCACAGAGGGATAATGAGTCTTTCATCGAATACTCTGTTCGGTGGAGAGAAATGGCCGGAAAAATGAGCACCCCTTTACCGGAAGAGGAACAAGTGACAACCTTCCTCCATACCCTCAAACATCCACTCAAGACTCTCCTGGCAGCACAACCGATTTCTGATTTTAGTACCATGGCCAAATGTGGTGCCCGGATTGAGGCAACGATGGATGACGTAGGGGCATTTGACATGTTCCAAGGGTTAAAAGGTGCATCCTCTTCTCGCGCTTCCCTACCTCCAAGAAAAGATAATAGAAGAAGAGAAAATGATGGATAAATGGTCGCGGCCATTCGAGTCCCCAACCTCCCTCAACAACCTCAGCAGCCATCGCAGCCGCGGCAGTCTCAACAAGCTCAACAGAATCAAGGAAGACTCCTCTCTCATCAGATGACAATTGAACAAAAAAGAAATCGGGTGTTCACCCCGATCCCGTACTCCTTGACAGCACTCCTCCCGTTCTTGTTGAATAAGAAATTGATCACCCTGAAGGATCCCCAACCTACACCGGCGGTTCTCCCGAAAGGATACAGGCCGGATCAGCATTGCGGATATCATCAGTCACCAGGACATCCTACGGATCGATGCTATGATTTCAAACATGCTGTCCAGGACCTGTTAGAGACAAATGCAATTTTCTTTGCACCGGGGAATGTTGACATCACTCAGGTCTCTTTGCCCAACCATGCTACGCCGGGAAGTTAAGGCGCTTCAGCCAGTATCCACAGTCGAACTTTGAGCAGTTCTCTTTTTGGTCATGTATCAGTGTTTATGTCTATCTCTTCCTTTTTTTTTGTCTTGTAGTTGGCCACAGTGGCCTATGTCACTCTCTTTATCATCAGTCCAGTCAGTCAGTAGCCAGTGTCCTTTATTACAGTTGCTGTGTATTTAGGTCAGTGGCCAATGGCCCTTGTTTCAATTGTCTTTTGTCGAGTCAAGTTTGTTCACCCGATAATACCTTAATGAAATGACCATTTTAAATCAAATTCCCTTTGTGCTTTGAGATGCTTAATTTGGAAATTGAACTAGTTTCTAATACCTGTAAGGAATAATTTGACAAAGGTGGATCATTCAAATTAACGGATACCCTCCTGAGATTGAACAAACCTGAAAAAAAAGCAATACAAGAATTAAAGACCTCTTTGAGCCATCAAATGTCCATCAACCAAGATAAAGGACGATGCAATGATCTTACATGCTCTTGACTAATCAAGGAAATGATAGGAGGCCATCTATTGATACCCCTTTTAGTATCTTACTTACCCATGCTATATATATCCGCTAGTTAGACCTTTGAGCCTAATAATCTTTTTTGCAAAACCCATATATGGGCACCCTATGAAAGTCAAAGAACAATGCAGAAAAAGAACAACCAGTGCAACATCAAGTGGCTTTTAGTCGAACTACGTCATGACCTGATCCCTATTTGGGTACGTAGGCAGCCTGAAATCAGGTTCGGTCATAACACAGCAAATGTTCACAGTACAGGACAACCATGTGCAAAAAAAAAAAAAAAAAAATAAAGAAAAAGGTACTTGGTTACAAAGCAAAGCTGTACCAAAAGACAAGGCCTGAAGAAGCTGGTTCCGTTCCAACACTGAACAAACATCACAGGGTGCCCTACCATTGATAAAACAGAGAATTTTGAGCCTTATCTCGTTTCTAACCAAACAACGTTTCATCCTAAAAGCCCTGCTTGATCTTCGAAAGGACTTGACCATAAATGGTCAGAAGCACTCGTCTCTATCTATCGACAGACAATGATGAGAGAAGACTGGAAAATTATCAAGGAAAAGAGCAGACAATGAGAAAAGTGCAAAACTTGTATACCCAGTCCTGGTAAAAACCCGAAAGGGCACAGAGGCAAAAATGGGATAAATCAAACTTCACGGGCATAGTAAGGAATCATCAATCCTGTTATTGCGCAAAAATTACGTGAACCCAGTCCTGGTGAAAACCTGAAATGGCCCAGGGGTAAAAAAGAGACAAAGATCAAAATATACAACCCAGTCCTGGTGAAAACCCGTAAGGGCCCAGAGGCAAAAGAGGGAAAAATAAGCTAATACAGGCATCCATCCTCAGCAAATACAGATCTACCGTGAGGATGATCAAATACAGCACAACTATTCATCTAAAGGCAGAGGGACCTAGCTAGGTTTCCCAATGCAAGCAATCTCAGACACAGTCAGTCCACTTGTCAATCGCCAGTCTATCGTCAAACCACCTATCAGTCATTCCGTCAGTAAGTCTGTCACATCTCTTATCAGTCAATCCATCAGTCTCTTGTTATCAATCCATCATCAATCACTCCCTAATATGATCAGTTCAAAGTCAGCTCACTTCCGTTAGTACAAGAGGAGCAATGAAACCAGGGCAAAGCAAAATCGGTAAACTATTTTGGGTGATACAGATGTTTGAAGATCAATATATCCCAAGGGGCAAGTACATACAGTTAAGGCATCCAAGCCAAGGGGTATGTGAAATCCATCAGGCTATACATACAGAAAGACAAGATTCGTGCAATGGCTCAGGGCTACGGCTCTCCCCCGCATATTTGAGTTCATCCGGCTTACCTATCAACCATCACATCAAATTTATCCCCAATAAGGCAATCGGGCAATTGTCTACACTGTCATCCCACTCCATTTCTTGGTGAAGCAGTCGGACGACTGTCTTTACCCTTATCATCTTGCATTCTTGGTAAAGTAGTCGGGCAGCTGTCTTTATCCCTGTCACTTGTATCCTTGCTTGACTAACTCACTGTTAAAGGAGTACTGTCATTCGTGAGATTGAACACCAGTTATGGCCTTGGCAATGTTAGTCTAGCACCCATCACCTTATATTTTGCATTCGTCATCTTATCCATGCTTGACTAACTCATTAAAGGAGTATTGTCGTTCATCCGATCGAACGTCAGTTACGGCCTCGAGATGTTAGTCCTGCGCCCATCAACTTCATTCTTGCTTCCACCTCACTCTATCTTTGGTGAAACGGTTGTGTGATCAACCCTCATCTCTCTATCTTCGGTGAAACGGTTGTGTGATCGACCCTCACCTCATCTATCCTCGATGAAATGGTTGTGTGATCGACCTTCATCTCATCTATCCTCGGTGAAACGGTTGTGTGATCGATCCTCACCTCACTCTATCTTCGGTGAAACGGTTGTGAGATCGACCCTCACCTTATCTATCCTCGATGAAATGGTTGTGTGATCGACCCTCATCTCATCTATCCTCGGTGAAACGGTTGTGTGATCGACCCTCACCTTATCTATCCTCGATGAAATGGTTGTGTGATCGACCCTCATCTCATCTATCCTCGATGAAATGGTTGTGTGATCGACCCTCATCTTATCTATCCTCGGTGAAACGGTTGTGTGATCGACTCTCACCTCATCTATCTTCGGTGAAGCGGTTGTGTGATCGACCCTCATCTCATCTATCCTCGATGAAATGGTTGTGTGATCGATCTTCACCTCATCTATCTTCAGGGACATGGTTGTGTGATCAACCTTCACCTCATCTTCGGTGGATGGTTGTGTGATCAACTTTCACCTCATTTCCGGTGAAATGGTTGTGTGATCAACCTTCACCTCATCTTCGGTGGATGGTTGTGTGATCAACTTTCACCTCATTTCACCTCATCTTCGGTGGATGGTTGTGTGATCAACTTTCACCTCATTTCCGGTGAAATGGTTGTGTGATCAACCTTCACCTCATCTTCGGTGGATGGTTGTGTGATCAACTTTCACCTCATTTCCGATGAAATGGTTGTGTAATCAACCTTCACCTCATCATCCGGTGGAATGGTTGTGTGATCAACCTTCACCTCATCTTCGGTGGATGGTTGTGTGATCAACCTTCACCTCATCATCCGGTGGATCGTTGTGCGATCAACCTTCACTTCGTCTACGGTGGAATGGTTGTGTGATCAACCTTCACCTCGTCTCCGGTGGAATGGTTGTGTGATCAACCTTCACCTCGTCTCTGGTGGAATGGTTGTGTGATCAACCTTCACCTCATCTCCGGTGGAATGGTTGTGTGATCAACTTTCATTTCATCTCCGGTGAAATGGTTGTGTGATCAACCATCACCCTATCTCCGTTGAAGCGGATACATGTTCACTCCTCTCATCCATCATGCATCTCCAGCACTCCACATTTTTGTCTTGGCAAACTTAACTTAGTTTCAAGTTAGTTCATTATCATTTCTTATATTTTTTCAAGTTTCGCAGGTTTTACTGTGCAAAAATAGTGGTGATTTCAGTCTTTGTCGTTCGCTTGCCCGTACCCTCCGACAAAGAGGGGCAGCTGTAAGCACCCTATTTTTGCACCCCCTATTCCTCTTCCCACTTCTTCAAATGCTCCAAGGTTTACCCAAGGCCCAAGCCCATTTGGCCAAACTTGTACCCAAACAACTCAATCAAGCCCAATTACTTAATTCCATTACCCAAGCCCAAGTAGCCAAGCCTAATTACCCAATTGTCTTAGGCAAAACTCAATTGCTTTAGTGAAAGTCTAATTACTATAGCTCAAGCCCAATTGTCATAGCTAAAGTCCAATAACCATAACTCATGACCCATCTACTAACAACCCATGATCCATAAGATCTAGTCCACATACCTACATCCATTCAACCCATATCCAAGACCCACTAACCCAAGTCCACTTTCCTACAAAAGACCTTTTATTTTTTCTTCAAACCCCAAATAGCCTCATTTTTATGTTTACACACCTTTTTGACCACTCAATCATCTCTCACCAAGTACACACCTTTTTGACTAACCAATCACCTCTCATACTCCCTTACACCTCTTACAACTCATTCTTACACCTCTTACAAAATAATTAATTCTCTTACACTCCTTTTGACCACCCAATCACTTCTCATCAAGTACATACCTTTTTGATTACCCAATCACCAACCACATCAATTTTGACCAACCAATTACCTCCCTTCTTCTCACTCAACCCTCTATTAATCACCAAATTGTCACAACCCCTTGAAACCTCTATAAATACAAGACCCTCACAAGCCATTTCTTCCACCTCCAAAATCTCAAGTAGAAACCCTACCTCTTCCTCCTCTCACCCCTTTTATTTCTTTTTAGCTTTGAAGAAAGTGAGAAGAAGCCAAGGTTTAGAGTGTGTAGAGAATTCTAGGACTAAAAGCCTAGAGTTCTTCACTAACTCTCTTCCTTTGTAGATTCTAAAAACTCATCACCTCTTGGAGCATTGGAGAAGTAGTCTTCGAGGAGTAGGCACTCCTTCTTTTATTCTTTATCTTCTTCTTTACTTCATATCTTTTTTTTATTTGTAGTCTTCTTCTAGAATAATTTGGGAAGACCTTTCTTTTCTCAAGTTTAGTTGGGTCTCTCTACACCAATCTAATGGTGTAGAGGGACCCCACCTCAAAAGAAAGGAGACGTCTTATATTTTCTCTCATGTAAATATTTCTTTCTTTCATATGTACCCACTAGTGTGGATATGGGTAGGCCTATAGAGAGTGGAAGCTAAAGCTATACCTCTCTTTTTATTTTGTTTCTTCATTTTGATTCTAGTCCTTCTTCTAGAATCATTTGGGAAACTCATCATCACTCCAATTTTCATAGTTGAATCTCATTACATCATTCATAATGGTGTAAATGGACTACATTAGAGAGGAGATGATGAGTTTTCATTTCTTTTTTTTTCTTCATGTTCTATTTTGAATAGATAAATGATGACTTAAGGACCTAAGGACTTAAAGAGGACTTTATCCAAAATGCCTCATATCAAAGACAATGGTATTTGATTTATTATCAACACCAATCCAACAAAATAGGTGTTGGCAATATACCATTTACTATTCACAATGCACACCCCTCTTTATGTGCTAAATATAATCTTTTAGCCTAACTTTTCCTTAGTCTTTCTCTTGAATTAAATTTGACTTTAGTTAAGTTTGCCAAAATCTCACCTATATGAAAATGCAAAAAAAAAGAACATGATAAAATCTCAAAATACCAAAAACATTATAAAATCTCAAAATACCAAAAAATCTAAAAATACCAAAAGACCAAAAACATGCTTGCTAGATCTTGGTTAGCCTACTCAACCATGGTTAACACCTTTCTAACTGCGGTTAGACTTAGACCTTGCACTTGACCAACCCGGTCAACTAAACCCTAGCCCCTAGGCTAGACCCTTGACCACCTTATGCACACACACACGCACCCTTAGCTTTGACACGGGCTCATGTGCCAGAACTACGCTCGGTCTGATCTCACCCCAATGTGAGTACGTAGGCAACCCAACCCAGGTTCGACCCTAGCCCATCTAGCTTTCTTTCTTTCTTGGATTAGCATTTGATTAAACATTTAGACATTTTAATTAATATTGAGATTAAATTTGGCTTAAATTTAGGGAGTAGGTAACCATTTCAAAATGGAGGTCTTGGGGTGCCTAACACCTTCCCCAGGACTTAATCGAACCGCTTACCCTAACTCTAATAGACCATTCGCCTTATCCAAATCAATCTGGGACCTATCCCTAAAAATGAATAGGTGGCGACTCTTAGTCAAACCACAAATGTGAAAGTGGATAGGAAAATCTCATGCTCACAGTTCCTATATATATATTCTATAAAAATATGGTGATAAATTGATATAATGTTATCATGAATTGACACTTGATAAAAGAGTTTATTATTTATGCTTGTTGAATTTATGATTTAAGATCTTGATTAAAAGATTATTGTTCATACATGCACTCACGATAATAAAATACGCACAAGTATAAAGAGAAAATTAAGGGCACTACTAAGACTACAAGTAAGACAAAAACAAAGTAAGATAATAAGAAAGAAAAGGTACACGGAAGCAATAATGTATGATTGATTTTTGCACGTACCGACTTCCATCAAAATGACCTAAAGGCCCAAAGTAAGAAAGAAAAGGTACACAATGTATGTTGATATATTTCACAAAAAGTAAGAAAGTAAATGAGACAATGTACCCACATGTTTCCGCACTCTAATTTATGTATGTGAGTTGAATTGAACTGTTAAGTATATGCATGTCGATGTTATAACATTGTTTATTATGAGTTATTATATACGCGGAGTGACTTTGTTACTCAACCTATAATTTTATTGTTGGCAGGTTCAGGATTTGATATCTGTGCATCTGGACCGTGGGAATAGAAAGAATATATTGAAGAACCAGAAGATGATCATTTGGAAGAGGAAATGGATTTGGATTGTTATCCCTACTATTGATTTTCATCAATAGACTTTAATTTGATTTCTTTTAATTAAGAATTGTAATCCGATTTTTAGCATGATGACTTTTAGTTTCTATTATGGTTTAGAATTATGATGGATGGTTGGTGATTTATGATTTTAGATTGTAGACTTTGGATTTTAAAATTTATTAATGTTATTCAATTGGTGAAAATTTTAAGTTCAGGTTTTTAGCATGCTTTTAATGCTCTTTAAATAAATTAAGTTAAGTAAATCACGGGTCAAAGTTCCACATTCTCCTAGGTGAGATTTTGAGGCGTGACATTAATAATGACTAACTAGATAGTATAATCTTTACAAGGGTTTATATTTTTATCCAATGGAGTTACTCACTTTACACATGATATTCCCGCATTCGGTGACCGTTCTGGTCACACCTAGAGAATATTTCCCCACAAAAGATTTGCCTTCTCAATGTGTGCACCTCATAGAATTGGAATGCGCACGCATGTAAAGTAAAAATAATCTAGAATCCTAAGTTGATAAATATTAACCATAAGGGTTAATAATGACCATTTAAAAGGCTTAACTTTAACTAGGGTTAAAGTAAGGGTAGTGTTAAGCGCACCCCAGTATTTGATGAATGCACCCCCATTAGTAAAAATTATTGACTATACACTATTATATTCATAATATTATTTATACACACCAAAAATAAAAAGAAAATACCTATAAATTTTATAACTACACACCTTACTTACTCTATTTGAAAAAGGAAAGGGGGCCATTACTGATTTAAGTATAGTATTTTTCATTAGAGAAACCCTAATGCTCAAATCAAAAGTGGACACCCCCCTCTCTCTCTCTCTCTCGCGGTTGTTGGACACTTGTTGGACACCCACTGCCTCTTCTCTTGGATCGTACTGATGGTCTCTCTTCTCTATTGGATCACTCTCATTTTGATTGGAACATCCAATCCTAAGGTGCTTTGAGTTTGAAATTTTTCAAAAGTCGAAAAGTATTGAAAGAAAATGAATAGGAGAGCTACCATCATCAATTGAAAGAGTCATTAACTTCCATTGGAGAAAAGTAATACTCGAAGAAGGTTCGTGAAAATCAACAAAGAGGTTCTACATGTGAAAAACTATGTGATTACAATTCTTATAAATTAATTAAATCAAGTAGAACTTAACTTAATCTTAGAATTGATGAATGTCAATCCAAGATCATTTAATACTAAAATTAGAAAAATCATTTTTTAGATTTTCCCGTAAATTGGTTTATCTTCTCTGTGCATGCATTCCAAAATTGGAACGCGAATGAGGGTCGTCAATTCGGCCCTCATGTGAGGGTGCCCAATCCTCAAAAGCCCACAAAATTGAGGGTTTTTTTTTTCCATTTATAAAGCTCGTAGGCCTAGGTGGGCCCATAAAACCTAGGCCGCCTGACATGGGGGCTGAATTTGGGCAACACCTCCTAGAGCCTGGCTAGACCCTCATTATATATATAATTTTATGTTTTTAACGTTAAATGACGTATACAACATTCTTTAACGAAATCTTTATTAGGGTATGGTAATATTTTCACTACCATATTCCCTTACCTAAAGGCCACCCACTACTTCTTGCTCAACATGCCCTCTCTATTAGCATCACTTCTTCCTATACTTTTGGGGTGTAATCAGGCTGGCTTTCCAAATATCATGACATTTTTTCTTCTTATTCTTTTCAAGCTCAAGTCTGGCCCAAGATTTACCCTGAGGGTAGGGCTTGGACCTAATTAGTTCAGCTCCTGTGAGAGCTTAGGCCGAACCCTTACGAGTGAGCAATGGGCTTGGACAGACCTCGGTCAGCCCATATATAGCCTAGCAATCATAGACCATCGCATGTAAAATATATACTTATTAAAAATTTAAAACTCTAGTTAGGTAAGCCTCACTTGTAAATCACACAAACATGGATTGCCACGTATTAAATAATACAAAGAATTATTTTTATTTTTTAAAATTTTAATTAAGTATTAATCTTTATAGTTAATACCCCCCCCCCAACACACACACACACACACAAAAACACCCAACCCAAACCATAAGGCCAATGCACTAATACAGCCCTCACAAAAAACGAAGGTGGAGTTATATGGGCACATGAACACAAGGGTTTCACAATAATGTGGCCTAACTGTTTTGTTTCTTTTAGTATCTCAAATAAGACACATGCACAGGTGGTGTGCGTATGCGACCATTCTATAGATCAGGATTCTATAGATGAGGGTGTGCCCAACCGTGAAGCAGATAAAAAAGGGTAAAAATGCTTTGAATAATTAACCAAGGACTTTATGCCCAATCTATATCAAGCCTCAGGAAGATTTGGTTTGAGACGTGTCTCTTTTAAAACTCCTTTTAATTATAACTAAATTCACCAACCCTTACCCTATCTTTGGATGCCAATAAATTAAGTAAAAACATGAAAAATAATAGAAATATAGACAAAATCTAACTAAAATTTTTTCCCCATGATTTCACCTATTTTCTCATCAACCAAATATATCTCTACTATTATAATGGGAGAGGCAGGCGTAACCTGAATTTTTCAAAATTCCTAAATTACCCTTATATAAAACAAAACTTTAATTTAATATTTTACTTTAATTTCTAAATTACCCTCATCTATCAATTTAAAGAATAGAATCACGAGTTCAATCGCACTTGTGGGTTAACACGTGTCCCTTTTAACTCCTATTAACTGTAGTTAACTCCTTCCCCTCGCTCTCACGTGCATCGCATGTGCCACCCACTAGTCATTAAAAAAAAGAAATGCTAACTCACTGTCACATTTCACCTATTTTCTCACCAACCAAAAATAAAACATTAAAAAAAGGGATATGCTTTTAACTCACTGTGGCATTAGACTATGTAGTCTAATGTGCAGATCTAATTTGTCCATGCCCCTTTTTTTACCGCATATCAACTATAATCAAGATTCACTTACTCTTTGAGTTAAGCAATCTAACCTTGGTTTAAAAAAAAAAAAAAAAACATAAATTTTAATTTTCTTAAGCTTAACTGTTGTTAAATGAGTGTTAAAAGGGACACGTGGTCATGACATTAGATTACATAGTCAAACGCATGTACTAATCACTGCCCTTAAAAAAAAAAAATCTAACATTAGTTTTTAGAAGAAGAAAAAACAGTTAACAATAGGGTTAAAACTTTGGAAAATAGTTAACTTAATGCGGTTTCCTTTTTGTAACGGAATGGCTGGTCCTCATTGGTCCACGCCCTAGTTTTAAATACTCACCCACTCTAGTTAAGATTCACTTACTCCTAGGGTTAAGCAATCCAACCATGATTTTTCAAAAAATAAAAAACCCAAAATCTTAATTTTAATTTAGTTAAGCTTAATCAGGGTTAAAAGGGTGTTAAAAGGGACACAGGGGTAAGAGATGAAACGGGCCCATGGGTCTGCTGATCACTTCTCTAAAACTTTTTACCAGAGTTAAAAAGTGTGTTAGAGGCTAGGCCTGACTCCTGAGTAGTTTATTCTAGGCCCAGCGAGAGTAAATCCAGACTCAGTAAAAGAGAAGTTCAATAATAATAGCGATAATAATAAGAAAATAGACATAGATTGTAATTCCAGCTCTACATTTGCGCGTCGTCTTTTCTTTCTTTTACTTCTCTTCTTCTGTGTCCTAGGGTTTCAGAGTCGCCGTTTTCACTTTCTCTGATTGATCCCGTTTCAGACTCTTATCAGCGCCAACATCTTCGAATCGATGTGAGTTCTTCTTTTCCTTTCCCTGAATTTATCATTCTTGAAATTAGGGTTAGATTAGTCTTTTTTTATTGTTCTATGCGAAATGATTTTCTTCCTGTTTTTAAATCAGGGTTTTATTTTAAACCCCTGATTTAGATTCCTAAGTTGGATTTTTTTAATCCCAAGAATTCCTTAATTTAGGGGTTTTCTTTTTTGTTGTTAGGGTTTTGATCGTGATATTTTACGGAAACACTTGAACATGTTTCGATCTACGATCGTTTTTAATAGCCATTGTATGCTTTAAATCCAAACTGATCGATGCCTGCAAAAGGCAGTTAGGTTTTGAGTTGCTGAATTAAAAATTGGATTTTTGACGGATTGGTGCCGATTTCATTGACCTGATCTAATACTGGTAATTGTATTGGTTCTTGTGATGCGGATTTATCCGCGTCTTGTTTGAATAATCTTTTTCCATGGTTATTGCTATTTGCCCTTTGATTCAACTGGAATAGTGATAGGCTAAATACCTTTTTAGGATGGTTTGAATGAAGACAGTGTTCATAATATAATTGGCTGGGAAATCTGTCGCTGTTCTCTTATGGTACTTTTTCTTCAAACACACACCCCAGATCCACGATTGTTTGTCGTCAGTGATTTATGTTTCCTTAGAGGCTCCACATTCTCCCTTTGCCAGATTATAGGTGACATGGGTGCCGTAATATTATCAATTAATTTTTTTTTTAATCTGTAAGTATTTCCGAGTAGGCTCTCAAAGGACTTGCTTGGATCAGCTAAGTTTGTTATCTACTATCCTTTTTGTTCTATATAATCTATTTTCTCAGTATATGGACGTAGTTACTTCTGAACAGTTGTTCCACTTTTCCCAGTTCAACTGACAGACTAATTTACTTCTTTGATTTGATTTTGAAAATAGTGTAAGGAACCTCAAATCAAGTTCAGGGAATAGTGTTCTTGAATTGAGTGATTTTTTTAGTTTTCCAACTTAAGTTGTGACCTCCTTAGTCCTTTCAACAGTTTTTGATTTAATCTGGGCATTGAAGTAGGAATAGAATGTAATAGCGGCCTTATTTACTGTATATCCATCTAATAGTTTAATACGTGATTCTCTTAGAGAGAAGATGGCGATGGAAGTCACCCAGATGCTTCTGAATGCACAAGCAGTAGATGGTACAGTGCGGAAGCATGCGGAAGAAACCCTAAAACAGTTTCAGGAACAAAACCTTCCCGGTTTCTTGCTATCTCTCTCTGGGGAATTAGCTAATGATGAAAAGCCTGTTGATAGCCGTAAATTAGCCGGTTTAATCCTAAAAAATGCCTTGGATGCCAAGGAACAACATCGGAAGATTGAGCTTGTTCAGAGATGGCTGTCATTGGATTCGTCTGTGAAGGCGCAGATCAAAACGTGCTTGTTACAGACCCTTTCTTCTCTTGTACACGATGCTTGGTCAACCGCATCGCAAGTCATTGCAAAGATTGCAGGTATTGAGTTGCCACATAAACAGTGGCCTGAGCTGATAGGAGCACTCTTGTCTAATATTCACCAGCTTCCGGCTCATGTCAAGCAGGCCACCCTTGAAACTCTCGGGTATTTGTGTGAGGAAGTATCTCCAGATGTGATGGATCAAGATCAAGTAAATAAAATACTTACAGCTGTAGTTCAAGGTATGAACTCTACCGAGGGGAACAACGATGTCAGGCTTGCTGCTACGCGAGCACTGTATAATGCTCTGGGCTTTGCTCAGGCAAATTTCACCAATGATATGGAACGTGACTATATCATGAGAGTTGTCTGTGAGGCGACTCTTTCCCCCGAAGTGAAAATACGGCAGGCATCTTTTGAGTGCTTGGTCTCCATTTCTTCAACCTACTATGAGAAGCTAGCTCCTTACATCCAGGACATTTTCAACATCACGGCAAAGGCCGTTAAGGAAGATGAGGAGCCGGTTGCTCTTCAAGCCATCGAGTTCTGGAGCTCAATCTGTGATGAGGAGATAGATATTTTAGAGGAATACGGAGGTGATTTCAGCGGGGATTCTGATATTCCTTGCTTTTATTTTATCAAACAGGCACTCCCTGTTCTTGTCCCTATGCTATTGGAGACACTCCTTAAGCAGGAGGAGGATCAGGATCAGGATGATGGGGCTTGGAATCTCGCAATGGCTGGGGGCACATGCCTGGGTTTGGTTGCACGCACAGTCGGAGACGACATTGTCCCACTTGTTATGCCGTTCATTGAGGAGAACATAACAAAACCAGATTGGAGGCAGAGGGAGGCAGCCACTTATGCCTTTGGTTCCATCTTGGAGGGTCCGTCCCCAGACAAACTCACATCAATTGTTAATGTTGCTCTAAATTTCATGCTCAGCGCTTTGATGAAGGACCCAAATAACCATGTGAAGGACACAACTGCATGGACCCTTGGAAGAATATTTGAATTCCTTCACGGTTCGGCTGTGGATACACCCATAATTACCCATGCAAATTGCCAACAGATCATCACAGTTCTGCTTCAGAGCATGAAAGACTCTCCAAACATTGCGGATAAGGCCTGTGGTGCTCTCTATTTTCTGGCCCAAGGTTATGAGGATGTTGGCTCATCGTCCTCCCCAATTACTCCTTTTTTCCAGGATATAGTTCAGGCCCTTCTCACTGTGTCCCACAGAGAAGATGCTGGAGAATCACGCCTCCGCACTGCTGCCTATGAGACTTTGAATGAAGTTGTGAGGTGTTCGACAGATGAAACGTCTCCCATGGTCATGCAACTAGTTCCTGTCATTACGATGGAGCTCCATCAGACACTTGAGGCACAGAAGCTTTCATCTGATGAGAGGGAGAAGCAAAATGAATTACAAGGCCTTCTCTGTGGATGCTTGCAGGTCATCATACAGAAGCTTGGGTCGTCAGAGCCGACAAAGTATGTCTTCATGCAATTTGCAGACCAGATGATGGGCCTCTTCTTGAGGGTATTTGCTTGTAGAAGTGCTACAGTACATGAGGAGGCCATGCTTGCTATCGGAGCCCTTGCCTACGCAACGGGCCCAGATTTTGCAAAATACATGCAAGAGTTTTATAAGTATTTGGAGATGGGGCTTCAGAATTTTGAGGAGTACCAGGTCTGTGCCATCACAGTTGGTGTGGTGGGTGATATATGCAGGGCGTTGGAGGATAAGATATTACCTTACTGTGATGGGATAATGACACAGCTCCTCAAGGACTTGTCCAGCAACCAGTTGCACCGATCTGTTAAGCCTCCCATTTTCTCATGTTTTGGTGATATTGCCCTGGCGATAGGAGAGAACTTTGAGAAGTACTTGATGTACGCCATGCCCATGCTCCAGAGTGCTGCAGAGTTATCTGCCCAATCGTCAGGTGCGGATGACGAAATAACAGAGTATACCAATCTTCTGAGAAACGGAATCTTGGAGGCGTACTCAGGGATCTTTCAAGGGTTTAAGAACTCTCCAAAGACCCAGCTACTGATGCCTTATGCACCTCACATCCTCCAGTTCTTGGATAGTTTGTACATGGAGAAAGACATGTGAGTTTTACCAGAATCCTTTTGTTTGTCTTTCATTTCGGGTTCTGAATATTTATTTGATTTTAGTTACTGACCTTACTATTTTTTTTTTCCACTTAGGGATGACATGGTGACTAAGACTGCAATTGGGGTCCTTGGAGATCTCGCCGATACATTGGGTAGTAATGCAGGTCCCTTGATTCAGCAATCTGTGTCAAGCAAAGACTTTTTAAATGAATGCTTGTCCTCAGATGAGCATTTGATTAAGGAATCTGCCGAATGGGCCAAGTTGGCCATCAGTCGGGCTATTTCTGTTTGAGAGTGCTGCCACTCGGTATATTCTTTTTAGAAGTCCCTGCATGCATTTGGGTGTGTCGAGTTGGGTCCGGGATTGCATACCATGTGTCAGTTTGTAACATTTTTCAGATGACAGGAGTTGGGGGTTGTCGGGTTGTCACTAGCTCTTCATCAGCACCATGAAGTTGGGTTTTTGTTATCTCACAGAGGAAGTGGGCAGGGTGAAGGCTTCCCTTACAGAAAAAACAATTTAATGGTGCGGGAGGTATGGCGTAGGGTAATCGTAGCTGTGATTAGCTGAATAGACACAGCTAAGCTGCTATTCATTGCCACAATATCCTCAGTGGTTCTGCTTGAGATCAATTCTTGTCAAAGACTCCATCCCACCCTGCGATTGTGGTCTTGTTGCATGGGAAAGCAATCAATGGTCTTAGGTGTTTGGAGTGGATGCCACCCAAGAGTTGGTTCAAGTGTTGCGACACTTTGGGACCACTCCCATGGTAAAATCCCCCATGTCCTCATTCCTTTGCTTCATTTATTTTCTTTCAAAATTTTGTATTGGGTCTTGCATTGTTTCAAGTCTGTGTCTGTCTGTCTGTCGGTCACTTTCTGGTGGCATATCATCTCTTTTACTCTTTCTGTATACTCACTTCACTCATTCTGTGGGACTGGGATTACCCACATAATACTGAGGGCTGCAGCATTAATCATATTTCATCAGTATCATTATTATTACAAGTGTTTATTAAGTCAATGGTCAAAACCATGCATTCATCAAATCATCATGTATGTCGCCCTTTTTCTTTACTTTTATTTTCATTTCCATATTTTTTCTCTCTATCTTTTATAGTTGTTGGGTATTAATTATCTGCTTTTTGCTATGTGTAATCATTGTGATTATCACCACTGGTATAGTGATATGATACTATATCTTGAATTGTGACATGAAAAGGACTGAAAAGAGTCTTGGGAGAATGAGGCTTGCTATCTTTTTGAGGTCTTGCCTTGTCTTCAGCTTTCAAGTGAAATTAAAATTTTTATGGAATTTTGTTATATCATTTCTCTACGGCGGGTAATCCTGTGTGGAATATAATATACTATGGAAAAAAGAATAGGGGTGGAGGATATCCAATCGATGTTTCATGTGCTTTGATTTGGAGGAGTCAGTTGACTCTCCTGCAGCACTGCTGCCTTTTTTGCTTCTTAGATTTGGAATTATTTTCTGTCTCGATTGCGAATCAGTTAAGACATTTTTATCGCTCTTTTTGAGAGTATCTTGTCGGCTTCTGGTTCAAATAGGGGTGACTGAGGTGTTATCTTGTCTGCTGAAGTTGCTTGGTCGATTTGGAAGAAAAAAGAATTTCGAGAAAGTTTCCTCTCTTCGAATTTGTTACAGGGTCGGACAGCTCTTGGTTCAGTGGGGTGCCATCTGAGAGGGTTGTGTCAGGCCGGGTGGTTTTCCTTTCTATTTTCTACTGCATGAAGTTATGCTCAGGGCTCACTCCTGCGAGATCCCTATAGTGTAATCTTTTCTCTTTCTTTATTAATATAAATCTGATTATTACTGAATTTTTGTTCCAATAAGGTCAGTTCTGTTTGTGTGATGTTTTGGATGGCTTTTGTGTTTTTTTAAGTTTTATTTTGGGAAATTGGCGAGTTGGTGAAATCAGAAACCCTTTCATGTCTCTTCCTTGAACTTTCTTCCCAGATATTCCCTGTTTTATTTAGCCTGCCAAGTTTTAGCCACTGGGGATATGAGTTATAGATCAGTCTGGTTTTTGGGAGGCACCAACAGGCCCCATCAAAGAAGTGACTGCTATTGAATTGTTTGGTTTTATGCCAGATTGATTTGAGTTACTTTAATAGCCTGGTGGTTTCGAGGGTTTATTGAAGATGATGGATCTAGCAAGTCGTGTATTGGACTATTGGGCTGTCAAAGGACAGGGCCCTAATCCTGCCCTTACTTATAAGTTATAATGGCAAGACTCTAACCCTGCCTTGGTCCTTCCAGGGGGCTAGTCCTGACCTGGGAGTATTTTTTTCCTCAATTGAGATTACGAGATTTATTTTTTTTTACATTGACCAATCCAATAGATAATTCAATTGAGATGATTTATAATAAAATAAATATGAAAATAAAGTAAAACAAGTATAATAATAAAATTAGATAAAATAGGACTTATTTTGGCCCTAATCAAAGTGTTAGGGTTAAGAATCAGTCTAGTCTTGCACTTCCCTTTGTTTTGACTGCTATTGGAATTGGGTATGAAGGAGCTTTTTTTATTTTGGTAACTCAGGGTGTCCCAACCCTTTGGGTCAGACTGATCCCGAAAGTACGATGAGAGCTCGCAACCCATCACAGCAGGAAATTCCAGGAAAATTCTATGCGGGGCTGGCCCTAAAGGAGGAGTGAGAAATTGAACCCCACCCCCCCTTCAGGGTTGGTAAGAGAGGTGTTACTTCATAATCAACCACCCGGAGACACTTCATAATCAAGCACATGGGCATTGTAGGATATCAAAAATTTAGGTTTTTACTAACCCAAGGGAGGAGTCGGAGGACTCGGGTCTCACAGTTGAGAGGCCCACCTAACCTAACTCCCAACCTACATTGCAAACCTAGATAGATGATGTCATCTTCCCAAAAAAATGTCTAGCTTATTGCTGAATCTCATTGGTCCACACCCACTAACTGTGGTTAAGATTCATTCACTCCTAGGGTTCATCCATCCAACCATGATTTTTAGAGAAAATAAAAAAAAATAGCTTAATCTTAATTAGTTAAGCTTAATCATGGTTAAAAGGGGTTCAAATGGACAAGGCCGTACGCTAGATAATGTACCGCTAATGACTGCAAAAAAAAAAAAAACTGTTTATTGTCATCTCATGCATATGCAGCAGATGCAATTCTCAAATGGGTTGGTGGCATTTCTTTTAGGGCATCGGATTACAGCCTAATCAAATTCTCTTGAATTCAATTGCATGTGCTACATGTGGATTGGAAGAGAAAAATTTGAGCTTGAATTTCCCGCATTTTTCTCCTCATCCAATTCACGTATGACACATGCAATTGAATTCTCTTGAATTCAATTGCAATTGGCTGTGATCCAATTTTTTATTTTTTTTTCAAAACGACAATTTGTCCCAACTCCAAGCCAGTGAAGCCACTAATCATTTAGTTTTTTGATGATTTTTTTTCCCTTTCTGCAGCTGCTATAGTTGTACACTTGTATCAGCTGTTGCATTGCACACAACTACTTTTTTTATTCCTTGATAGGTGTAGCGGCAGTTGTTGGCATTCTTGCAGGCACAAGAGTACCGTGGGGCTAAATTGGGATGCTGTTGAGTTGGAGATTGATATCAGGTGAGCTAGTTTCGTTCTTTTGGCGGAACTTTCGAAAGTCTACAACATTAATGCTAAGAATAATGTAAGTCTAGAACTTTGAATGTTTTAGATTTCTTAAGTTTATTGTTCTTTTGATACATAATTTTTTGGCTGAAGATTCCGAACTTTAAAATTCGTTGTTCTTTTGACATGGATTATTACAGGGTGGAACTTTTGTAAAATATGATGATCTTAAAATAGATGTTTCTTACAAATTACTTTGGTAAAATATTTTTTGGCAATTACCAAAACTTGAATCCCAAATTTCATCTTCTATTTAAACCAGTTTAATTTTGGGAATCATCCTAGACAAATCCTACTCAATCAACTATTTTTTATTATGATATTGTAGTCTTTCTTCAAATGCTTGCAAAGCTCTCGGGAATGCTCTACAGTTATTTCAATACCAAATTTATTGTTAATTGTTTTAGTTGCGATCTTATATGCGGAAGAACAGAGAAAGTTCTTATTATGAAATGTTCTAACTTTCAACTCCTTGTTTGCTTGTTCTGCGAGAGTGCAAGCCAAACAAGCATCCAACTCACTACCAACCATTCTGCATACCGATTCATATAAATTTGCAAGATGTTAATAAAAAAGACTTAGAGACATTTTGGAAAGTAAAAAATATTATAGAAATTTGAGGAACATTTTGATAACAAAAAAATGTAAGTAGCACATAATAATATAGAAACTTAAGGGGCATTTTGAACTTCACTTTAATTAAAGTTCCATAAGTATGAAACTAAAAAGGTTTAGACTTTTGGGTGGAACTTGAAAGTTCCATATTTGTGAAACTTTTGCACCCATATATGGAACAATAAAATTCCTAACATTAACCAAAAGAACAAGCGTGGAACCACGAAAGTTCCGTAACTTTGAAAATTTCACCCTAAAGTTTCACTAGGGGTTTGTTATTTTGCAGAAAATCTAGCACTTTGCAAGTCTTGTCAATGGATAATATGCATTTTCTTTTCAGAACTATATGTATCAATGCTTTTCATTTATTGGAGTGCAAATCCTGTAAGACTTTAAATGTAGCAAAATGAATGATTTCAAGTTTCATAAAAAATTGTAAAACTTGAAATCTCATTATTGTAAGAATTAATCTTGTTAAAAACCTTGACAAAATGACTTAAATTTCCAACCAACTGCCAAGACATGTACAATGCCAAGCTTTATAAGTCTCATCAAAAAAATGAACCCTAAAAGAACATAACCTAACATAATTGAGAGACAAATGAGATCGCTCTTGAGGGTGTAACTGAGTTGAGCCTAGTATGGGCTCGTTAAATCACATAATTATTCAAGCTCTGCTACTTGGACTACACAAGCTCTCCATTAGATGTGAGAGCCGCATCCCTGCACACTAAATTGCACTCTAAATTTCTAAACATATGTAGAGAGATATTTAAAATTTTACTGCCAAATTTGATTTTTTTTAAAAAAAAACTATTTACTTTCAAGGGGCGTTTGGATCGGATTTTATTTTGATTTAATCACTTAAAATCAATTTAAAGCAATTTTAGATCCGAGAATCCCATTTGGTTCACTCAGAAAAAATCAATATAATTGATTTCTCAAAAATCACATTATTTGAAATAGGGAGGGATGTGATTTTGAGAGGGAAGAATCGATATTGATTAAAAAAAAAAAAACCCTAATAGGATACAACTAGCATAGTTCTTGAATGACAATTGAATAAAACTCTATGAGTATATGAATCACTGTTTTCATTACCGAACCGGTAGAGTGGCCGGTTCCCGGTTCCACCGATTCGACCGTGTACTTTTTGTTTAAAATACTAACTTTTGCCAAATTTTCCCCAATTTCTCCGGTTCTTACCGGTTCTTAAAGAGTTCCGGTTTTGGGGGTTTTGGGAACCGGTGAAGGGATCGGTTCCCGGTTTTTCCGGTTCGACCCGTTGGTCTGATCCGGTTCTGACAACACTGATATGAATGTCATTCATATTATTTGAATACAACTGAACAGAGTAATATGTTAGTACCCTCATTATGACAAAAAAGTATTCTAAGCATATATATGTGTGCATGTGATATGGGTTTATGCAAATATTTTTAGCTAGAACAAAAGATAATTATGTATGGTTTTGTAATAAACAGTTTGTGATTTTGTATGAACCAAACATTATTATTTACATAGAACCATTTTTGTATTGAGAATAGATTTTGTCCAACATTTGAACAAAACAAAATTATTTTCAACAATGCTTATTAGACAATTGATTTTTGTACAATCAGTTCTCATCACAATTGATTCTAACCAAAGAATCAGAACCAAAAAGACTTTAGATAATCCAACTGAATTGATTTTGGGCCAAAATACCTCTTAACTGGGATCCATTAATTGGATCAACAACCTGGACTAATAGCTTATCCTCCACATGTAGGGTGGCCATCTAGGGGCAGATAACTCTCCCTTTCCGGTCAATATTATTACAAAGCAGGGAAAAAAATAAAATAAATTGATGAATACAAGCATGAACAGCTTGCAAAAATAGTACAATAAAGTAAAGCAAGTTTTGTTATATGACAACTCTTTGTTTGTTTCAGACCAAAATGGGAGGCAAGTACATCATTATTTCCAAAGTCAATAAATAGGATAAGAATATAAAGGTGAAAAACTCTAAAGCCACAGCTATGCACATATTAAAGAATTTTTCTTAATGGTATAAACCTATATTGCATTTTAGCCTAATAAAGCATAGAGATATATGTTTTTGAGTTAGTAATAATGAAGTTTTATAGGAGAAAGATGGGTAGGTTAGGTAGTCAACTTTAGAGAAGTGCTGTAGCTTTTTGTGATATGACTGCCACTATCCATATCTTGGTCTCAATTATACCAGAACAGTACTGGAAGAGGATGGGTTTTCATTTTCCTTCTTTTAAAAGAGCTCTCCATGTGAGGTGAGTTTGTCCATAACCATACATTGTGATAAAAGATCAAGCTACAATGATGAAACAAAATTTAGAAAATGAAAATATTCAAAAATGATACTGTAAGCACGCAAAATGAATAGCTTGCACCACAGGAGCAGTGATCTAGTAACTTTGACTACTGCTCGGTGCGTTTATCACCTGTTCCTGCTTTCTGCCAACCATACAGTGGATTATCTTTTGTTCAAATGTTTCAAAGATCGATCAGCTTGGCTTGGCTTCAATTCAGTTGTCCCTCTATAAATTACAATTTAGATCTTGATAAGGAAAAGCTAGAAATTAAGCAAGTTGTATGCTATTGGATTTATTTAAAATTTGGAAGAGGATAGCAAGATAAATTAAGCTCTAACAGCAAGAAATTAGTCAGTTTTCAAGATTATGCGCATATTGTGTGTGAATCAAGTAGACCTTTTTCTTAATAGGAAATGTTAGCAAGGTGTGGTTATGGGTCTAATTCCTGCTTAGGCATTGATATTCCCATTGTTATTCCTCATCCCGCCAACCTCGAATCATGCACGCAATTGTAGAATTAGTAGGTTCATTATTCAGTCACCTTAATTCGCCCCCGACAAATACGATTGTTGCCGACAGTTGGTCCCCAGAGGATGATTAATTTAATCTTTTGTCATAATCAATGATTAAATAGATGGAATGCTGAAGTACATAAGTGTGATCTTTAGACTAGTGCTCCGATCCAATTGCTCACCCATTTTTGTCTCCTTCTCTTGATATAGAATGTCGAAGTGATGAAAGCTGCATTTGAGGATCAAAGGCACCCTTCCTCAAGAAGCAATTAAAGATGGGTTGGTAGTTGGTAACTTACCTAAGCAATGTGCCAAGGGCGCATGTTAGTTGTAGAGACCTCTTTAAGTTGTTAATTAAACCTAGGAATGGCTTGAAAAGATATTAAAACTTAATGGGAAATGATATCCTTCACTAAAGACTAGTGAACTTGTTCCCTACTCTTCTTAGGTATTGAATATCATCCTATTAAATATAATAATACTTACGAGCTTTTATAGGAGACAATTCATTCATTCAGGAGAGACAAGAAATATAAGAAAAGTCAAACTATATTTCTCCTTTCACGCATTTAATGACTAGTCCTTATTTTATAAGATTAAATTACCCTAAACTTTGGTGAACTTTAGCAGTTCTGCGAGGAGACTGCCGATATCCAATTCAAAAGTGTCATATACCTCTCTGCACGCCAATCAAGTCATTGGTTTGCATGCAAAGTCTTAGGCGTGTAAAATGGCCGGGTATGTAGCACCTATGGATCACCAGCACCAACCGGAGAAGACCTCAAAGCCAACTTAAATTTTTTAATTAAAAAGTATAAGTTTGGAAAAAGGTAGGCAAAACCTAGAAGCCAAGAAGAGTTTGAGCCATGCAAGGGATTGATTGCTTTTGAGCACATAAAAACAATATGGTTTTGGTGGAGAAAAGAAGGAACTTAGTTTTCGATGTAACAGAAGGTAGTGCAGTACGCGTTGACTCTTCTGTGGTGGTGGCTAATGAGTATTGCATTTCATCATCATTCATCAAAGCCTTTGAGTGGGTTGGGTCCACCATGACAAAAGCTCTCACGGCCCCTCTCTATCTCTCCCACTGAGTATGAATATAAACACACACACCCCTACCCCTCCCAAAACCTGACTCACATTCAAACATGCCTCCTCGGATCAAAACCTTCCTTCTTCTCCTCCTCCTCCTACTCTTCAATATTCTCTTATCTTCAGGTATGCAACTTAATTCTCCATGCATCTAAACCTCATTTTCCAAAACTCACTTAGCTTAAGTAGCATAAAACCTACTCTATGATCTTGCAGGCAAAGTCGAAGGCGTCACAGATGGAGTAAAGCCCGCTTACTCGCTTAGAAAGGTAACTTATTCTGCGTGCAGCTATTTAAGTGCAGATGATCATGAGAAATCACTACACTTATTATCAGTGTAGTCAAAATGTCGCTTAGGCAATGCTTAGACCACCGCCTCGCCTAGTCACAACTCTTATTGCCTAATCATGATCTAGCTAGTATGCAGTTTGATTTTTAAAGCAATTTGGTCGCCTAGGCATCACGGGGCAACACCTTGCCTAATAAACCCCAAGGCATCGGCTGAGCGCTTTGACTAGACTGTTAATCATTCAAGGAAAAAAAGATATGTTACATTTATTTTTATTTTTTTGACAGTTTGATAGTATATTTGATGTGGGCCAAAGTGTTAGTGAGTGCACGTAGTATATATGCATGCATGCTGAAATTTATTAATGTTCTTAATCACCTGTTTTTTTAAGCTAACCTACACCGTGTGTGTTGTGAAGGCTGTTCTCCAAACGAAGATGAGGAAGCTTCTGCTGATGGATGCAGTGCTTGATTATGATTATCCGGGACCCAACCCTAAGCATGATCCAAGAAAAGGAAAGCCCGGTGGTGGTAGTGGCAAGAACCCCTGATTCACTCATCCTCACCTCATTGCCTTTGAGCCCTAATTAGAATAATAAATCTACTTTCTCTGTAGGCAGATTTTGAGATTATACAAGGAGATTGTGATTGATTAATGTTATGAATTTCTTTGATAGTAGAGATATGAATTATGTAAAATTCCTCCTTTTGGCATAGTTTGGGCTATGGTTCTATCATAGTTTGTTAGCAAATATATGGGAAGGGGTCGGAAGACACATGAAAAAAAGACATATGTTGACACGCACATAACCATACGATCAGGAGATCCAATGGCTACCATCACCAAATATTAAAAAAAAATAATAATAAAGAAATCATATTTTGGAGATCCGACTCTTGGATGTCAAGGTGGTCTCATGGGAGATGTGACAAAAAAAAATCAGGCTGGTCGAATGATTATTATTCAAAAGAGGCGTGTTAGTCCTACTCTCTCGGTCAAACTCTACTCTCAGCCTCCACCAACCACCTATCCATTATCAAATCAGTTATGGTGGTTAAAGCACTATCTCTCATCAAGAATGGATAAGTGGTTGGTGGAGATTGAGAGTAGAGTTTGACTGAGAGTAGGGCTAGCATTTCTCTTATTCAAAAAAACATGTCATGTGTCATTTTTTCATAAGGCCGCTCACTACAAGTTTTATGAGTGGCGCTACTTGAGCGCCACACACACACATACTGGAGTATATCTGGACTTCTCATTTGGTTGACCACCTCTTCAATGGGATGGATTTCACAGATCATGCTGATATGACAATCAACCTCAACCGTCTGATGAAACGATTGAGATGGTCAGTAATGGTGAGAAAGAAGAACCAAAAAATTGGTGGGGGTTAGCCTAGCATGATGTTTGGGTAGTGGGTCATCCACGAAGTGAATAAATGGTGCACGACAATAACCAATGGCGCATCAAGAATTCCAAATTTCTGAGGTTTCTTAACTTTTTTTTTTCCTGATCATAAGATGAGGATTTGAGTTTGAACTTTGAAACTCTTTTGAGGGTAAAAACTGGGTAAGAGAAGATGCTTTAATATCATATAGACAAGAACAATGGAAGAACTGAACAGATCTGGTTTGTCGAGTTTTGAGATCTCCTTTTTCAAAACTCATTTATTTCAGTATTCTATTTATTCTGACTAGCTTTGTGCATTGAGAAAAGGAAATTCCCAAATATCAAGTAAAAAGTTATCACTATATCGTTGACTTTAATAGATTCATGGAAAGTGGTAAACGGACCTGAGGGTCCTCTTCCAAACAGACCACTCAATTGTTAAGAAACACGTGGCAATAAAAAATATATTTTATTGCTTGTCGTTTTCTCTTTCTCAATGTTTTCCTAGTGTGTAAAAATTTGATTGGAAAGGTCAGCTTGCAAGAGGACCTTGTGGTCCGTTAAATCCCAACTCTAGATTTATTTAGATTAGTGATAGGCCTACCTGGGGTCTCCATTTGTAAAAGGATGGGCCTCATTGATCCATGCCCTCACTCTTAAATACTCATCAACTGTGGTGAGAATTTTAAAGTGGGGTATGGACTAATGAGGACCAGCCTTAGGTTTGCAAATGAAGATCCTAGGTATGTTAACCATTTTCCATTTATTTTCTGTTTCAGCATGATTTACTGCTCTCTCTTTCTCTAAAATAAACATTGTTTAAAAATAGTTGATTAAGGAGGTGTGAGACCCAACCAAAGCAAGCAAAACCATAAACTTAGGGTAGGTGGTCCAACCACCTCCTCACAACCTAGTTGCCACAGGTTCCACCACAAAGGACATACACCAGCTCAATCGTTATATCGGATTTCTAGTGTCAATTGCAGCCATAGCATTGCTCTGTTGGGAGGTTCTGCAAGGACAGCCAAGGCAGAAGCCATCCGGGTGGGTGTGCGCGCAGTTGGCAATTACTTATCTTTGGCCCGAGTCAGTGGTGGAATCTAATTCTGAAGAAATTATAGACTTTTTGAATGGGGAAGCTGAGCAAAGCCATTTGGAGATTCACCCTATTTTGGAGGATATCAATCTTCTGTTGAGAGTCGGTGGTAAAGAAATCTTGTCATTCGTTCAGCTAATTCCATGGCTCAAGCCCTTGCACAACAAGAGCTGAACAAGAGTCTAAGAAGACCTTTGTTACCAAGGGATCTCCCCAAGCCCGAATAGGGCCTAGTTCTTCCTTTGTACATATCCTTTAATATCAATGAAGTTATCCAAAAAACTGCGAAATTGCAATATATCCCTTCACATAACTTTAAAGTTTATACTAGGAGGTTCTATTGCACATCTCTGAATCCTCTCTCATTGAACTCAGTCTAACTGAAAGTTGGGTTTCCTCTTTCCAACCAACAAAGCTCCATGGATAATTGACCCAACAATTCCCATCCCTCCAGCTGGCTTAAGACGTACCTCCAACTATATGCAAGTAATTGCGAGGATAATCCCTGTTATTTGGAGTTGATATGAAATCATGTGTGTGTGTGTGTGTGTGTGTGTGTTAGGCTCTGAACACAAAATCCCAATAAAACTGTTGTACATGAGAACCAACAAGACCAATTATAGTCATAATAATGATGAAGAATATCGTGTAATATAGGATACTAAGTTTATTCTAAGTCGCACAAAACCATCAGCCTAATATATGTGAGGTATATACATTTACAATATTGAATATACAGACAAGAAATGTGGATTTTTATGCTCAATATTTACATTAGCAGGAATGGTCCAAATTCATAAAGAAAGAAAAGATGACATCCAAATTCCGAGCGACACAATACCTATAGTTGCAAAAGCTTGGCCTAGTTCAAACACAAAATTTTGTTGCTGAGGTGGCAAACTTTGCCAATCTGTCCTCCTATCCACAAGTCAAAGCCAATACAAATCCCAAAGGAAAACATAAGCAAATCAATCATTTTGCTAGGAAAACATGTAGATTGCATAATAGACATGAATCAGAGGTTGATGAATCAGGAGCATATATAAATCTGCAATAGTCAACTTACAACTACAACAAATATATCTCTTTGTTATTAGCAACAAGGGAAAGGCATTCTGGCATTAGCATGAGCTTTCATAATCAAGAGAAACAGTGCTTTGGACCAAAAAAAAAAAGAGAAACAGTGCTCTCCTGCTTGGAGTTTAAATAATATTAGAAGCCAGCACATCCTCATGGACTTCAATGCGGACATGTATTTGGGGATTTCCTACACCAGCTAATGCCCATCTATACCTTATAAATGCGCATTCCCAGAAAGCAAAAGACCAGAGGGTAGTGCAGAGTAGAAAGCTAAAAGGTGCAATGGCATATTTGGAAAAGAGCATCATATTTGGTGATGAGTCCGTGTAGTGATATTTAAACATTAATCAGAATAAAGGCAACAAACAATTTATCCCAGGTGAAGAATGCATTTGAATGTATATTTTTTATCAGTAAGATTGTATTTGACTGTGATTTTTGGAAAAATTTGATCATTTACTATGCTCTTACTCCAAGAATCAGAGCTGACTGATATGATTCAATTAACTAGACTCAATTTGATCCAACAGGATAGTAACATTTTATAGATGTATTTGAGAAACAGGTGTGTACCCCAAATCAGCTATGACAATGCTAACATTATCTTGTGAGCGTCGGTCCTGCAGATTATGTGAAATGATGGGTCAATAAAACTGCCCAAGTAGTATCAACACAGAACTAGCATGTCTAGAAGACAGAGAACGATCAAAGAAAATCATTACCAGAGCTGCTTGTGCAAGTGCTTCAGAAGCTAGCTGAAAGTAAAACAGGAAAGAGTTAAAAAAAGAAAAGAAAATAACAGTACGGATGTAATATGATCTGTAACCAAATAGAAGTTGAAGACTGAATTGTGGACCTGAACGTTTCCATGTTGTCGAAGTTGATTCCTAACAAATGCTACTGCATCGGAGCTGAGACATTACAAAGAAATTTGATCCGTGATCCATTCTTGGTTACAACCAAAATAAGTACAAAAATACAACAATAATATTTGTTCATTTTCACAATGAGAATACATAATACACCAATATCTAATAGGTGGCCCAACAAACCTGTTCATGTAATCCCATAATCCATCAGATGCTAATAATACAAATTCTGCATCCGATCTGAGAGGTACTTGGTAAACATCTGGATAAGCAATGAGCAAGTCTCCATTGAATTGTACTCTGGTACAACATTAAATGCATTCATTAAAGCAATCATGTGAACTCCAAGAAGGTGCAATTGGAAGATACAATAGAATGAAACTGCTATCTAATTTATGTCACTTGTTCAGCATCTTATTACATATAAACTGTAAGTCTAGAGGCCTTTCTATCTTTTTTTGTAGATTAGTATAGAAGCTATTCTCTTTACAAGGTGATTTCGTACTTGTCAAGTTTCTAATGTGTATTGTATTATCCATTAGATAAATAGAAAATAATTCTGATATCAGTTCAAGAATTTGGTTCACAGCAATGCTAAGATATAAAGATACGTGGGTCAGCAAAATGAAATAATTTGACTCTGTTTACTGGTTTGATGTTTTAGTTTAGAAGCTTTTATTTTTCTCTTAAGCTAACGCCAGAATGCAGCTTACCATGAAACTGCATACTGCTTCACCCGTCCATCCTCCATATAGCAACTATACGTGAGGAGAGGGGGTTGAACTTGAAGCATTCAATTTCTTGGCTCCTAATGGGAGAACTCCTGACCTCAGAGTCATCCAAACAGGATGGTCCTAAATACCAGATAAATGTTTATTTTCCTGAATTGTCAATATGATGGTATGATAAAGGTTTGGCTTCAGATGGTTAGGATCATATTTGGGGTGAGTCACAAATAATGGCCAATCTAGGAGAGCCCACAGGTTATGTGGTCCAGATCCCTCATCTCTTCCATGAACACCGTGTGGAATAAGGATGGCTGGGGAAGCAGAACTTCCACAATGTGTCACACTACCACCTCAACATAGGAGTAATAGAATTAAGGCCGTGATTAAAATTCAACCTTAACCAAACACAAAAAAAATTGATTAAATATTGTACCGAGAAATAAATTTTTGGGACCATCTCCCCTCCTCAACTCCTTTTTCCAGCATTCTGTCCAAAAAGCAAACAGTCGGACGCCATAAAGATATGCATAAATTTACAACTCAAGAATAAATATCATTTTTGCTGACAATCACTTGGGATGCACAGGAAAGAGAGGAGAGTACAAGGGACGAACTCATTCTTCTTTGTCTTGAACCGCATGTCACCAAATGCACGGGATACAGAGATGTCTCCACAAATCCGTCCATTGACAATCTACAGACACCATATGTTAGAGTGATCATCAGCAATAAGAACACGGAATAGATAATTAAAATTGAAAGCAGCATACGAACTTCTTAGACAAAATCTAGTCAAAAACTGAAACTATTTCTTCACTGAAATGACATTATGGACCATATAATCTAAAATAGAACATGTCACTTATGTACAACAAGAGGAAAGACCTTTGGTGAACTGTCTAATAACATTCAAAAACATCTTAAGCAAAAGTTAGAGACATGCTGCTTCTGAAATATGCAGAGTCTAATAAAATCATCTCCTCACATGATTGAATCATTGAACTGACCAAAAGAATATTTTAAAAAGCATGTAAGCTTCATTAGTTTCATGTGACGAGATAAACTGGTTGGATTTTTTTTTCGGCAAGCAACATTTCATCAAAGATAAAATGGTTGGATTTGGAAAAATAATATTATAGAAACACATGTCAGCTCCATTAGTTTCACGTGATAGGATAAAGTGGTTGCATTTGGATAGAAAAAGGAGTGCTTCATGAATTTTGAATTGATTGGTGCAGCACCAAAAAACAGAAGAAACTGACTATGATTGAAACAACCAAAAAGAATATTATAGAAAGGCATGTAAGCACCATTAGTTTCATGTGATAGGAGAAAATGGTTTCGATTTGGAAAGAAAAAGAATGATTTATAAATTTAGAATTGATTGATGCATCACCACAAAACAGAAGAACTGACTATTATTTATTTCCCCTAATCACCCAACTAACCTAATACCTATGGTGGGACATAGTACAATGTTGATACAAGATTAAGGAATTGTAAATGGCCTTAAATGTAGAAATTTATGTGGAGTTATCTGAAACAATAGTGAAAGGACGCATAATAACAATTAGTACTCAGATTTATACTAATGTAAAAGCATCAAGTGCGTACACTCTCCAATCTTTAAATAGATGATGGGATATAAAGTGCCTCCTAACCCAACACTGTTCAGTCATAGATAGGATGGTATCCTATGTTGCACAGACACGGACCCAGTGTCAGTGTCGATGTCAGATTCGGATATGGGATGTCGAACAGACGGACACGACGAACGAAAACAAAGATTCGGGGACACAAAAGGATTTTTAATTTTATATTTTAATATTATTATACTTTAAATGATATATGAACAATATTATATAAGATTCAAAATAAAACAAATACAATATGAAAATAAAACTATTGCAAACAATACTAAATAATGTACTACAAACTATAGTTCATCACACAATATAAATAAGATATGAATTAAAGTAAATCAATTAATGAAGTAATGAACATATATATTTTCTAAACGTTAATGTTAATCTCAAAGAATATTAATTTAAAATAAGTTTTTGTGGTCTGAATTCAGCCCATTGACACCCTTATTCCTCTCTCTCTCTCATTTCTTTTTTGTTACATGGATAGGTAATTCCTCATATTCGTTCTTTGTTTTTTTCTCTTGAAAACAAATAAATCGTGGCTCTTCACATCTCTCCCTACTGGCTTCTCTTTTCTCATGATGAGAGTTAGAAAGAATTTACTAAAATTTATGCTAATTACATGTTGTTGTATGATTTTTTTGTATAATAAACCCTAAAAGTTTATTAATATCAAGCGTGTCCATGTCGAAACGTGTGGATGTGGAAACGAGTCACAAAAGTTGTGTCCCTATTTGTATTTACACGTTTTGACACAGGACATGCCTGTTGTCTTAAAGAATCTGCACTCTCATGCAACTTTTTTCTGTAAATATGAAGTCTGTGAAGAAAGTTAACAAATGATCCAAGCCGAAATATGTTGTTCTTTATCTAAACTGGCATTTAAAGATTTCATCTTGCAAACGCTGACAAATCGAATTTTCTCACAAAATTTCCCTAATTAGAAAAACCTTGCCTTTAATTCAATTTTTTGGTGAGCTCACACACACATACACAAAATCTGAGACAGTAGGACAGTATTATAGTTTTTCACACTATGATGTCCTCAATACCTGAAAAAAAGACCATGTCAAGTTAAAAACATGGTATATACAACATATAACATACTGATCTAATTGTATTGGCCATTTGGCTCCATGAGAGTAATATCTCGACATTCAAAAGAATTGTCCTAATCTTTCAGTTAGTAAAATCCAACACGGACTTCTGGGGAAAAGCAATAATAATATTATAATAATAAAATCTAACACCTCCAAATTTTCATTTCATTAAATCAGAAGTCATATGAGAAGATATGGCCGAAGTTTTACACCCGTTGCCAACCTGATGTGACTCTCTTTAATCTGTGCCCAGAACCACAATACAATGATAATGCAATGCCATACACAGAATGAAATGGGGGAACAACGTTTTTGTAGCAAACCCAAATAGTTGGTATGAGGCCAAAGGCGGAGCCAGGATTTTCTAGCTGACGAGGCACCCATGGTTGATTGAACATAGTTGTAATTGTTAATGGATTTGTGGAGAAAGATTAGCTGAATACGATATATTATGGGTCTAGGGAGAATGGGAGATAGGATTTGGGGGCGTAGTCCCCGAAAAAAAATTGAAAACTAAATTCTCAGTCGTTTCGTCCATATTTACATTTTATACATATTATGAGTATTATTTTATCTTCTTTATAAGGCGGTTGTCCCCTTGCCTCATAGTATTTTCAAAAGTTCAAGTTGCCCTCTTTCCCCATAGTAATGTCATATTAAATAATATAGTATAATTTTTTTTAGGGGACAACTGCCCGCTTGTCCAATGAATTATGCCTAATTAAATACTTATACAACTTAGTATAAAAAAATATGAATCCAGATCTTGTCCAATTGCGAATGAATTCGGACAATTCAATCACACTTACATAGCCCCTCTTATACTATGCTTAAGAACTTTAAACCCTTAGAGTTAATTTTTTTTTCTCTTAAAAACAAAAGTTAGATTGTTGAACCCTAAGGGTTAGTAAATCTTAATCATAGTTAAGGGGGTTAAAAGGGATACGTGTGAGCCGAGATCAATCGAATATGATTCTAACTCAAATAAATATTTTTTTCCAAAGTTTATGAGACATCTGCCCCCATTCCCATGTTATACCTTAATTTTTTTTATTTAAAAAAAACTAGTTTTCTAAATGTTGAGTGGAGGCACATGCCCCCACAGGCCCCCACCTGGCTCCGCCCATGGATGAGGCTATGATGATGTTGATTAGAATGCCATAACAGCTGCAATCGATGTCCTTCAACAGGTAAAATGGGTACCTCGAATGAGCCTTATCTTTAACTTATATTCGGATTACCCTAGTCAAACTGCATACTCATATAACTTCATTTTGGTCACTATATAATTATGTATCTCAGAAAATTAAGCAGTTTGTTAGGATGTGTTAGTCACATCTCACAATATGAGAGAGCTGTTGAACAAGAAAGAATCCGATTGTATGTATGCTAGTGTAGATAGTGAACAAAATTGGAACAAGAATAGAAAAACACACCCATCCACCTGCTTCTCTGATCCGCCTAATTTCTTGAAGGGAAACCTTGTTGTTTCCATAAGGTCGATGAGAATTGGTCAACACTTCTGCTTTTCCAGAGCGGGAGAGAACCTACATAAACAAGTTATTTTAAGACAAGAAGAAAATCCATAGACTCCTAAAAGGCATTGTTCCATAGTCTTCATGGAATTGAAGTTTCCAGATATGATGTAATCAACCATGAGTCACCATAAGGCTTGGATCTATACCGCGCATGAATCACCGACATGTGTAATGATCAGCACATCATTTCTGATGAACATAGCTGTAGCTGTTGAACCAGACTCAATTTCTTTGCCAGTCCCTTCAAGCCTATAAAAAACCCAACTAAATCTTGAATGCAACATATTTACGCTATACAGTGTGTTCACTCAAATTCCAATTCTATAGAATTTTTTAGCACAAACATATTTTACTAGGGTTATGCAAAATTTTGCTTAAAAAATATAGTAGTTTACCAATTCAACAATTTTGTATCAGCTTTTATAAAAGCCCCCTGTAATGCTTCTGTTATGGCATTGACATCTTTGCCACTCAACAGCAACCCGCCTTGTAAAGCCGCAACACACTCTTTGTACAACTCGTCCCTGAATTCCACATACCAAATTAATTAGTGCAAACAAAAACTGAACACATCCCAAATTAGCTCGATAGATATAAATTCTCCTAGTGAAACTAATCAAGGATCCAGGTCCAAACTTGATTGATAAAAATTCAGAAACTATGTTCGGAGTATAAGATTTTTCACATAAATTCTCCCAGTGAAACTAATCAAGGATCCAGGTCCAAACTTGATTGATAGAATTTCAGAAACTATGTTCTGAGGATAAGATTTTTCACTTTAATGGGTATTCAATTCATTCATAGCTGTATTGTCTATATGGATTAAGCTATGAATTGGCCAAATAATGATTTAAATGGACGCAAAAGTTGCTAGGGATAATATAGGGATTGAAAGAACCAAAAAAAAAACAAAAAAAAAAATTCTATAATATTGTAATCTGTAGACGTACTCACCGGAGAAATTCGACAGAGGAGAAGCCAGCATGGCCATCGAAAACTGCAGCAAAAGAGAATCCATCGAGGTTATCCGATCGAACGACTACATCGTCTTCCATCTCTTCGCGAGCACCCTGTAATCGGCTAGATCCCCATCTGATCCCCGAAGCGCCGGTCAAAGACGCCGGAGCGTCGATTGCAATCGCCGAGCAGCATCGGCTCCTCTCCTTGAGAATGTTCTTCTTATTAGTCTTCAAGACGGAGCTGCAGTTTATTCCGCTCAATAGGAATCTCTGCAACTGCTGGCTCAACAACGCCATTAGAGGAGTTCTTGTCGAGCTTCTACTACTGCAAAACCCTAACTGAACTGTGTGGTTTCAAGGATAAGAGAGCGAAGCCACACACACCTCTAACTGCTTTAACGGATTAGATTTCAGATTCCTTGGCTTAAAATTTCCCCAATTCACTTCAATTGGTTTGAAATTGTGTGGTACTGTACTGCACGTACTCTTATACGACGAGTGATAGACCTTTACTCTCTCCCTCCGCTAACCACCTGTGTATTTTGTAATGATTAAAGTATTTCAAAAAAAAATAAAAAATTACAGGTATTTGTAGAAGTAGAGGTAGGGGGTAGTATTTGTTGACTAAGATTAGGGCTTGCATTCCCTGAGATAAGATCATAGTCAATTGCAATTGAGAGTGAGTGCATATGTGACACATGTTGATGAGAAGAGAAAAAATTCCAAAATTTGCATTTTCTATATTTTTCCCTCATCCAATCCACATTTGCCACATATTAATCGGCTGTGATCCTATATGAGGGGTCCCTTGCATATGCACCACGTGTATAATTTAGTATGGCAATTGGGTCGAGTTTGGGCTTCAAAACATAAATGTGTCGGAGCCGGCCCTATTTAAAAAAAAATACTAGAATTTAGTGTCGAAAGTGGGATCTGTTTCTGGTGATTCTTTATTCCTGAAAGGATTTTGCTAGCCTCAGTCGCAAATTTTCTAAAGAAGCAATTGGGGCATTGCAAATGTCAAACGTTTTATGACTTTTACTTTTAAAACTGTTAAATTAATGAAAGACCTCCAAGTGTTAGGCCCATCTTGCGTCTATGGAAATATTTGGAGTAAATGCAACTGGGGCTACCACTCCTCTTCCTGAAAACGTATCAACACTTAATTTTTTTTAATTCCCATAATTGATTTTGTTTGGAGACCTGTTTAAAATAGTCAATCAAAATTTATTATGAAGAACATAATCACGTTTGGAGTAGGTGGTAGGCAATGAGTTGAAAATAACTAATAAGGATTGGAAATTAGAGAATTAGTATTTGCACACATAAAACAATAATTGAAAATTGATTTTCAATTTTTTATTTTAGAAAATTTATGTTAGAACTAGAATAATTTTTAGAAATGTTCCGGTCTCAAATCCTGTCAAACGCTTTCTGCTTAGAGAATTAGTATTAATAAGGATTGGAAATTAGAGAATTAGAGAAATAAGGATTGGAAATTAGAGAATTAGTAATTGCACACAAAAAAAAAAAATTCTTAGAGGGAATTTTGGAGTTGCTGGTAGGTTTTTATCTAAAAATATGGTCGAGCGAACCATGCAATTTCAGGTAGCCGGTAGGGGTATCAAAGGTGGGCTGTGTCGTGCCAATTGCAGGCCGGGCCTAACATAGCTCTTAAAGTTTTTTGGGTAATCAAGGTAGGATGGACCATCCCAGTTAAAAAGCATAGTCAGGCCCAAGCCTGCCCAAAATAATTTACAAGGCCAATCCATTGACCCCCCTAATTGTTGGCATGGATAGATCCTCCGTATGGTCTATCTAGAGTTGTTCTATATTCTATCGATCTTACCCTTAGTAACCCAAACCTTCTAACATGCTACTCGCTCCCACTCTCAAACCTCGCTCTCACCTCGAGAGCTCGATTCCCACTTTTGTAGGTCTCGCTCTCACCTTTTTTTTTTTTTTTTTTTTTATGAGAGATATCATTACCTACATTAGTAGAGTTAGACGATCAGAAGTTAGCTTGGGCAATGTAGCTCTTGCAACTCAATCACGAGTGAGATCAGATCCCTAGACCTCCTCCATGGGAGGCCATACCCCTACCACTCACACAAGAGGTGGGGGTGTACCTCGCTCTCACTTAGAGAGTGTTGTTTTTGTATAAAGTTTTACTTTTATCCTAATTTTTCATTTTTTTTTATGTAAATTCAATTACCAATTTTTCATGCTAAGTGGGGTATATTTTAACATTGTTCTTTGTAAGGTATAAGATTCATGCAAGATTCATTAATTATTAGTGATCTTGTAATTGAATTTAGAATGATACATTTAATATATCAATAGTCATCTTATTTGTTGTGAATACAAATTTGAATGTTGAATGATTTTAACAATTCTTACTTCTACTTTAGAAAGTATAACAGATATATCTGCATCCATAACCAATTTTCAAGATCATATATATATATAGTGGCGCTCCGGAGGCGCTCTCAACCCTATCCTAAATTAAAATTTGATGCTTTCACGCTCTCACTCCCAATTCCCACTTCCACTTTGGTTTATTAGGTCTTAGCTGGTATAATTATAGTGCGAAATCAGTTTATTACAAGAGAAGAATTTTACGGACTCTAAAATTCAAAAAATAAAAAAGAAAAACAAACTAAATCAATGAAGCACTCAAAGGATCCATAATAAATTAATTGAAGTTTCTTAATTGTTTTAGCAAGGTATTGTAGGTTGTCATGTTGCTATTTAATAGGCAAAACATAACATCGTGACTCGTTCAAGATCGATTACCACACATATTAGGTTGTTTTTGTTTTTGTTTTTTTTTTTTTTTATATATTGAGCAAAATTTGTAGAGAACTCATTGCATACCAGAAATGGAACCAAATATCACGTACTTTGAAGTCTTTTTTTCGGTTAACTTGTCACTCTTTTCCTCCAAGTTAACCATGATTTAGAGATTAACACACACTTTTGCTCCAAGAGCTTATATCGGCCAGTATGTATGGGTTCTATGTCATGGCAGCCAGTATGTATGGGTTCTATGTCATGGCACAAGGTAGCTTATATCGGCCAGTATGTATGGGTTCTAAGTCATGGCACAAGGTATAAGGATGAACAACAATGCCGATTGTTGTGTTATTGCTCAGATGTGTTACAAAAGACAATTATAATTTTATATTCAATCTTGGTGTAACAGCGAATACAAAACTGTGTGGTCAACTGCCAACTTCCCCTATTTATATAATCTTAAGAAATTAAGTTATTTTTTTTTATATATAGATGAGGATAAAATATCAATTTTTATTTTTAAATAATATATATTTAATATTTTAAAATAATTGATTAATTCAAATATTATCCAAATTCAAATATTGTAATTAGATTTGATACAAATATTCTATTTCACCATTTGTAAGACAGTCGTGTAATCATATGCAAACATGAATATCACTATTCACTTCAAATTCACTTGGTTTAGAGCTCTATTCTACCGCTACTTCTGTTGCCCATTCTTACTTTCAGTAGTAAACTCAAAATTAAAAGTTGTTTCCTAACATTTTTTTAAGTCAAATACGGTCATAACCTTAATAAGTATTGGTTAACAATAATTAGTGAGTTAGGGAGTCCAGCACCTGGCTTAGAGCGGGTTAAACATGACATGAGGGAATGAAACCTGAACACACGTGAGGATATACACACTGCCACTGGCACAAGCCAGCCGGTGTGTTTCCCTGGCATTCACAAGTTATACTTTACTGCTCTAATTGTTTGTAACGCCCTTATTTAAATTAGGGAAAGCTTACTTATTGCCGCATTAGACCATCTAGTCTAATGTGCAGTCCTTATTGGTCGATGCCTTTCTTTTTACCATACATCAACTGTAGTTAAGAATTACTAACTCTTAAGATTAAGCAATTTGATCTTGATTTTTTTTTAAAAAAATACAAAAATATTAATTTTAATTTTCTTAAGCTTAACTATAATGAAAGAAGTGTTAAAAGGGACACGTGGCCATGGCATTAGACTTCATAGTCTAATGTGTAGTAGTGCTAATAGCCTTAATACGTGTGGACATTTTTAGTGTCACAAGTTGTAATTAGAAGTTGTTGTTTCTTGAGTTGACTTAAGTAATTTTTGAGTTGGTGCTGCTAAGGAGACATTCAATAGGAAGCCGCCACTTACTCACTTCGCGTCAACCAATACATTAATTTATGTGTATATGGCTTGGCAAGTAAGTGTCTGTCGGCTTCCGATTAGTGGTGGTGGTCGCCAACACCATCCAAACAAAAGTATCAGATTGTCTCTAGCTCTACCAGAAAAATGGTCTTGGGCTCTACACATCTTCTGACATGTGGTGATAAAAAGGGAGAGAAATATTAAGTGGAGAGAAGTCAAAATCATGAGGAGAAAATGAAATGACTTCTCTTTTTAATCGCCAAATGTCTGATGTGTGGAAGCCCGAGACTATTTTTTCGGCTTCTGTAAGATACAATCGGATCCCCCAAACAAGATCCTAAGTTGTTGCAATTTACTCTTTTTTCGGAGATAGGATCACAGCCAATTGCAATTGCATTTAAATCAATTCAATTGCATATGTTGTTGATGTTGATTGGATGAGAGAAAATAAATGAAAATTTCAAATATTGAAATTTTTTTATCTTCCAATTAACATCAGCCATATATGAAATTGAATCGGCTTGAATACAATTGCCATTGACTGGGATCCTATCTCTTTTTTTTGGTAAAGAAAATTTCTATTTACTCTGTTTTGCAATTGCAATTGTGATCCTATCTCTTTTTTTTGGTAAAGAAATTTACATTTTACCCTTTTTATCGTTAGGTTGCATTATTGTGTCAGCTTTTAGCAGTCCCATACGAATTAACGGGATGGAATTTGATCCGGCGATAACCATACCAAAACCATCCTGTGATAGGGTTGATGTGGGACATGTAGTGATAAAAAGGCGGGTAGATATCAAAAGGAGAGAGGTCAAAAAAAACATGAGGGCAAATGAAATGACTTCTCCCCTTTTTATCGCCACATGCCGGCCTAAAACCATCACCGGATGGTTTTGGTCTGGCTATAGCCAGATCAAATTCCATCCCAAATTAACGGATTGGAGTCAGAAAATCAGTTTTCGGAAACAGTTATCTCTTTACTTTTATTCACATGACCAAACTGACCCTAAGAAATTGGACAATTATGTTGGGTAATGACTTAGCCAAGGGAAGATGACAATCAGCTGGCCCATATATGTTGCGGACTTCCGGCCTAAAAGATTCGAAAAAATTCTTTTTTTTAAAAAAATCTGCTTTTTTATTTTTTTTAATAAAAAAAAAATAGTGAAATAGCCACGGGATCTTCTCTAGGGAGAGATTGCAAGCAATACTATGGAAGCGCCACATATTCATGTGCACGACCAATTGACGTAGTGTGTATTAAACCATACTTTGGTTCGCCTACACATAATATGTGTACACTTTTGGAGTGCATTCTGGTGTTTTTAGTTAGTAGTTAGCTGTTGGGTGAAGCTTATAAAAGTTGCGTGTGTGATTTGTCTGCATGAGCGTATGTGTGTTTGCATGTGGGGTGTGAGTGTGTGTGTTTTCCTTTCTTTGCCTTCAGTATTCACCTTGTGGTGTTACTGAGTTTACCAAAAAAAAGTTAGTAGTTAGATGTCAAGTGTGTGTATGTGTAACATGATCTTTCTACCCAAAAAAAAAATTTAGCTAGTAATTAGATGTCAAGTGTGTGTTACAGGATAACCTTTTTACCCAAGAAAATAAAAAATGTCAAGCATATTAGTATGGCGGATAGGCATTAACAATTACCACACTTCATGAGACCTGACCCTCAAGTTTGGATAATACTCCCTCATTAAGGGTCCGGTTATGAGTTCAATTCTCTTCTTCTTGTTGACTACCCCTCAAATCCGGTGGGTGTAGATGGAGGGGTCAGCACTTGCCCGGGGATTAGTCGGGTGCTCTATGAGGCATGAACACCCTCCTCGCAAAAAAATAGAAAAGAAAAGGTAACAGAATTAGAATGATCACTTTGTGTATCAACTTAGAGCAACGGTTAGATTAAGAGAAAATGAGTCATTAGCATGCGACAGGAGTTAAAACAGGCTCATTCAAAACTTAATTATCTGTTTTGGCCCTCATTTTATCAAACAATGCAACAGATTGTTAGTTTCAAATAGAAAGATGGGTATGTCGGTCCTTAAAAAAGAAGGGAAATGCTATTGAGACCTAGGGCCGTATACGGGCCGGGCTTGACCGGACTTGGCCAAGCCCGGCTTGGCTTGAATGGATTTGATCGAGGCCCAAAGCCCGGTTCAACCAGAAATAGAGCTTGAAAGTGCGACCGAAGCTCGGCCTGAATTCAAAATCGTGGCTCAAAGCTCGGCTAGGCCCGAATTGATTCAAACTCGAGTCGGGCTTGGCTTGACTCGAGCTTAACTTGAATCCTTTTTTTTTTTAAAATAATAATATTTTATATTATTTATATATATAATAATGATGGTATATAAATAATATTTTAATTATTTTTTTAATAATATTTGAGTCGAGCCGAGTTCGGGCCGAACCGAACCTCAATCGAGCTGGGCTGAGCCGCACAGGGATTGGCTCGAGCTTGGCTTGATTAAGTTTTTGGGTTTTTTTTTAGGCTTGGCTTGGCTCGTTCGAGCCTAAAATTTGGATCAATCTGAGGCCAAGCTGAACCATACCAATAGGCCGATCGGGCGCAAACCGATCGGGTTTTGTGCAACCATACTGAGACCCTTTTAGTGTCGAGACCACCGAGACCGTGCTCTAAGAACATTGGATTTTAGGTAAGGCCTACCATGTGAAATGGGCCCACCTAAATCCCGTGCTCTTAGAGCACGGTCTCAGTGGTCTTGACTCTGAAGGGTCTCATAGAAAAGTCCAAAAAAGAAACAACATGTACAGAAGGGATTGGATTCGACTAGTCGTGTCAGTATAACATTAAGACGTAGTGGTCCACAAATCTGGAAGGCAATCCTCCAAGGCTCCAACTGTAAGACAGCATGTGAACATCAAAAGGGCAATAGAAAATCCAAATTCCAACGATGCCCAATCTCTTGTTATAAACTACTAAATTGCCCTTTCCTTAAAAGAAAGATTAATAAAGTTATAATTAATGTCCAGGTTAAAGACCAAAATGCCCATGTTTAATAGACAAAACGAGACACACCATGAGACTAGCCGAGTGGTAGTGTATCCCATTCTTAGGAGGGTGAATCCGGGATCAAGTCTCGTCATCTGGGCGTAGTTGATTTCCCATGATTTGAGTTGAGCATATAATAACCCCTAACCATAGTCTGTGCAAAATAAAAGAAAAAAATGAGAAACCAAGGTCAAGCCAGGTTGTGCCCAAAAAGATTGTTTTCTTTTTTTTGTAGCTAACAATTACAAGGTTTTTTTTGGTAGAAAACAATTACAAGGCGGACCTAACAATTTGTGCCCCTCCTATCACCTTGATCCAATGGAATTGCTTAGAAGTGATAGCTTCAATTATTAAACACCTTTAATTATGCAACAAATATATTTTGAGTGACCCCTACATCCTAAGACCTAAAGGCTTTTGCCTTTTTTTTTGTAAGGCAATTAATTGGGGTGAGCGTTTGGTTGTCATATTATACTAGCAAGTACCCGTATGATGCACGGGATCATAAAAAAATAGAAAAAAAATTAAATTAAAAGTAATATATTATTTTAAATTTGTTAACTTGATGTAAAGATTGTAGATGTCCGAAGAAATTGAAATAAAATAATTTGTTGATTGATAGCTAAACTTTAATTTTAATATTGATACAAAACGCATGAAATGCTGAAAAATTTATATTAAATTTTTAAAAATATTTTTACTTATTGAACGTTTAACTTATTCCTCGACTTTCATAAAACATTACTTAACAATCGTGTTGTGTTTGTCGTAATTGATCCCCTCATCAACGTGTAAATAGCCGCATCCGTACATTTTTTCTCTGAGTTGATTGTTTATGACAATATACTTTATTTGTAAGTTGTTTATGACAATATACTTTATTTGTAAGTAAATTTATTTGTAAGTAAATTTGCTTAAGCATGTAAATAATATATTTGTAAATATCATTGATAGTAGCGAGTTAACATGTTAAATAATATAAATTTCAAGAAGAATGCTAGTCACGGATCAAATAAGTGAAAATGCTTTCCCGGCATAGTGGTTGCAACACGTGGTGTTGCAACACTATGAAGGAAGATGGTCGGAAACATGTTACTACCATACCGGGTATTGGGAAGAAGGCAACTGGAGCTACATATCTGCAGGAATATCAAACCAGTGTTTAGGAGTACCTTTGTATTGCTGCAAAATTTGAAACAACATAATTGCTTAAAATTAGTTTAATGAGATTACAATTGCTATTAACTGTGGTTAAGATTGACTACCACTTGAGTTCAACAATCTGACAGTTTTTTTTTTTTTTTGTAAAATGTGTATATATGTAGTATTGACCATAAGGGTTAAATTAAACTCGGTGGGGGCAAATATTTTTTTTTAAATGTTATGTTCTAAAAAAAACATTAAAAAATTATTGACCATAAGTCGTCTTCTTAAACTTGTTAGTGTTAATAGTTTTTAATGTTTTGTTCTAAAAACCAAGGTTAAATTGGTAAACGTAACGGCTAATGAATATAAACAAGAGGTAATTAGGTTTAATAGGGACACGTATAGACCTTGGGATCCTAAGCCCTGGTTACAAATATAAAACTCACCCGCTCAATATTGAACCCGGCCTTGGGTCCCTAAGTCTTGGGTACAAATGCAAAACCCACCCGCTAACTATATTGAACCCAGCAAGAAATATTTTTTGCTGGTGAAAGTTCCATGTTGGCTACAGCTTGAAAATGATCCAAGAATTTCCAACATTCAAAACAACAGAGGATAAATGACATCAATCTGTTATGCTTATTATATGTTTTTTTAAAAAATCAATTTCCCCACATCTTATGATTCTCGAAGCCAAATCCTCAACGATGATAACTGGATTTGGCAAATCTGGTTATCACCCCTTGAGGTTGCCATGTGTCCCATTTGACATCCCTTAACTGTGGTTAAAATTCACTTATCCCTAAGGTTCACCCACTCATCCTTGGGTTTTAGAAAAAAAAATATTAACTTTTTAAAATAATATTTTAATATTAAAATAACCCTAAAAACAGTTTTTTTTAATTTTTTAAAAAAATTAATATTTAAAAAAAAAACCATGGATGGGTGGGTGAACCCAAGGGTGGGTAAATCTTAACCACTGTTAAGGGGGTGTCAAAGGAGACACGTGGCAACCTCATGGGGTGATAACCGGATTTGGCAAATCCGGTTATCACCGTAGAGGATTTGGTTTCTACTCAGAATCTCCTATGTGTCCAGTTACATATCCCTTGTGAGAAATTACCGCTTTATTACCCACAAACAGAAGTAAAGAAAGGGAGTAATGATTTGTATTATCAGAACGCTTTTTCCTAGCAAATTGTGGAGGACTTTTTTTTTGGGGGGGGTAAACTCAACAACACCACAAAACGAAGCTGAAGGTCAAGACAAGGAAACACCACATACTCACTCACGCACACACAACCAACACACTTTGCAACTCAAATAAGCTTCACCCAAACTCTCCTCAAAAAACGGGTACCAACCATAAGAGGCGAGATGGAACTTATAAGGTAATGCAAGCTCAGAAAGGCTTCCAATATGGGACTAACCGTATAGGTCTTTTCGGTAAAGTCAACAACACCATAAGGCGAAGCTAATCGATTCAGTAATTTAACACTAAGATAATAGATATTAAGTTCAGATAAATACACAGAAATAATGAGAATTTGAAAACAGAGGCGTAAGTACCGTAAATTTGCAAACTGATTGAAACATAATCAGAAGCTTAGGTGGCATTTGGATTTGATTTTATTAGCCAAAAATCAATTTTGATAAAATTGATTTTGAAAAATTAATTGTCAAATAAACACTTTTTCAAATAATAGTGTTTGGGAATACGAATATGAATCGTAATCCCCCAAACACTATTATTTGAAAAAATAATTATTTAAGAATTTATTTTACAAAATCTATTTGATCAAAATTGATTTTTAGCTAATAAAATCTAATCCAAACGCCCTGTTAACATTCTTGTAGGCTCAGCATGATTTCCCCGCTGGTTAGAATGTTGATGTTGTGATAGTTGCCGCGGTTAGCAAATAGTTAAACTTATCCCGATCCTTTGTTTGATTGAATAACAGGTCAGGATCCATAGCCTTCTTCCGTTAAGGTTTGGATTATATAATTGGATGAGAAGAGAGTAGTTAGAGGTTGGGGGATACGTAGCCTTCTTCCGTTAGTTATGGACGAAAAAAGAGAGTGAAAGAAGTGGGATGATCTGGGAATGAGAAGGATTGTTGAGGGTTCTGGATTAAAAACTATTTGCAAAAGATGTTAAGACAGTTTGGAAAGATTTAAAAGAGATGCACTGTTTAAGAAATCTGGGAATGTGAAGCATCGTCTGAGGAATCTGGACGTTTTGAGAAGTTTCTCAAACACGTGGCATTGTATGGTAATCTTATGTGGCGATAAGGGGGAAAGAACGTCTTGCCATAGTATTCATTAAGTACTAGACAGGGGAGCACAGAATATTTCCCTCCTGTGTCCTAACCAAAGAGGTTAAATTTTGTAATTTTTTTTTTTTTGTCGACTCCGGATGTCCTCAATCTTTTAGGTCAGGACAAATCATTTAAGAAAATAATCATGGTTTTTTTGTTGACTCCGGATGTCCTCAATCTTTTAGGTCAGGACAAATCATTTAAGAAAATAATCATGGTAGAGCTAAGGGAGCGTCTCAAGCTACCTTTTAAACTCATGTGTCTTCTTTTAACTTTCTTTAAAAGTGGTTAAGACTTATTAATTCTAAGAGTTGAAGTATCTACCAATCCAACAAAAAAAACAATCTACAAATGCTTTTTAGGGGGGTGGGGGGGCAATTTAAAAAAAAAAAAATTAATGTAAGGATCAAAAATTAACTCGAGCTCAAGTTAGTTAAAAGAGGTTTGGTGACTTGTGAGAAAGAGGAGCTTCCCTCTCGATAGAGAAGCGGACTATTGCACTTGTAGAAACTGTGTAGGGGCATCAGCATCAATCAAATATAAAGTTTTTTAGTATAGCCAAGGAACACTGAACACACAATATCAAACCTAAGGATTTTTTGGACTTCAAAAAAAAAGACTACAAGGAGCATTTATTTTTTCTGCCTGTTTGATTAATTTTAGTCTGGTTATCATTAATTATTATTAACAAAATAAAAGTTATTCAAACAAATTTAAAGACTAAAAAATTTTGAAATACATTTAATTTAATGATGGACCCCACTTTATGTTCGGTGCCTTCGGATTTTAAATCCAACAAGCCCATACATACGAGAGTTTTTAATTACTTACCAAAAAGATATGCCAAATCTCACTAGGCTTATGAAGTCAAGTTATTTCAGTATTTCTTGAGAAGTGTCCATTTTCGGAATTATGTTAGATAAGAGGGGTTGTTTCGATTAAGAAGAACGCCATGTGGGACAGTTGAGTGATTTCAGTCATCAGTGTTCTTAAAAATACTTGAGAAAACGAGCCGATGGTGACGATGGTTGGTACATTTTCTTTCTCTTTTTAATTGTTTTCATAATTATTAAATTAAATATATATAATTAGATCTTTCGAAGTACCCATCGATCACGAGAGGTCTACTGCAAGCAACCATGGAGAATGGTAAACAGTAGTAATCCCTAATTTCTCTATTTTCTTCTTTCTTTCAACCCCTTTAATGGCGTCGCTGCAACCCTCTCTCTATATTTCTATCTTGACAAGAACTGCTTATCCGATGCGATAGCTACCCTACTGGTCAATGGAATCACTCGTTATTGAAATGCTATATCCTCCGGCATAATTTTCTCTGTAAAATTCTGAATTTTGTTCCTCATCTTCGTTGCAATGCCGGGTATAGTTTCAGTAAAAACCCCACCAGACGTTCCTCCGCTTCGAATTCTCGTCTCCGAAGACGATCACCACATCCAAAATCATGAAGAGGAATCCGAAACCAAAAACTCCAAGAACAGATCGCCGATCCCGAAGAAAACCCCATCTCCTTCCACTTCACGAGCTAAACCCTCGCCTGACTCGAATTCCGCTAAGAAGAAAACACCAGAGAAGCTGAAAATCGACGAATCGTCGCTTGATAATCCCGATCTCGGGCCGTTCCTTCTGAAGCTTGCACGCGACACGATTGCCTCCGGTGACAGCCCAAACAAGGCGCTGGATTTCGCGATCCGAGCTTCGAAATCATTCGAGCGATGTGCAGGGGAGGCTGGGCCGAGTTTGGAATTGGCAATGAGTTTGCACGTTGTTGCTGCAATTCACTGTAGTTTGGGAAGGTTCGAGGAGGCGATCCCGGTGCTTGAGCAGGCAATTAGGGTTCCGGATGTTGCGAGAGGGTCAGATCACGCGCTTGCTGCGTTTTCCGGTTATATGCAGCTCGGCGACACGCATTCGATGCTCGGACAGCTCGATCGATCCGTCGCCTCTTACGATGCAGGATTGAAGATCCAGATGGAGGCTTTGGGAGAGACGGATCCGAGAGTTGCAGAGACTTGCAGGTAAGGTGTCGTTCATCGCTCTCGGTCCATATTAGCTTCTTCTGCAACGGCTGATTAACATGCGCCGCGTGGAACGAACCGCAGAGCCACCTATCATTAGCCCAGGCCGACTCTCCGGCGAGCTCAGCAGACTCGCCCCTGTTTGTGTAAACAATTCAGGTGAAAATGACAACTGTTTTGGGTCCACCTGAATTGTTTCTATAAACAGGGCGAGTCTGCTCGCCGGCGACTGGGCCTAGCGCACTTTAGGGATGTTATTGTGTACGTTAGGGGTGTGCCCCGCTGCATTAAATTCCTGCTGTCTTTGTTTTTTTGGGTTTTGACCCTTTTGGGTGTCTATGTGCACTGTGCTGTCCTTGTCCAATGGTGTATTTCAGTTTGATTTACGTTAAAACGGAGCTTCCCCGGGCATTACCGCGACGGTGAAGCGCGCACGTTAGTGGAACCTTCCTCTAAAGTTTAACATGCAACAGTGTACTGTTTTCGCACTGGTGCCACGCGATCCGAGGCAATTTGGCCGGATGTGGGCGCTGAGTCAGGTTTCAGTCAGCAAAAACTGTAGCCTCGTGACGGCCTTGGATTCTCTCTAGCCCAGCCCGTGTCAGAGAGATGCTCTCGGGCCAACACAAATGAAGCGCAAGTGGAGGGAGAAAGCCCATGATTTTGACTTCTCCCCCTTTATCTAACACATGGTGATAAAATGGTGAGATAAAGGGTGTGATATATCAAATGGGGAGAAGTCAAAAATCAGGAGAGAAATGAAATGACTTCTCCCTCTACTTGTCGTTTCAGTGTCGTGGCCCTAGAGCATCTCTCTGGCATGGGCCAGAGAGAATCCTAAGCCCCTCGTGACACCCTTTGTGGGATTGTTATGGGATCCATTTGCCCTTTATTGTCACGGTTGATATACCCACCTTCAAAGTCCTTAACCCATTAAGGAACCCCAATCAGAGTTGCGGCATAACCATAATTTGAGAACAAGAAAAAAAAAAATGGAAGCTCCCTCGTATTTTTTCAATAATTTATTCACCCTTTATACCCATGAACGTGCTCTGAAGTCTCTCATAAATTATTGGATTGTTATGCGATATAAGCTCTTTAGCTTAGAGGAATGGTGTTGCTTTCATTGAAGAAGGTAATAAAATTATTTTTCACTCTGTACTTGAACTGTAAAAGAACATGAGCTTCCATATTGCTAATATATAGGATCATTGAAAGTTAAGTTGCCTTTTGCTAATATATTGCTAGTTATCTTATTTTTACAAAGAATTAAAAATCTTAAATTTCAATAGAAGTCATGGTTCCATAAAGGGCCATAATTTTTTGAAACATGGTGCTGAAAATTCTCTACCAGAAATTCATTCCCAGGCAATTGATATAAAAAATGGCAGGTACTTAGCTGAGGCCTATGTTCAAGCAATGCAATTTGATGAGGCAGAAAATCTCTGCAAGAAAACCCTCGAAATCCACCGTGAGCACAGTGCACCAGCATCACCTGAAGAAGCTGCTGACCGCCGGCTAATGGCCCTCATCTGTGAGGCCAAGGGAGATTATGAATCTGCTCTTGAGCACCTAGTTCTTGCTAGCATGTCAATGATTGCCAATGGCCAGGATAATGAGGTTGCTGCAATTGATGTTAGCATTGGCGACATCTACCTGTCCCTTTGTCGCTTTGATGAGTCCGTCTTCTCGTACCAGAAGGCACTCACAGTCTTCAAGTCCACAAAGGGTGACAACCACCCATCTGTTGCCTCGGTCTTCGTTCGCCTCGCTGACCTCTACTACAAGACGGGCAAGCTCCGAGAGTCAAAATCCTACTGTGAGAGTGCCCTTAGGATATATGAAAAGCCGGTGCCAGGAACCACAACAGAGGAGATTTCCAATGGGCTGACGGAAATTTCGGCCGTCTATGAAGCTGTGAAGGAGCCTGAGGAGGCGTTGAAGCTATTGCAGAAGGCAATGAGGTTGTTGGAGGACACACCAGGGCAGCGAAGCACAATTGCAGGGATAGAAGCGCAGATAGGTGTGATGTTTTACATGGTCGGGAGGTTCGGAGAGGCTAGGAGCTCTTTCGAGAGTGCAGTAGCAAAGCTTAGAGTCAGCGGGGAGAGGAAATCAGCCTTCTTTGGGGTTGTGTTGAACCAGATGGGATTGGCTTGTGTACAGCTTTCAAAGATAGACGAAGCTGCCGAGTTGTTTGAAGAAGCAAGGGGAATACTGCAACAGGAGTGCGGCCTATGTCATCTAGATACTCTTGGCGTATATAGCAATCTCGCAGCAACTTATGATGCCATGGGAAGGTAAACATTTTTTTACTTCAAGCTCTTCCGCAGGTCCTTTCTCAAGCCTTCATCTGATTACTAATTTCTATCTGAACACTCTACATTTAAGCAGTCCTATTTGTTTTTGTATTTTTTTTGGTAACGGAGGGTGTCCCAACCCTGACAAGGAAGAACTAGTCCTATTTGGCTTTGCAATAGCATATCAATGTTAACATGGTTACTTCTACCTCTTTCTTTCAACTTGCATAGTCCGAAGGTAACTATTAAGACCTTTTGAATAGTCTGATGGTAATTGTTTCTTATTGAGCTGCCTTTCAAAATGGAATTCGGTCCCTGATATAGAGGGGTTCCTAATAATTTTAGGAGGCAGTTATGGGTGTTACCTATGGAACATTCTTCTTTTCTGAAAAGATTTTCTCATCAATCATTTTGAGCATGTGAAAATTAACATGTACTCTCATATGACAACCTATCTTTTTGGGTTGCAGAATTGTGGTTACGTGTGTTTAAGACTGCCATGTTTTCAGAAAATAGATGTAGATACCACCTGAATTCTGAAGATCTTTGCTAAAGTTGATATCTTGACATCAATCTCAAAAGTTATTGTCTTCAAATGTTGCTGATCTAGTGGGTTTCCATCCCCAGAGCAGTTTCCTCTCATCCTATTGGAATAAAATACTTTATTGTTATCCTGCTGCTTCTCTTGCCTGTGTTCTGAGTCTTCTGACCCAATTTTTCTTTTCCTCACAATCATCACTTCAGCCTCTACGGACAATTGAATATCCAATCTCTCCGTCACCTTTGGGAATTATTTTTTGATCGGCAAAATAAGCTTTATTAAAAAAAAAAGAAAAGGGAAACATAAGGAAAAACAAACTGGACTACACCAAGGAAAAGTTTACACCTGCATGAACTTGACCAGGGAAATCCCGAGCTCCCCACCCACCTACATCAACCTACCACCTCCCTCAAAGCTTCCACATCGAAATTTAAGCCCGCCCACTCCAATACCATCATCCGGATCCGCTCACAAAGACGCGCCACAGAAGAGGAGGAATCGTCAAATACCCTGGTATTCCTTTCCTTCCAAACCATCTATGAAATCGCCCCCGGAAGCACTGCCCAAATCGGCTCCCTGGCCCCATCACCTGTCATCTTAGGCCAATAGGATAAGAAGTTAAGAAAGGATGAGGAAAAGACCCAATCTACCCTCACACAGGAAAGAAAAAAACCTCATATTTCAAACACAATAGGACAGTGCAACAAAAGATGATCCACGGACTCTTCTGCTTGGAAGTACAAAAAGCATCGGTTAGCCAGTCGCCACCCTGACTCTTCTGCTTGGAAGCACAAAAAGCATCGGTTAGCCAGTCGCCACCCTCTGCTCTGTAAATGGTCACATGTTAGAATTTTATCCAGTATTGCATTCCATAAGAAGAAAGATACCTTGGATGGAATACGGGATTCCACACAATCCTATGAGGAAACCGCCTAGAGTGAACATGATATAAGGATTGAAAACAGGATCTAACTGAAAACCGGCCAAGGTTGCCTCGCGACCAAGTCCTGATGTCCTTATAATCTGCGCAAGGGGAAACCGATGCAACCCTCTCCAAAAGACGGGTCATATTCTCAATTTCCCAATCATTCAAATCCCGCCGCAAACTCGGACACCACACAACCCCTTCCCCTATTCTTTCAAAAGAATCTCCAACAAATGCCTTCTTAGCGGACGCTAATATGAACAAATTACCAAAGTCATCCTTCAACCGAGTGTTCCCACACCATATATCCAACCAAAACCTAACCTCAGACCCCCTCCCAACTTTAAAACGAGTATACGGAACCACTAAGTTGGCATTGGCCATGATTCCCTTCCAAAGACTCTGACCATGGGAGCCCTTCATCTCTCTCGGTGTCCAGCACGAAGATTCCCTATATTTGGCTATGATCACCGCACGCCATAAGCTATCCCTTTCCTCCCCGAATCGCCAAACCCATTTCCCTAACAATGCCTTATTGACTTGCACTAAGGATCTAAGATTCAAGCCCCTGTTCTCTTTGGACCTACAACATTGACTCCATGCCACTAAATGGTACTTAAATTTGTCCCCATGACCATTCCATAGGAATTCCCGTTGGAGTCTTTCAATACGAGCAACCACTAAGTGCAGTATTGTTAGAGTCGACATATAATAAGTAGGCAAATTACTTAAAGTGTTATGAATTGTGATTGACATAATTGCAAGAATTGATGTTCTTTACTATTGGCTTTGTATCTCGTTTAGTTTATTAGAAGTTCAGTTTGTTATGTCCGTTTAAGACGAACTTGAAAAGAAACAAAAGACAACTTAAACAACATACATTGAATCAATATTTGAAAGTGCTTAAAATAAAGTATACACTCAGACCAATCTATTAAAATTTAAAAGGCTCTGACCATATCTGGTGCCATAGCTAGTAACGTTATTAACGGACAAAAGTCAAATTGGATGCAACTCTTTAAATCATATTATGAACAATCAATACAATCGTGTTGTTAAGCAAAATATGGTTTGCATAATGGTGTGAATCACAGAATGGTGAAGGACTGAGTCATACTAAGAGATTGGAGTTTCAAAGTTTCAGTTTTACAGTTCCTCTTTAGGTTGGGACCAAACCAATCACCCAATGAGATCCCCCAACTTCTTTCTTCTTTTTGATAATCAATTTTCCATTTAGCATCTTCAGCTTATGATCACAATCAACTTTTTTAATCCTTGTCCCATTGTCTTTTGTCTCTGGATCAGGGTTTGGTCCCGGAAACCCTACATGGGGATGTGTCTTAATCTATTGTGTACCTTGATTTTGTGTTCCTCTAAATTCTAAATTTATATTTCTCTCGTGGAAAACCTTTTAAGTAGAATCAGCAAATAAGAACCTGATGGATGAACCAATCGAGAGAAGACCTTAACTGAAACTGGATAACACCCTTTGGCGTCTCAAATTTTCTGACCAATTGAAGTTGTCCTTTCCTAGACCAAACTATATGCAAGTTAAACCTTCTGAGAAAAGGCTTACCATTTATGTCATGCAAAAATTCTGCTGTCTATCAACAGTTTAAACTGATTCATTGGTGATTTAACCCAATGGTATATATTATAACTTCAATACTTTCAGAATAAACTCTGTAACTCTGAATTCTCCAGAAGAAAATTTTGCCTTGTTTATTGAAATTCCTGTTTTAACTACATACTGGAGGACCATTCTGATTTCTGCGAGCTTCATATCACCAAGAAAATTTCTCCATGTTTTCTTTTAAAATTTTCTCCATTTTTTAATGCTTCAAAGAGACCAAGAAAATCCAACAATAACCCCAAAGATAATTCAGAGTGAAACTTTGATGCGCTCAATCTCAATTGTCAACCTATGTTCTAGGTTGATGTTTTAGACTGTTTACAAAAGACCGGGTTTTAGTTCCTTCTTGATACTTTCAGTATTAGCTACAAGTATACCGATGAAAAAATAAAAATCTCGATAAAAAAAAGTTAGCTGCAAGTATTCTTGATGCTCGTGGCTTATCAATGAGACTTGATTGTGTGTATAATGCTTTATGTATTTTGTGTTGGAATACTATTGATTACTGCTCGAAGAAAAAGCTTAGAGTCATCTGCTGTTGGATATGAAACATATCATGGCGATTTCATTACAGGGTAGAAGATGCAATCGAGATATTGGAGTACATTCTTAAGGTCAGGGAAGAAAAGCTTGGGACGGCAAATCCTGATGTCGATGGCGAGAAGAAAAGGCTAGCCGAGCTCCTGAAACAAGCAGGCAGGGCCCGTAACAGAAAAGCAAAATCACTTGAAAACCTCCTCGATTCAAACTCTCAGACGAAGAAGAAAGAGGTACCCAAGAGGTGGTCTGGCTTGGGTTTCAAAACTTGAACTCCTTTTTCTCATACCTATTCTCTGTAACATAGAAGAAGAATGTGTAAAGGGGTCAAGATTGTAGCTTGGTGGGGCTTCCTGTTTCTTGAGCTTCAAATCCCATTTGTTTTATTTCTCTTGATTGTTTCTTTTGATATCTGAGTTGTGAATTTGAAGCTATTCACTGCAAAAAAGGGAAAAAAATGTTTCAGACATGTTGAGTGAATAAATATAAGTTTGCTCCTTATCACGTGTTCTACATCTTTTATGGAAAATTGGAAATAGAAAACCATTTTTCAATAATAATCTACACATTCTATTCATTTCAGGAGCGGAAAACTAGCTGTGCCGTAATTGTTTTTTTTGTTTTTTTTTGGGTAGCGGAAGGTGTCCCAAACTCTTCGAGGCAAGGACTAATCCCTTTGGGTGTCCGCACCGACCCACTCGGAATTTTTCCTACGGACACCAAGGTAAGTCGAGGAGTGGGAGTTGAACACAACCACAGGGAGCAAACTCATAATAGTTGCTATGAAGGGAACCGGAATCCCATCATTTGATGGTCCTCCAAGAAGATCTAGTTCAAGAAATAGTCCCATTCAGATCATCAAGATTAACTTCTTTTGGACCTTCCAATTAACTAGAAGTCTAATAGTATGTTTTCAGGGCATCCCATTCTCGAGCTAGACAGACATCAACCACTGACCAAGAAGCTACCAGCTGTTGCTGCTGATATCTGTTGTTGCAGGGACCCTAGTCCCTACCCATTAGATATCAAACTTGCAATCCTATTTATACCAAGAATACCACAGTGCCCCGCAAATCACGTTTTAACCAGAACAGGTTTAGATCAACCCGGCCTGTCCGGTTCTTTTACACAGCTCGTGCCCCACAAATCACTTGTTAACCAGAACAGGTTTAGATCAACCTAGCCAGTCTGGCCCTTTTACATAGCTGGGAATGGGTCTCGGATCATATTAGAGACAAAATCTCTCTCTCCCCCCCCCCACACACACACACACAAAAAGGATAGGCTTCAAAATATGAGCATATATGACATATACTTTGATAGGTAATTAACCAATTAATTTTTTAAAAATTCAAAAAAAGAAAGAAATATATAACATTAGATATAAGATAGAAATGTAATACAACTTGACAATAATAAAAATGGAAAATGTCAAATCTGAGCCTTTAGCTTAACAACAGAACAGTCACCAGATTGTGCAGTACAGAGAACTTGTTGTGAGCAATCTTTATGTTTGTTCTTCTTTAAGATACCCAGGCCCAGGCTTAAAGGGGTCAGATTCCATGTAAGCTTCTGGACGATAGATCCCAGCATCGTTCATACGGTTACTGAGTACATGCAGGATGGCTTTCTTTCCCCCATACTCATCTCGGTTATTCTCAACATATTCTTTCGCCTCAGCTGCTATCTCATTTACAAAATCGAACCGATTCTCTTCTGACAACAAGAGCCTCTCAATGTCCATTGTCAATAGCTTTCCCACTTCCTTTACCTTCCTAACCTGCTCTTCAAGGAAAGGTATTCGCTCCATCTTGTACTGTGCCTTGTCATCTTTCTTCATCTAAAACAAACAGAACTTTTGTTTTAGAACCTCCCATCAATGTCAATTAGTATAGTATATTACAAAGGTTCTGCCCTGATCATGATCACTTAAGCATGAAAGATAAAGGTTGCCAAAAAAATGAAGACAAAGTTCTTCATGATAAAATTGGTTGGGCATATAACAATTGGAAATTGAAAGTTCAAAGAAGAACACCAGAATTATACAAAAGTCTCTTCAATTTAAATCAAATTCTATAGCCTTTGAAATTTATATAGTAATGCCACTCATAGACGAAAATGGGATATCAGGACACTAGGCAGACAGACATGGATTAAAATCCCACCGAGCGGGTTGAAAAACTATATTTCAGTCCAGCCACAAGTAAAGCATCCATTTTGGAATGTATAGGTTGCATAGCTCCTTATGTTGCCTTCCACACATTAATACATTATTGTTAATTGTAATGCCTATTTGAGGAAGAGTTGTAGTAAGGAATATGAATCTGTCTACGAGTATGAATCTTAATACAGTAGCTGGATCAATGGAGACCAAGATGATGCCCCCACCATGTCCCAAACAAATGCATTCACCAAGCTCATTTTGACTAACAATTACTACACCCATAATTCCATCAAGATTCAGCTAAAAGCTCATCTTTGTTAAGAGATCCATAGAACATGAGATCCAAACTCTCCTTTTATGTTTCCAATAATAACTAAGTTAGTGTATGAAAAGGCAGAGGAACAAAAAAATATGCCACAAGGGAATAGCTGTAGTTGAGGATGATTGGAAGTCAAGATTTTGTTTGAAAATATCTCCCATGAAAAGCTTCAACTCCGTGAAGAATAGAAGTATTTCTAACCTTTAGCACAAAAAGCAAGGAACAAACACTAATGGTGAATGTTCTTTGAAGGTCCACATCCAAAATCACCATTTTATCCCTCTTCTAGTGTGATTTTCTTTAGAATATAGACTACCTAATCATCTGTGAATTAATCAATCTCCTCCTCACCTTTGAGTTCCCTCTTAAACTCACATTGCATTCCATCATACCCTCTACCTTCTCATGAAAATTCTTAACCCAAGATATGTTAATGCAATCATGGACACAACACATAACAGAATCCCCCCCCCCAAACACACACACAAAAATCATTAAAAAAATTCACATTACATAATAAGCCACTTGATATCTAACGAATTTCCTACAACAAAAGGCTTCTTCGTTTTCACAAACAGAATGCTTCTACACATTTACAATTGGCCTATGACCCAGAAAGTGCCCACCTTACCTAAGAACAATCTGACTACTGGGAGAGAAAGCGATTTCCCGCTTAACGAATCTGGATGCTGTAGATGTAAAAAACAAATGTTTTTAAATCAGACGCATAGTATTATGAACCACATTGACGCATGGCCATAATTTCAATCCGGTCCAGTGTCAGTAATCACATTAGTTTTATTACTAGTTTTTTGGTAGCAATTATCGCAAAATGAAGGCACTGACAGACAATAGTTGTTATCATTTACATAGTTTCGCTTTGCATATAATCTCAACATTTTTGTGTCCCATACCCTTCAAGGCAAGGACTAGTCCCTTTGGGTGTCTGCACCGACCAACCCACACGGAATTTCCCCTACGGACACCGGGATAAGTTGAGGAGTGGCAGTTGAACACACAACCACAGGGAGCAAACCCGGGATGCTAGCCAACTGCTCTTACTCCAAATAAGTAAGTTTCTTTACAACTTTGGTAATTAAAGAAGTCGAAAAGAGTACTATTTCCAAACTAAGTCATAGCTTCAAAAAAGAAGTTAAACATCAAAAAGCTCACAGATTAAAGAAAGATATGGGTAGGGTTTCTTGATACCAGTTTTCTACGCCGCCATACTCGTCTCCCACTACCACTGTATTGCGAAGATTCCTGCAATTAATTAATAAAGAAATAAATAAATCAAGAATAAATTCTCCATCAAAAGAAAAGTAAACAAGAGAAATAGATAGAGAGATTGGATTTGTTTCTAACCTGTGCCCTAACGGACAAGTTCAGACGCACTACATTTCCTGCTTTCACTTCAATCTTCTGCAACAGAGAAGCATAGATAATTAGAAATGAAAAAAAAAGAACACAAAACAGAGATTCTAGGGTTTCTGAGATGATGAATTAAAAAAATAAAAAAGATAAAGTAATTACAGGGGAAGGTAAAGGTGATGAGCGGATGAAGTGAGGAATGGAGAGAGACATGTTTCAGTTTCTGAACCTTATCGACTCTCGCCTTTATACATTGGCTGCTGCTCGTATCTAAGCTAACACTCCTCGATGGATTTTGGACTCGGGACATATAAGGGCTGTCAATCCGGCCCGGCCCACCTAGGCCTGTAAAATTTAGGGTTTTTTTTTTATGCATAAAACGCGTAGGCCCAAAGAAAATAGGCCTTTGCTAGAATGGTGAAGAGTATGACAAAGGGTAATTTTGATTAGCCCACCCGACTACATGATCAAATGTCTTTCCCTTTCATCCCCTTTATGCCGACTGAAGAGGCTGGAGATACAGAATTTGTTCCTACCTCATTGGGACTTGATGATATAGGTGTTTGATGAAGCTATTAACACCCCCACAACACGTACACAAGCACGAATTTCAGCATCATCATCATCATCTAAATCTACTACAAAGAAGAGGGGGGGATCAACAAGTTGAATGGCTGGTGCACCAGTAGAGATGGAATCAATCAAAAATTATATGTCAGTTAAAGGAGAACGGCTTTATGCTAAGAAAGTATATGAAGAAGTCTCAAAGGTAATAGATCTTACTAGAGCAGAACAGTTAGATGCATGCCAAAGGTTTATAAGTGGAAGAGTTGACGAGATTCCCTTGTTAAAGGACCTTTCTGATGAAGAAAAGAAGGATTGGATATTATTGCTCTTGAGTCATCCCCTTTATTAGGATCCATATCAATAGTTTAATTAGTTTTGAAACATTTTAAAAATATTTTTTAGAAGACATGTGTTCATATTTTACATGCTTTTGATATATGTTTTTAATGGTGGTTATGGTAGTATGGATGTATTTGGATAAGGAATTCGTTATATGATTTGATCATTTTAGCATAACATAATATTGATATTTTGATAATGGATAACGAATTTGTGTAGATATATTGGTATGCATAAAGTTTATCCAAATAGTGGAATTTTGAATTCTGCAATTTAATTTCATATATTCAATAACACATCCAAACGATAGAATTCTGAATTCTGTGGAATTCAATTCAATGGTTTTTAATTTCATGGAGTTCAATTCTTTGGATCAATTCCAATTCTACAAATCCAAACGCACCATTAAGTTATATATATATATGAGAAAGAGAGATTGCAATGATCTCATTGTTGAATACTTGCAATTGGCATGAACTAGAAGCTGATAGCCTGAAGCACATGAAGTAGGCATTTTAAGACGCACGCATTGTGCACGAACAAACTGATGATGTTCATATGTGTGGAGGCAATCACATGTATTTCCTCTTTTTGTTCCGAAACAACTTTATACACTCTTCCTGTCATGCTAATGTTGAAACTGTTGTAGTCCAGCAAATCCTAGTTAAGCTAGATGACATGAGCCAATTTGCAACACAAAATGCATGTCCGTGTCACATTGTAACCATGACCAACCTGTCGAAGAATCATTATAATCATCCCCAAATCGCTTTCATCACTTGGTAGTTAGTAGTGATTGATCCAATCCAAAATGATGATGATACGAACAAGAATCAGACAGTGATAAACATTATACTGTTGAAGACATGTAGCATTTTTTGTTCTATTTATTTAAAAATATTTTTCAATGTTTAAACTATATAAACAAATAATGTTTACTCAATATGGATAAGGATAAGTTTAACCTAAATTCAAGGAAGAATGTGGTTCTCAACTCACTACCTTTAAATGCTAGTTTTGACAATTGGAAGCAATTGTCTGTCTGTCTGACGATTTGAGCTACATCATCCTCAGTCCAAAAAATAACTATGAAGGAAGCAATTACTGTCTATCTGAAAATTGTACACTAGGGTTTTTGAGAATCTTGAAGACAGTGCCATACCCCTCTCTCATATTAAATCTACACCTCCATGTTTTTTCTTTGTAATGCACTTTTTTCTATAATTATAAGATTGTCACTGCCATATTGTAAAAAGAGAGCTCCACTTCAATGCCATGAAACAGATCTCCGATTTGTATTTAATCTGTTTTGAAGCGTTGGAGTAGAGCACTCCTTTTTACACTATTGAGGTGATACTTTTGTAATTAAGGAGAGAGGCAGGGCAGTTTTGTAATGCAATTTTTTCTTCATAATTATAAAATTGTCGTAGTATAAAAAGGGAGCTCCATTTCAATGCCCTGATTATGGGTGTATCCAAGTCGAGCCAGCTCAATCAAGCCAAGTTCAAGCTTGGATATTTGGCTCGATCGAACCAAACTATTTTTTTAGCTTGAAATGTGTTCAAGCCAAGCTCGAACTAAGCTTGTTTGATTCAGTTCGAGTTTGAATCAATTCGAACTCGAGCCAAGCTATTGTATTCGAGCCGAGCTTGAGCCAAACTCGAGCCTGGCTTGAAATAGTTCAAGCGGCTCGAATAGACCCCTAGTCGAGAAGCATAGCTAAGCTTTGTATATAATCTGTCTTTCTTTCTTTCTTCGAACTATAATAGCCAATACTTGTCACATAACCAGATTTTTAAATGATTTGGACAGTTACATTAGTAAGCTTATGAGAGACTCAAACCAAACCTCACCACCTGGTCCACCTCCTATTTAACCATCTCTCCTGCTTGAAATTGTCACACACCTTAGTTTTTCTTCTTTCTTAAGCTTTTTCTTCCTTCTTTCTGTCCAAACATGGTATCTGAAGATACTGCTCGAATTGCCGTTGGCGTTTTAGGTGGGTGAGCTAGGTGTATATTGAGGTAGAAATGTAGAATACATAGTAATTTATTTTTGCTTCTCGATCTTTAATTATGTGATCGCCTAGGTTTGGTGGATCTGATATTGATCTTCTAATTTTGTTTATTAAGAGAGCTATTGTTTGCTTCAGTTCTTCATTAGTTCTAATCAGAACTGAAAATTTCACATATTGTTTTTTTCATCTATTTTGACATGAGTTTATTTTTGCTCATTTGCAGGAAACATCATTGCACTTATATTGTTCTTGTCACCAGTGTAAACTTGGATTCTGATTTTGCGTATTAGATGTTAATCAATCTTGGATTATTACAATTCTTCAATTTAGAACTAATGGGGTTTATATTTTCATAAATTTTAGGCCAACTTTTATTCAAATATGGAAGAAAGGATCAGTTGAGCAGTACTCACCAGCTCCATATCTGGCCACCTTTCTCAACTGCATGCTTTGGATCTTGTACGGACTACCAATTGTGCACCCCCATAGCATGCTAATCATAACCATTAATGGGTCTGGCTTCATTATCGAGCTCGCGTATGTGATCCTTTTCATCCTTCATTCTGATGGAAAAAAGAGGCTCAGAGTGCTAGTAATGTTGCTTGTGGAGTTCGCATTTGTGGGTATTGTTGCTATTCTTGTTATGACAGTCGTTCATTCGTACGAGCGTCGCTCTCTGGTAGTCGGAAGCCTGTGTGTTTTCTTTGGCACTCTCATGTATGCTGCACCCCTATCAGTCATGGTTAGTGTTCGCAATTTAACATACCCCCTTGTGCCTATCTTTTTTCTTTTGTATGTCAGTTCATGAGGTTATACATATTCATTTCCGGACTTTGCTACTGAGACCGCAAAAGGGCCAAGACCACCGAGACCGTGCATGCATGCACGTGGGGCCCACGTTCACATGGTAGGCCCCACCTGCAATCCCTTGCATCCATGCACGGTCTCGGCCCTTCTGCGGTCTCAAAATCATTTCCCTTCATTTCTGTGCTATATTTATTTAGCGAAATGCTATTGAAAACGTAAAGGGTCGAGACCACACCGAGACCATACATCACATGCACGGATTTCAAAATTTCATAAACGGATTTAATGAAATTTTGAGATCCGTGCATGTGATGCACGGTCTCGGTGTGGTCTCGGCCCTTTACGGTCTTAGTAGCAAAGTCCATTTATTTATAGGGAAATGCTTCAGGGCCGAGACCGTGCTGCCGAGCAAGGGATTTCAGGTGGGGCCCATATAAAAATGGGTGGGGCCCCACCTAAAATCCTTTGCTCAGCAGCACGATCTCAATGGTCTCGACCCTAAGACAGTCTCATAGCAAATTCCATATTTATTAGGGTAAATTACACTCACCTCCTCCTCCCCTGAGGTTTGGTGAAATTTCAGAAATCTCTCCTCTAGTTTCTGAAATTAGACTGCCAGACTCTTAATATTAATGCTGTTAACTAAAGTTACCATTTTTCCATTTTACCCCTGTTACAGTATTACTTGATTGAGGAAACATGTCTTTACCGTTTGAAAGCCCAACCAAAGAAAAACATAAACTCCCAAGTCACCACGTGTCCCTTTTAATACCCACTAACTATGATTAAGATTTACTCACCCCTAGGGTTTATCCATCTAACCTTAGTTTTAGGGAAAAAAATAACCTTCGGTTGGTTATACTTAACCGCAATTAAAGAGGGCTCTACAAGCCGCCATGTGTCCCTTTTAACACCCACTAATTGTTGTTAAGATTCACTCATCCCTAGGATTCATTAATTTAACCTTGCTTATAAGAAAATAACATAAAAATATTAATGTTAGGTTAATTATATTTAACCACAGTTAAAGGATCTCTATAGGCCGTCACGTGTCCCTTTTAACACCCACTAACTATGGTCAAAACTCACTCACCCCTAGGGTTTTCATCCATCAAACCTTGGTTTTTAGAAAAAAAATCGTAGGTTGCTTATGCATAACCACAATTAAAGGGAGCTCTAAAAGCCGCCATGTGTCCCTTTTAACGCCCACTAACTGTGGTTAAAATTCACTCACCCCTGGATTCATCCATTTAACCTTGATTTTTAGAAGAAAAGAAACCTTAGGTTGATTATGCTTGACCATAATTAAAGGGGGCTCTACAAGCCGCCATGTGTCCCCTTTAACACCCACTAATTGTGCTTAGATTCACCCACCCCTAGGATTAATCCATTTAACCTTGCTTTTAAGAAAAAAATAAAAATATTAACCTTAGGTTAATTTTTAACCACAATTAAAGGATCTCTATAAGTCGCCATGTGTCCCTTTTAATACCTATTAACTATGGTTAAGATTCACTCACCCTTAGAGTTCATCTATCTAACATTGGTTTTTAGAAATATATATATATATATATATATTTTATTTTGGAAATATATATTAACCTTAAGTTGATATTATTAACTTTGGTTAGAAACCAATTATCATTTATTTTATTGAATTAACTAACCTTGTGTTGAAAAAGGGTAATTTAGACATTTTAAAATGATTAATTGATAACATCATCAAAGTTCTTCCATAAAGTAATGGTAAACTTAATAAAAGGGGGTATATGTTACAGACCACCAAAGTTGAGGGAAGGGCAGTGTAATTTCAAAAACTAGAGGGGAGGTTTCTAAAATTTCACCAAACCTCAAGGGAGGTGAGTGTAATTTACCCTATTTATTAATGCAAGAACACCTATTTTAAGGCACATTCAGCCCATGCCTACACGTATTATCATCATTGACTCGGTAGTATCTGGTAAGGGCACTGTCAACTTCACTGTGTCTGCTGCCCACGCCATCTACATACCCCAATGAAAGAAGCCCAACACAGCTCGGCATCGCTCCCCATGTTGAAAAATAGAATAAGACACCACTGTCTTCTAAAAATACCTTTAAAAGTATGAAGCTGGCAATAGCCTCGCCATCTACTACTGGGGAGGATCCCAAATCATCATCATTCACTCACTCTCATACTTATGGGTGTGTTTACGTCCATGCCCAAAAGGCACAAACCCTAACCCTAAAATGCTTTTAGGGTTCCACACAAGCACATGAGGAAAATGTTAGATATACACACTTTGTAAGGTCACATAAATTGTTATTATTTAAAAACTAGTGGATGGCACGTGCGATGCACATGAGAGAGAGAGGGGAAGGGAAGAGAAGAGAGACTGGGAAGAAGGATCCTAACTAGTGAGGGCATTTTGATAATAAATTAAAAAAAACTAAATATTTTGGGTATAGAAACTTGAGGGACTTTTTAGATTTAAAAAAATTGTGAGGGACACGTTAGTATAAAAAGAGACATTTTGAAAACCAAAAAGTCATAATTTTTCTCTTGAAAAGTAGAGAGAAGATAAGGATAAAAATTTTAGAGAATCATAGAGATAAAGAATGATTATTATTAGTTGTAATTGATATTACTTCAATACTCTTACTAACTTTTCTCATGTAACCTTACTAACTACGTTAAGAGTAAGTTATATACCATGAAATTAGGACTTATTAAGAATATTAGAAAAAAATCAACCAACTTTTTAACCCCGCCTTTCTCATTATAATAGTAGAGAGTAGAGATAGAGACTTGCATATTTACACATGAATACTCTTTATGAGTCAAAATGTTATTGGTCATTTGAAGTCATGGGTTACAAAGATCATTGTTGCTCAATTTTGCTCAAACTCTGAAGATTAATATTGACGTATTAGTGAAAGCAAATTTAGGGTTAGGATTAAGGTTAAGGTCCAAAAGGACTACTAAAAATCTTAACCCAAACCCTAGTCCTAGAAGCGCCACTGGGGTTAGGGTTTTCGGCGAACTGAAAATCATTGTTACCGTTTTCATGTAGTATAATTTGGGAATTGTTCCCTCAGAAAATATTTAATTCAATCACATTTTCTCAATTTTATTTTAATTTTTGAATCTGGATTTTCTTTATGGGTTACAGAAAGTGATTAATGGAGAAGTGAATATGTTATGATGCAGAAACTGGTAATTACTACGAGAAGTGTGGAGTACATGCCATTCTTCCTCGCTCTTGCCTCCTTTGCCAACGGCATTTGCTGGACTTCTTATGCTCTCATCCGTTTCGACCTCTTTATCACTGTAAATTACAACACTACCATCCCTTTCTAGATTAATGATTCATAGACGTGATGTAATGCATGCTTGCCACGTGGTCTACGGCTGTAAAACTCACAAACACATGCGATGCACGTAATAACTACTTATACTGTTGTTTAGAGCATAAGCGCAGGTTAGAGTTTCTCATACGCGATTTGTGGTGCTCTTCAGATTCCAAACTGTCTCGGGGCATTATTCGGGATGGGGCAGCTGATACTGTACGCTACGTTCTATAAATCTACGCAGCGACATTTAGAGGAAAGGAAACGCAAAAGTGAGACGGGATTTGCTGGGGTCGTTGTGGTTGGAGACTCCAACAAGATATGCAGTGCACCTCAAAGTGTGGTCCTGTTTTAGAGACCCAAAATACGTGATGCACACACCACCACCGTCCGATGAGAGTAATAGTACCATGAAAATAATACATGTATGCATCATGATAATCTGTGCATTTTAGCTTGTAGCCTTCATTCACCGTTATAATTTATAAATCCTAGATTTCAAAACAAAAAAAAAAATCATGATCTAGTTCAAATGTTTTTTTTTTTTTTGTTTTGTTATTGTTCTGTGGTCCGGATTCCATCTGTTAAATAGATCTGAAAATATAGAATCCGAATTTGATCCGACAAACTTGTAAACTTATATAGATGGATCCCATCTATTGATGGAGGAACCAGCTCTCAAATCTAACCGCTAGGAATCACAAATCAACTTCTTTATTTTTATTTGAAGAATGCTGAGCATACACTCACAATCCCTACTCTCACCATCTTTAATTAGTACTAGTTGGTTGTACACATGCTAAGCATGTGCACGCTAGCACAAGCTTATTGATTAGGAAGATATTTTTGGTATTAAATTTTTTTTATGAGATTTGTAGGGAATAAAAAAAATTAATAGGGTATTTTTGGTATCAAACTAAATCATGAGGGTTATTTTGGGGTATCAAATTCTTGTTATGTGACGTGTTGGGAATAACAATAAATAATTAGGGATATTTTCTGTATCAAATTGAAAATAATAAAATTATGAGAAGTATTTTGGGTATAAAATCTTGTTATGGGACATGTTGGGAATAAAAAAAATTAGGTGTGGTATTTTTGATATCAAATTCTTGTAAGGGATGTGTTGGAATAAAACAAATATGAAAGTTATTCTTGATATCAAATTCTTGTGACGAAAGGTGTTTGGAATAAAAATAATCATGACGTGCAAGCTTATTAATTAAGAGGGTATTTTCGGTATTAAATGTTTGTTATGACATGTGTTGGGAATTTAAAAAAAATTATGAGGGTATTTTCAATATAAACAAATTCATGAGGGGTATTTTTGGGTATCAAATTCTTGTTATAGGACATGTTGGGGATAAAAATAAATTATGAGGGATATTTTTGGTATCAAATTAGGAATAATAAAATAATGAGAGGTATTTTGGGTATTAAATTCTTGTTACAAGACATGTTGGAATAAAAAAATCATGCGGGATATTTTCAATATCAAATTCTTGTTAGGGATGTGTTGGGAATAAAAAAATTATGAAGGTTATTCTCCCTATTAGATTCTTGTTATGGGACGTGTTTGGAATAAAAATAATCATGAGAGGTATTTTTGGTATCCAATTCTTAGTTGAACATTTTAGTATTTTTGTGGTTGTGCCATTCAACTGTTGTCTAATACAAATGATATACGGTATGGATGAAGGGTATAATTGGAAATAACATATAATAGCGAAGGGTATTATTGGAAAGGAAAATGTAGGTTTGAGTGTAGTTGATATATTAGCAAAAGTAAAAGGGTATAATAGGGAAGAGAAATATTGGTTAACACCAACTACTCTCTTTTATCATACGTTAATAGAATACAAGAGAAATGCTAGCCCAACCGAAACTTTCCAATCTCTCACTATGGTTGGGACGTGTCACTGCTTTCTTGTTACCGTTACAATGCGTTTAGGCCATATCTTCCTCTAATAAAAAATCTTATTTGAACTTTGATTTAGTAACAGCAAGTGTCACCATTTCATAATGCTATGTTTGGTTGCTGAGAAAATTGATGAAAACATAGAAAAGAAAAGAAAAGAAAAGAAAATTTTGGATTTTTAATATAATTTTTTAGTTGTGTTTTGTCTAATTTTCCTTTTCTTTTCCATGTTTTTACTTATTTTCTCGACAACCAAACACAGGGTAAGTGAAAGTGGAAAATTTTCAAAATCCAGGGCTAGCACTACTCAAAACAAATGACTTAGGGCCCACAGATGGGATACAAAGTAATTTGTTTGAGCTATGTTAGCCATGCTCTCGGCCAAAATCCAACACCTGTTAAAGTAAGGATAAATGTTGATTTTTGATTTAAAGCAATGACACATTTTGGCAACGACACATGTTGATTTTTGGTTAAGAGTAAAAAATGCCTAAAAATAAGGCTAGTACAGTTCTTTGTTTTATTTTTCTGAAAAAGGTGAGAGTATGCTTAACACTCATTTTCCTTTTCTTTTTTTCTTTGTGCTGCAATGTGGGTATAAGACGTGGGAGTCAGACTCGAGTATATTGGGTCCGGTTAGGGCCAAACCAGTAGAACCAAAGCAACAGTTTGTTCATGACTATCAACTAACCCTACTTTCAAGTTTCAACTCTAGGTGCCTAAGATCTTCTCAAGTTGATAATAGGTTGAATTGGGTTGTGTGAGGTTTGTATAAGTTTTACAGTTGAGAACATATATTTAATATAGTTTAAATACAAAGAGGAGCTCTACTTCGCAGAGTTGAGCAAAGCTCCCCTTTTTACATTGTGACGGTGGCAATATTGAAATTTTGTGTATTGCCAAATTGTCACGGCCTCTCTCAGGAATTACAATTGTGCCACTACCCTAATGTAAATAGGGGAGCTCCACTTCAACGTTGTGAAGTAGAGCTCTGGCTCAAATTTAATCTCTATTCAATAACTTAAAAGTGCTTAAAACTAGTAACACGTAACTATCAAAAATTGGAAAGAAAAATCCAGGATTTTTTTTTGATGTAAAGAGTACAAACAACAAAATCCAGGAAAGTTTAAAGTGTTAAAAAAAAGTTCGATACCTAAACAAAATGATCCTTTATATTTTTAGCTAATTGTATAAGCAAAAGGAGAATGGGATATGTTTGTAAATTGCAAGCCCCTTTGTTTTAAACAAGCAAAGGAATAATACATAAGACTAGGGGTGTCAATAGCTAGGGTAGGCTTAGTGTTACGCGCGTATATTTAGTCCCATGCCAACCATGTACTAGGCGTTGTTGGGCCATTGGTGTGGGAGTAGGCAGCATCTAAAGTGGCTAGTCAATTTGATTGACAAGCGTTCCATGACAAGTGATATCATAGCCAACCCAGAGACATCGGGGGTTGGAACGGATTCATAGCACTTTGGGATCCAAATGGTGGATCCTCCTGACGAGGGCATCAATGATTTAGGCGGGGGAGCCTATTACGCACGTATGTTTAGTCCTACATCAGCCATATTTGGAGCGTTGCTAGGCCATTGGTGTAGGAGTAGGCAGCATCTAAAGTAGCTAGTCATTTTAGTTGGCAAGCACTCTGTGACATTAGGCATGTGTAAATAGCCAGCTCATTTACAACATCGAATTTGGCCCATTCACAAGAAGGATATTATTTTTGCTCAACTAATAAGTACAATATTGATCACAGACACTTGATTCTTTTTTCTTGGACCAACAAAATAGAGGTTGAATACTTACAAACTAGCATCCCATAGAAAGTTGTAGAAAAAAGCTGTTGACTATAAAGCAGTTGCTTGTCCGATTGAGGCTTGAACTCAAGCCCATCCCTACATTAGGCTAAGTTGAGATTTTTGAACCAAATTCCATCAAAAATTTTAAAAATTTCTGCCCAAGCCCACAATCAGGTTGGGTCACGCTAAGATTGCCACTTTAAGAAATCTATCAATAGGCAACAGAAATTTAGAAACGGAATAAAAATAGTTGCTAATACATAAGTTATTGTGATGGAAATAGTACTGTCACTAATGGGTCGTCTCTAATGCCTATTTCTACATTTAATTATTTGTTAAACCAAATTTATTTTTAGAGACGGTTGTAATTCGTCGCTATTTAGCAATGGAATATGATTAGCATCTTTAAAACTTAGTAGACTATTAAAGATGGAAATAATTTGTCACTGATCAGTAGATTTCTTGTAGTGTGCCCAAGTTTCACCCTAGTGGGTACATAGAATCTACTTTTTGAGTTTACCAAAAAGAAAAAGTAAAATGAGTTTACGTCTTGAAACCAAGCTAATTTTAGAATGATAATGAAACCGACCAACAAAACATGTTGCAAGGACCAATGCAACAATTTATTTATTTGTTTATTGTGTTATGGTAATACATAATCTGTTATTTGGTTATTTGTTGGAGTTGGGATCATAGCCAATTGCGATAACTTGATAGAGTTCAACCGCACCCACAAGTCAATTACACGTGCTCCTTTTAACCTTTATTAATTGTGGTTAAGGTTTACTAACCCGCAAAGTTCAACAATCAAACATGGTTTTTAGGTAAAAATATTAAAATTTTGGGGAAAATACATTTACACCCCCTGAGGTTTGACAAAATTACACATAGACTCCCTTAGTTTTCGAAAAATACATTAGGCACCCTTACTTTTCAAACTAATCACACTTACACCCTTTCCGTCAGTTGATTGTTAATCAACTGACCATACCTGCTGATGTTATGCAATAAAGTCTAAAAAATTTCAAAATTACCCCTTGAATCATTTTGGGAAAAATAAATTTACACCCCTTGAGGTTTGACGAAAATACACATATAGAGAGACCCCCTCAGTTTTCAGAAAATATATTAGACATCCTTACTTTGCAAATCCAACATACTTGAAATGTAATCGTGAACCTAAACTGAAATTTAATCACAAAAATTTCATTAATTCTCTTTTTTTCCTTAAGGATGAGCGAATTTAACACATAATGAGTGTCAAACAGCACACGTGGTAGTGTGTGTTCTATATATGCTATAAAAAAAATCCCTTGGTAATTAGTCTCACATTGGTGGGTTACTACCTTCCTTGTGAACCCTTAATAGCCCCACCTGCCCTCTTTTTTGAGGGTTGTGTGGGTGCTCTGCTTTGTTGCAACAGGGTGTGTATGTGTGTGTTGTGCAAGTGTGTGTTCTATGTATGCTATCCAAAAAAGAAAAAGCACAGATGACAAACTAGGATGGTGTGTGCTTATCATCCAATGAAATGTGGAGATGCATGCTATATATCACCTCCTTAGTGAAACACATTAGCACACACCGATTAAAGAAGTTATGCCTGAGTGTAATACTCGAGCATCTGCGATAGAAAATCCATTGCATAACAAGGCACACCCCCCCCCCCCCCCCCTCCTCAATCAATGTAGTGACCTAATTAATTACATCTATAGGGTATTTCAGTAATTTTCTTGTGGGCGTTTGACTATAGTAATTAATCTGAGTTGAAATTAGGATACCTTAAATCAAGGATAACTCAAGTATGGTTTTAAATAGGGGTTGAGACCAAACACCATTCACAATGGCAATCTTGTAAATTCATAACTTGAGTTTGTATAGAAGCATAGAGTAAAACCTAATAAGAAAAAAAAAACTAAAAAGCCAAACAAAATATGAGAATGTATGAAGAGGAGGAAGGTGGTGGTTGATGGGTTTTGGGAAGACATTAGGGTTGAAGACTCGATATTCAAGTGGAGTAAGGGTTGATCCAATCAAGGCGATTGTTTCTTTTGATTCATCTCCAATCATTCAAAAGCTTAGGAAAAAGTCAAGTAAATACTTTGTTAGATTAGTATGATTCGTGTTTATTCATATTGTTATTGTGTTAGTATATTATATTTAATGAATCTATGTTGAAAATTATGAGTTGAGGAAAGAAAATAGGAAATTTTGATATTTTTCTCGGGATTTATCGCATCTCGCTCAAACGAGGAGCTACTATTACACGCACAATAAACTCAATTGTGCTTAGGTTCTGAGTTGGCTCAAGCAAGTTGGTATACGCTCAAGCGAGTAATGGTTACCTCAATCTAATTGATATTAACTTGAGCAATAAATATTTGGCTCTAGTCAAAATCACTGAATTTTAGAAAAAGTTGTGTGCTTTCCAATTATGATATGAATGTCACATGTATGATGTTAGCACTTTGAATGTCTGTCATTTTGCTCATTAAATACTTAGATATAATGATGAAATCATTATAAAATGATAACAATTGATACACCTAAACAGGCAAAGGAATACATATTGTGTTATAATTACTTGGACTTAGTCTCCTTTCCTATGGTGATATGAAACGATATAGTAAGGGAGTTATGAATTAATATTATGAAGTTATAATGATTGTTAAACCTAGAAATTTAGGGTCTGTTGGGGTGCGATGTGTTCAATCTCCAAGAACGGGTACTTGGGAGAGTTGTGTATAATCCTAAAATGAGTATTCGGCAATGTTATGTACAACCACAAAGATGGTGAACTGTGTGAATTGAGTGAAACCCCAATTCCCCAATTGGTTTGAACCATGTGTGACTCCAATGGATGATTAACTAGGGTGTAGTTGTGTAAGAGTTGGGTGTGATGTGTGTAAGGGTGATATCTAGCCGACCCAAGTAGCAGGTTGTTCAGGATCGACTCATTATACTCAAGAGTTGTTCAAGCTCGACTCGAGCTCCTCAATTGGTGTTCAAGCTCAACTCGTAAAATGTATCACGAACTTGAGCTCGGCTTGAGTATCATATGTTGTATATAAAATCTTGAAACTTGTTTTGGCTTGTCTAGAGCTCAGCTCGAGCTCAAATTTGAACTAATTTGTCACCTAACTCAAAGCTTAACGAGTAGAGATCTCATTACCCTTTTATAACAAAAATTTCCCTAAGCATTTAATGTGGCTCCAATGTGGGAATAAGTCTTCCAAAGGATCATCAACTCATTCTACTCTCTTTTATAAGCAAAATTTCTCCCAAACCTTTCATGTGTTTTCAACATGGGACTAAAATCCCTTTGTAAATTGTAACACAGATGTGTTCCAATTTACAAAGGGATTTTAGTCCCACATCGGAAACATACGAAAATTTTGGGGGAAAGTTAGGCTACAAAGATACATCGTTAGCCTCGTAAGTCATTGATATCTCACTTAGCTTCTTATGTAATCGAGCCGAGCTTTTAACGATCCGAGTAGGCAGGGCTGTCAAAGGGCTGGGTAGGGGTAGGGCTGGGGTCAGCCCTAGCCCTACCCTTCCCTATAAGAGTAGGTCCCTAGCCTTGTCCTCAAGGGTCGAGGTCGAGCCAAAGGGTTAGAAGAAAGAGCGGGAATTTTTTTGTCATCTAAGAGATTTTTTTCTACACCGACTGTTAACCTGACATGAAAATGGATACCCTCCTCTTTATTTGGGCTTGGGATCGACATTGTAACAAAAAAACAATGGCAAAGTTTTTAAAAAAAATTCCTTGTTAGTGACAGGCAAACATAATAAAATAAAACTATATAGAATAAATTTTACAGTATGTTTAATTATCTATATCATCCATTAATATATCTAATTTTGACACTTCTTTTAACTCTAACTCATTTTATTTAGTTCTACGAATCCAATCTTGACAACAAACTAAGGCTTTTACAGTGTCAGATTTTAAACAACTTCTAAACTAGTCTAGTACTCTTCCTCCAGTGCTAAAAGCAAACTCAAAAGCTACTGTTGTCACTGAAATCGTTAAAATATCATGAGCCATCATTGATAAAATTAGATATTTTTTTGAATTAATTTTCCACCAAAGTAATATATCTAATTCGTCAGATTTATCTATTAGCTCTTCCAAATACTGATCTTACTTCTAAATTAGTATTTTGACTCATTTCTTCTTCAAATCTCAAGAAATCTTCATTTTTTCTCTTTGAACTTGTTGCAACAATATTCTCCCCACTTGACTTTGAGACATTAGGAGTACTAAATCTAGCACTATATTCCTTATACAAATCTTTAAGAATCTTAAGGGCTTTATCCTTTCGTATCTTCGTTATATCACTTTTCTCAAATAACTTTCTCAAAACTTATTTTAAATACAATTATTTATGTTGAGGATAAAAAAATATAGCAAATTCAAAAATCAGATTATAATCTTCCAATTATATATCAAATTTTATTTTCATTCTTGTAGCTATATCACAGAGCAAAAGATCTTCACTATGTATTTTCTCCATTAACTTAATATGTATCTTAACCAATTCTTCTAAAAATAAATGTATAGTTGAGTATTTAGTTCCAAGATAATATATTTGTAACTTCATAAATTTTTAATAAAAGCTCGCATATAATCTTTTCATGATTCCACTCATCATCTAAAGGATTAATTTTATAGTTTGAGTCTATTACTTCTAATCGAGTAAAAACTTTCCTAAATTCTGATGCAAACTCTAGCATAAGATAGGTGAAGTTCCATCTCGTAGAAACATCGATGGGTAACCCCTTAATAGTATTTAACCCTAATTCACTAACAAGTTCCCGAAATTTATGTGTTCGTGATGTTGATTTTAATAAATTTTACTGAATCCTATTTTTTTTCCAATAATCGGGGCTTATTTATCTCAACTCATCTTGCACAATAAAGTCGAGGATATGTACAGAATAACGCATATAAAATAACTTACCTTCTAATGGAAGAACTTTTTTATAGTAAGATGAGTTTTCATAACTCTTACAATACAATCATTTGTACTACAATTGTCTAAAACTAAACTAAATATTTAATCATCAGATTTTCATTTCATTAAATTTGATTTAATAGTTTCAGCTAAAATTAACCCTGTATGGGGTGGATCAACATTAATAAAGTTGATTATTTGTTTTTTAAGATTCCAATCAGAATCGATATAATGTGTTGTAATAGCCATATAAGCTGATGTTTGGTTGGATGTCCACATATCAGATGTGAGACTAATTCTCGATAAATTACTTTCGAATTTTTTTAACAGTTTTGATTTTTCTTGTTTATAAATTCTCATGCAATCAGACTTGATGGTGTTATGTGACACCATCTTAAATAAAGATTGTAATACACTACTGTAATAAATAAACTTTAATGAGAAACTATATTAAATGGATACTCATGTTGAGTAATCATTAATGCAAATGCTTCTCGACACTTGTTTTGGTCAAATTTATGGGCTGTAAGACCACTACCCTGAAAAGACGACCTCAAGAGTGGTTGTTTAGGGTCAAGGTTTGGTCTTTTTGGACATGTCGATTCTAGGTATCTTTTAATGTGATTGACTCCATTTTTAATAGTATTGTCCAGTTCTGTGTTACAATGGTTACATATAGCAAAGCGTACATTTTTTTTTTTTTAACCATCTTTTCCTTTTTCTACTTACTACCTTTTGGGTGAAATGATCCCAAATTATTGAAGTTTTTCTAGATTTCTTTTGCACGGGTTCAAGATCCTTAATATGTAGCTATGAGGAAGAGGGTGATGGATGAAGAGGGTTCTCGGGATGTGTTATGTTCCTCCTCTAACTTCCACAATTCTAGGATCCTCGGGATGAACACCTATTGATGACTCAACTAAGGGAGAACTCGCATTAGTACTAGTATTGAGAGTTGACATTTTACCCTATAAATCAGAATATACTCAACAAAATCAGAATCTAATAAAAAAATAATCTAATCAGCAGTATTTAGATTATAATCAAAATTCAGTTTCTAATCAGCAAGTTCAGATTCTAATTAACAATTGATTTTAATCAGCAAAATTCAGATTCTAATCAATAAAATGAAACAAAGAAAGTAAGCTAATCAGGCAGTAAGTTAACAATTTATAAAACAAATAGAATTTATAAAATAGACAGTAAGTAAAATAAAGCAAAGGTAGAGTATCAAATGAAACAAATGATTATCAGAATTCAGAGGTAGAGTTTCAGTAAGCTAATCATCAAAAAGACAATAAGTTAAAAATTTATAAAACAAACAAATAAGAGGCAAAGTTTAAGTAAAATAGGCAAATGAAACAAATTATTATCAGAAAATCAGAATTGAATCAAACTAGGGTTTCACTAATTAAGAAACCCCACAATATCACTGTATCAGTCTATCAGAGAATAAGGGGTGGGGTTTAGGACACCTAAGGGTTTATGGATCAACACGGAAACACCTAAGGGTTAGGGATTTGGCCACTTGGGGTTTCTGGATTTCTAATAAAAATGGAATTAAAAACTAACTAGGGTAGTAGGGTTACTGGGTTAGGGACTTAGGGTTTTAGAAATTCAGAAAGGGAAAATTTAGAGGGCTAGGGTTTGGTTTGAGACTATTCAGGGGTTAGAGCTTTCAGGGATTTCTGACGGGCTGAGGATCTGAGCATTGAGAGAAATAGGGTTAGGGTTAGAGTTTGCTGGTTACTACCTCCTGGCTAACAAGTAACAAAAACATGCACCGTAGCCATAGGAGGGTAATGGCCTGATGGTGGCCATGAGCTTGAGCTTGATATGAGAGCAATTATCTGAGACAGAGATCTCTTGAGAGAGAGAGCAATCGTTGATCAAGATTCAAGTGATCTCCTGAGAGGCTGAGACTGAAAGATTAACCAAACAATACAGATGATTGATAGCTAGAGAGAGCACCAGAGCAATCGTTGATCGAGTGATCTCCTGAGACTCAGAGAGAGCACCACTCAGAGAATAACCAAACAAGGCCGATGATTGATAGCCTGAGACAACACCAAACCAATCGTGAGATTCAGAAAGCCAGAGAGGAAGAGCTTGAGCCTTGAAGAGGTGTAGAGCTTTTAGCCTTTAGGGTTTCACTTTCAGATTTTGAAACATGAATAGTGTTTGTTTAGGGTTTAGACTCGATATATATAGGGGTCTTAAGTTGCGAAATGAAATAATTAACCCTAATTTCTAAATGTTAATGGGAGGTATATTTGTAAATGACATAATATAATTAAGTATCTTAAACAGAGTAGTGACGGGCTGGGCAGGGGTGTGCCCTAGCCCGACCCTTCTTTTAAAGGGCTTCTTAAAATTGGGCCCTACCTGACCCAAGGGCAGGAGGAGGGCCAGGCTGGATACCGTTCGACGCGGGCCTTTTTGATAGGCCTACGAGTAGGAGTCTGCTCAAGCTTGGCTCGTTAACTAAACGAGCTCAAAAATCAAGCTCGAGCTTGGATTGTTTATTAAATAAATGATCAAGCCCGAGCTTTTATCGAGTCGAGCTTGAGCAATTCGTGAGCACTTTTGATCTTTTATCGATTCGAGCTCGAGCTATTCGCGAGCACTTTTGTTTGATAACCACCCTTAGCTATGTGCTATCTCGAATGATTGGCAATGGAGTTGAGTGATTGCCAATGGAGTAGAGTTATGTATGACCCCTAATGAGCAAGTAAAATAAGTAAAGAATTACATAACCGAAAATGTACCAATCCGGTAATTAACTATTATTGCATGTGTAGACAATGTGATAATTGATGGTATGTTAACTCTCTTATTTGTTGTACACACTATAAATGTTTATGTGCACATAATGGGTGCCCTTTTTTGCTCACTCTTGTTTAATATGATCCTTTTTAGGAGGTACTTGAGGAAGATAAAGATTATTCTCACTTAGAGCTAGCAGGACATTAGTTATTTGAATTTCCTTTCCTTGAGAAAATCTATAATGAAGTACTCGGGTGTTAAACATTTACATTGTTTCTTAGAATAACTTGACTTTATTTAGAATTATAGTCGATGCTTACTATTCATATATGTTAATGAATCATTTGATTTATGATTTTCGCTATGAGATATATTGTGTGTAGATCTTAGGGGCGTGACAATTGGCCCTCACTTGGATCAATGCATCAATTCTGGTCCTATATAGTTCAAAATAGTTAGTTGGTGGTTATTATCAAATTTTGAGGCAGCGAGAGGCCCCCAAAACTAAATCGATCGCGAATTGCACTCATAGGTCAACCCAATCCATTCTAATCCCTGTTAAAAACAGCGGATAAGTTATATTATCAATATTTTTAACTATAAATAAGAGCTCTGGTTCAAGAGATAGGTCGAGCCCTTGACACAAGAGTATTTTGGAAATTGTAAAGATTAATATAAATATATTTTTGTCATGTAAATATATTTTTTATGATTCCTAAAATACCCTTGAGTCGAGTCGAGTCGAGTCAACGCAAGGCATATTTTTGGGAGCTCCGATTATCTGCCTTCATTACCTCACAAATTATAAGGGTTCAACAATCTAACATTGTAGGAAAAAAATATTTTTTTTTAAAAAATAAAAAATCTCAAAGTTGAATAGCGATTGACGGTATAATCCGATCTCTTCTGAAACAAGGGAGCTGTAGGTATTTGTTCGCAAAAACAAAACCCCTCTTAGCTTCTTCTTCTTCTCCAATCTCCCTCCTCCTCTTCTATTCCTTATCCAACAGCGTACATTAGTTCATCTAAACCTGCTGCCGTACAGATTTACAGAAAGAGAAGACGAATGTATGGAGGTTCAGGAAAAATCGGTAGAGGAGGAGGAGGCGGTGGTGGCCGAGGGGGGAAGCGCAACCATTCACCATTCCCTCCGCCGCCGCCCCCCCAACGCCATCTCCCCGGCGCCGGCGCTCCCGGCGGTCGTATCTCCATCGGTGGAGCCGGAGCTCGTAACCGCCATTCCGGCACAGGCTCGTCCGCAGCCCCATCAACGCCCGAGGAGACTTTCAGCCTTGTTAGGGGCAACCCACTTTCGTTTGCCATGATTATTCGGCTTGCGCCTGATCTTATTGACGAGATCAGACGTGTTGAGGCCCAGGGAGGCACTGCCCGGATCAAATTTGACGCTAACTCTAACAATCAGTCTGGGAACGTAAGTCTGTTTGTTTGTTTTCTTCAATTTTGATCCATTATATGAGTACCCATTTCAGAGTTTTACTTCTTTGTGGTTGAATTGATTGAACTTCTCGTGTTATTCTGTGGTGGCGTTCTTGTTACGGAGATGAGGGGTAATGAAGACTACCCAATATTTGATTATTCATCCCTTCTCTCTTTAATTATTGTTGATATTCCTACCCCTCAAAAAAACAAAAACCATTGTTGATATCTTCGGCATTTGAATGAGTTGTGGGGGTGTGCTTGTAGTGTTCAGTTTGTTACTTGTTTGTATTGATTTTTTTTTGGAAATTCTAGGTTTGAGATCACGAACTGTCATAGGAGAGAATTGGAGTACCAGGATTTCACTCGAAAGAGTGTTTAGGCATTATAATTCATGACTTACCACTGGTCCACTTTCAATTAAGATTGTTGCCTTTGCAGAAGTGCCATCAATGCCAGATCTAAAGGTTAAAAAATTCCTAAGGGCGACGGAAGGGAGATGTTGCCCCAACCGTCACTGCTTAAGTTGGATAATTTTTTGTTTTTTTTAACTAAGTAATCAGGTAGTCATATTATTTATCAAAGCTCGAACGAGCCTAGCTGACGAGCCTGCTTGGCTTGAGTGCATCCCTATCTTTGGTGATCTTAGTCATCCCCTGTGTGGTGACAATTTAGTTTCAGTCTACTAAGTATCAGGTGGAACTTGGTAGTGTCGATGTGGGACTTGATTGGATTCCATAGAAGTGTGGGATAGGAATGGTAGGGAGGTTGGGGATGATGCCGACATGGGTAGGAAACTTGTATATGTCTTGTAAGGAGGGGAGAGCCGAGGGGGCTCCGGAAGTGGGCCCAAGTAAGGTTTTGCAAGGTGAGATCGGCGGTACAAAAGGGATGTCAATAGCAAGTTTTATAAAAAGTCAAAGGTTACAGGATTCAAATAAGTTTCAATTATCACACTAGATGGACCCCAATAAAACAAATTGCAAGCATCGTAGGTGTAGGAAGCATGGTAAGCTCGGGGTAAACAAGCTTCTTTAGAGGTGGCTAGCGAGTTGGGATACTGCAACAATTTGATGGTGCTGATTAACAAGATATTCTATCAATTGGTCAAACAAAAAAACCCTGATTGCAACGGAGAGGTCCAAGCTTACTTGACTTGTCAAGAATTTCCGCATAATAGAGTGGATGACCCAAATCAACCTAATGAGCCCCTGGGTCATGTGTTTTTAGGATTTGGCTATGAGAGGCCTTGTCTGTGGGTGTAGCGATTATAAGTGGAGAGGGTTGAGAGGCCGAAGGAGCTGTAAGGCTCCAGCAAGAGGAAGTTTCATCCATTAAGTCCGGTAGGCCCACATTGAGAAGTAATGAGGAAGCCGAGTCCAGTTCTTCGGGTGAGGAGAAAGGCCCACGACATATGAGGTTCATTGAAACTTCAAATAGAAGGCATGTGGCTCCTCCTTTTTTATTTTTACTTCTCCATTATTGTCTTCTTCCTCCTTGGCCTCATTTGTGTGCCGAGTTTCATGGGACGAGGATGAAGTAGTGGCATCAAACAAAGACGAGTGTGAGGGTGGTTGTGCAGAGGACTCTGCCATATTTGAAGGGATGAATGGTTGTAACTTGAGCCAGACGGTGTTTGCATAGGGAAGAGGAAGCTCGAGGCTAGAAGGTTAGTTGTGTAGGCCTAGGTGGTTTGGGATGATGACTGGGAATCCTCATATCATGGCCATTGAAGATGAGACTGATGACCTTTTCGGTTTGCGGACCCGCCTAATCCTTCTTGCCTACAGTCTTCACAGATCAACCTAGTCTCAGTCATCAATCCCATGGGTCTAGTATCCTCAATACTTGTCGAAACATGCTGAGAAACTAGATTGTTGAATGCGGAAAGTTAGTCCCTTTTCTTCTACTGTGATAAGGGCTCCCCCCTAGACTCAAACCAACCTACATTCTTGGTAGAGGTGGGGAGAAGTTTGCCCGATTTAATGTATTTCCCCCGGCTAAGTATGCTCCCACCCTTATTTCTTCTGATTTTTTTGCAGCCTTATTCTCTAACAGGTAGGGTATTCATTGCCTCAGAAAGGGCCTCGTGGTCTGGCTTAGGGGAGCATTTCACCTCTACTGAGTTGAACAGAAGAGCATCCGGTCCCCTTGTCGGCTTATAATCAAAATTCAAGTTTGGCCATTTTCCCTAAATTGCCCGTTAATGATCTCATAGTGTCTCTGACGTTACCTTTAGATTTTAGGGTTGGTCAGTCCTATGGTTATCACTTGATGAGTTTGAGGACAATGCTACAAAGTTTTTTTTTGAGGAGATTGAGAAGGCAAATAGAATATGCATTCTGTGCTCATGAGAGTTCAAAGGGGTCTAAGGCTATCAAATTGCAAAAGGAATTGAAAAGTTACATAGTGGGATTAACTACGATGGTCGTCTAGGAGGAGGGGGGGTGTCCTCACCCCTCAGTTAGTGCTAGGAAAGGAAGTGGGTTAATGAGTTCTTTATAAATAGCACTTTGGATTTTGATTTGGAACATGAGGGGTTTAGGAAGTCAGGATAAAAGAGCAATCATAAAAAAAGGCAATCGTGAAAGCTAGTCTGGATATTGTGTGTACTTAGGGATACAATGTGGAAGTGAAGAAAGATTCAATGATGAGAGATTTGTGGGTGTATACAGAGATCTGGGTGGGTTGCCTTGCCATCCTGTGGGTCATCGGGTGGAACTCTTATCTTTTGGAACCCGCTCAAAATGGCCAAATTTTGTATGTGGGTCATCATGTGGTTGCATGCTCCAAATTTTATCGATGTAGGGAGGAAGGCTTGGAGTTCAACCAGTTTTTGGGGATCCCATAGCACTGTCTTTGGGTTAAAACTGAAAGCGGTCAAGGCAAAATTGAAAAATTGGAACAAAGAGGTCTTTGGTTTATTGGGGTTTAGGAAATTGAAAATCTTAAAAGGACACGATTGAAATCGACAGATTTTGGATGGAGTTCTTATCGTTAATAAGTGTATGGATGAAAGGCTAAGGCTCAGAAATGAGGTGTTTCTCTATAAGTTAGATTTGGAAAAGGCATAAAATCATGTCTCTTGGGACTTTCTTACTTATTTGTTGGATAAATCAGAGTTTCGGTTGAAGTGGATTAGATGGATGATGACATGCTTCGGTATGACATTACTTTTAATTCTAGTGAATGACAGCCCACGGGTTGTTTTAAGAGCTCTCGTAGTCTCTAGCAAGGAGATCCTTTAACCCCTTTTCTTTTCATCATGATAATTGAAGCCTTTAGCAAATTGGCCAGTAGGGCAGAAGGGGAATATTTGAAGGGTTTCAAGGTGGGTAAGCAAGGGATTGCTGTATCTCATCTCTAGTTTTCTGATGACACATTGGTTTTTAATGTGACACTTCTTGTCGCCACTTAGGCTTCCTGCGGACGATCCTTAGATATTTCGAGGCGGTCTCAATCCTAAAGTTTAACATCCACAAGAGTGAGATGTTTGGGCTTTTTTTTTTAATCAAAAGATTGTCTAGGAGGATTGTAGGATGCAAGTGCATCCATTTATCAAATATCAATAGGAGGTGGGATTACTCTAGTCAAGAGTTGTTTGTCTAGTCTTCCTACGTACTTCTTGTTCCTTTTCTCTATTCATGCGTCAGTGGCCGATTCCTTAGGAAATGCTTATGTGAAACTTTATGTGGAGTCAGGAATGATAAAGCTGAAGTTAGGAGATATCATTTAGTGAAATGGAAGGAGGTTTTGACGCCCAATTCAAGAAGGCGGACTTGGAATTAGACCTTTAAGGCTGATGAACCAAGCTCTTTTAGGCAAATGGCTATGGAGTTTTAGGGAGGAGAGCGCATTTGGTACAGAGTGATAGTGGATAAATTTGGTAAATCATCAGATTGGGTTCCAAAAAGGGTACACTGTCATCACAGGTTTAGCTTGTGGAAGTCCATAGTGATTGTCTAGAGAATTTTCATATGTATAGATCTTTTAAGATTGGTCGGGAAAGGAGTTTAGGTTTTAGGAGGATCATTGATGTAGAGAGGAGTGTCTTAGTTCTCAATTCGGATCCATCTTCTCTCTGGCTATTAACAACGAGTGTTATGTTGCCTTTTGTTTTGTTCGTCAAATGGGGTTGTGTCTTGGTATCCCATTCAGAGAAGGCACATTGTTGATTGAGAAGTCGATGACTTCTTGTGTCTCCCTTAATCTCATGTCCTCTATTGTGCTTTGCCTGTAAGCTAGGGACCATTGTATCTGGACTAGAGGGAGCAAAGGGAGATTTTCTGTAAGATAATTTTTCAGGGCTCTGAAGAGTGGTCAGGTTTGCAGGCTGGTGTGAAACTTAGGTGTTCCATCTAAGATCAGATTATTCATGTGGACAGCCTACCAATATAAAATCCTCACCCTAGACCATCTTAAGAATAGGGGTTTGTCGTGAACCAATAGATTCTTCTTCTGCATGGCTGCAGAGGAGACAATGTTTCACTTGTTACTTCATTGTCCTCTGATCAGTAGATTGTGGGGGCAGTTTCTATTCCGCTGTGGGGGTAGTGTGGGCTGCTCCTAACTCTTTTAGTGATCTGCTCTCTTCTTGGTTCGTAAAGGATTTGAATGATACCCAGTTCGTGATTTGAAGTCTGATTCTGCAAGCCATCTATTGGGTAGTGTAAAAGGAGTGGAATAGGTGAGCATTCGAGGGAGACTCCCTTCCCATTGACCATGTTCTGCGCATTGTTCTATGGTGGATATCTTCCTGGTACTCAGTGAGAAGACTATGTGGTTTCTTGCCCTTTTTATTATTGGAATGATGGTACATTTTTGCTCTTTTTTTTTCTTTGTTTTGATCTTGTTATGATTTTCTGGCGTTCACTCATTGGTGAACCTTGTGTATTTTTCTCTCTTTTCATTGATGCATTGATCATTTACTGATAAAAAAGTGTTTATCCATAGAATCCATTTACGAATACTTTACAGTTTTATTTACTTATTTTTGTTGGGGGACTGAGTTTGATATTTAAGCAGTTGACCATGAAATTACTTGAGGCCATCAATTAATCTCCTCTCCCTCACCCATTTTTTCCCTTTAAACTAGAAATGATATTGATCCTCATAAGTCTCACCATTTTCATGACCTGCTGAGAACACTGGGATCTTAATATATCCTTCCACATGTGTGTGATGCTGGGTTATTCTTGGCATCTGTTCATTAGAGCTGCATTTTGGTGGATCATCTCTTGTATTTTCATGTATGAAGTTAAGGATTCCACGTAGGCTAAGGTTAATTGTCCGTATAATTTCCTTTAGTTCTTGATAGGAATTTAGTCTGTTGATCACCTTTTCTAAGTTCTAACATTGTTTGTAATGAATGCATGGAGTTATGTTTTCTTGTTTATGGATATTCATTTGTTGTGTTTGTAAGCTATCTGAAAGTTTTTCCTTAGTGGGTTCAGCTTTACCGGATGCATGAGTGGAATGATCTATTAAGGGTGATAGCAGGCCAACTATTTGTGCACAAATATCATCAACTGATTCATGCATGCTGTGGCTGCTACCATACCTCTTTTAGCACAATGTGTAGACGATATTAATGCACCAGAAACCATGATTGGTGTGCCCCTTATATTAAATTTTTTTTGACAAATTCATGACTCTTGTGGAAAAAACCCTCCTTGGAGTTATTTGTAGAAATTTTGTTTCATATGTTTGTGACCTGTTCATTCATAAGCAACGAAAGCCTTAGAAAGTTCATCTTTGAATCAGGTTATTGATGTGGGTGGTAAGGACTTCAGATTTATATGGTCGCGCGAACTGGGTGACCTTTGTGATACTTATGAGGAACGTCGAAGTGGTGAAGATGGAAAGGGCTTACTTGTCGAATCTGGATGTGCATGGCGCAAGCTAAACGTGCAGCGCATTTTGGACGAATCTACAAAGAACCATGTAAAAAAGCGATCAGAGGAGGCTGAACGCAAGCTCAAATCTCGCAAGTATGTTACAGGATTGTTATCTGGGTTCACTTTAACTTGGTATAGCTGCCAAAGGATCTTCATAAATCCTCATTTTCAACTTGCTTTTACCCTTATGTTTCCGGGTCCACAGGACATTTCTTGCATAAAGTTGTATATGTGTAACTGTATATATGCCTTAGTAGGATGTTATGACCATATGTGTACACACATAAATGATTTTGCATTGGCATTATCCTAAAATACTTTTTTTTTTGATATGTAATATAGATATAGCATTAATGAAGAAGATACAAGAAAACAGGGTTCATTGATTCGTGAACAAAGAAACAAAGCCAACTACAAGAAAACAAATCTGGGAAAAATGAGCCAAAACTAGGAATGAGCCAAGAAACCAGACAATCCTATCTTGACCTGGTAGATCTTTTTATGTCACTTTGGCTCTTTCTATTGGTTATGAATCTCCTTTCTCTTCTACCACCGGATTATATAATTATATTACCAAAATTTCATTTAACTAATCTTTAATTCAACAAATTTTATAACATCTACAGTTTTTGTCTTACCCTTCTGGAATTGATATTTCCTGATAACTAGATAATTTTGTTATCTATACAATGTACTGTTCTTTTTTTATCTAGTTGGCTGACCTTCATCAGTTTTTCCAGCTACGGCATGGTGAGACCCAGTAGACCTTCAAAGGTGGATCCTTTTGGTGGTAATTTATGACAATTTTAACCATGGACTACTTGAGTCATGTCTCATGTGCAGAAACAAGATCGTAGGGTTGATGGCAACATGAAAACAAATAGAGAAAATTGAGAAAGACAGAACAAACGACAAGACAATATTTACATGGTTTGTCACATTAGTGATTGCATCCTTGGGCAAAGAGAGTCCAAGAGCGTCCACTATGCATAAATTACAAGTACAAGGACCCGTCTCAAACATTGAGAGCCTACCCTCCGAGAGAGTGATCCTTGAGAGCCATTCGCTTTTTTAAGATCCACTCGCTCTTCCTGAGAGCTATCCAGGCTCCCTAAGAGTCCTATTCATCGTAGCAATACATTAACCCTACACCGTATGCCTATACTTTGAAATTCTTGGATAGTCGCGATAAATTTGGATCACCACATTTCCTCGTTCTGACCCTTTTCAGTGAACAAGGACCCTAACCCAAATCTTTAACCAAGTTGGAATTTCCCCCAAATTATTTTGTCACAAGTAGACCCTTAAAAAGATAAATTCGTCAAAACATAATTCGAGACAAATTCTAATAGTCTCCACATTGGCTTGAATTCTATCAGACCTTGGAATGCTCGTCGTCTGTCCCATAGTTATGGGGAAGCTATGTACAACGTGAGATGCTCACTTTCCAGGAAGCTCTCTTCCATCATGTCTTATTTAGTAGTCAAAGAGGGCTGTGTATGTGGGAAGTAATGAGATAGACTTGTGTCTACAACCTAGGTTGTAGACCCCAAGCAAGTATCTTTAGATTGGAACCTAAGGCGCCTAGTTCTCCACACATATCTCATGTAAGGTATGTCTGCCCATACTAATATAATGGAAGTGATCATTCCATATCTCGTTACCCACTTTTCATTTCCCAAGGATTTTTTTTAGCCCCATTTTTTGCTTCTCGCTCTGGTAACTATGGTTTGTCCCCTCCACCACACCCTATAGGGTGTTCCCTCTGTGAGTTTACTTCTCAGTAAACTCCTTTTTGTGCTGCTTGCTTTTGCCTCTCTATATACCGATAAAAAAAAAATAAAAAAATTCAAGCAAAGGCTATACATTTGTGCAAGAATCAACTTCTTCGCTTCCACTTCAATATCTGGTGTAAATCTTGTTGGAGCAACAAGTCTTGAACATTGACTTATCAAAAGACAACCATTTTTCTAATTGATTTTTTCCACCTTAAGGCTTAAAGTCTATGTGTGACGCCCCGAACCCGCGCCTAAGGAATCAAGTTCCGAGACGCGTGCCCGTTCGTCATAACCACGCATGCGGAAGACTTTACCCGCGAAAATGCGGGAATTTTGAACTTTTCTTATGAGCTTACATAAGCAATAACAACTGGTCATCACAATAACCCATCATAAGCAAATGTGTTACCTCACTAGCTACAGTAGTCTTAAGTCTTAACTTTTGGCGCCACAACTGCACCGATATACCTCCAGACTCTAAAGTGTAACTCCTTGTCAATCGGTAACCGCTTAAGAATCTGAAGACATAAAATGAGATGTGATATGCAGAATAACATTCATCAATAATGATATACTAGTACAATACAATTCTCATATTATAATAATATGCAGAATAATAATATCGTAATTCGTGACCCGAGGTCACTCGGGGCTATCTCACCCTATTCGAGGTTCCCAACCTCCAAGTTGTCAAATTCATCCCGTCATTGTCCACGACACCAGGTTACCGTTTCAGATAACCGCTCACACTTTATCCTTGAGTTTACGGACTCGATCGACTAGGCCTTCGCCCGTGTACAACCTCTATCCATGAGTCCACAAACTCACTTATCAACCAATCAGGACTTCTCCCGATTATAACCAATCATTGGGTATGTCAACCCAATTATCCTCAGGTCTTCACCCGATAATTGCCAGGAACAATACTTCTGACACATCACACTCTGTCAGGAACAACACCTCTGACATATCACACTTTGTCAGGAATCACACCTCTGACACTTTATATTTTTCCTCCATGGGAACACCGACACACACACAACCACATTTGTCAGGAAACACATCTGATTGGCAGGATACACATCTGATTGCCAGGATACACATTTGATAGCCAGGAAACCCATTCAACCTGTTAGAAAAATGAAACTCATCTGACAAGCCAGGGACGCACCTCTGACTAACAGGAAACACCTGACTATCAGGTACACATCTGACATATCACTCTGTCAGGCATAACACCTCTGACATGACACCCTTGTCAGGAAACACATCTGATTACCGGGAACACATCTGACCTGTCAGGAATAACACATCTGACATGTCAGGAACACCCATCTAATAACCAGGAAACACCTCTGACATCAAATCCTGTCAGGCACAACACCTCTGACATCAAATCCTGTCAGGCAAAACACATCTGACATTAACCTCTGCCAGGCATAAGACCTTTGACATTAACCTCTGCCAGGCACAACACCTCTGACATCAAATCCTGTCAGGCACAACACCTCTGACACCAAATCCTGTCAGGCAAAACACATCTGACATTAACCTCTGTCAGGCACAACACCTTCGACATCAAATCCTGTCAGGCACAATACCTCTGACAGCTACCATCATATATCATCACAACCTCTGTTGGGTGCATACCTACCGACATAAGCTAATGCCCCCTCAGGGTAACATCATTGAGTTCGTAAACTCAATACATCACTGGGTCCATAGACCCTAATCCAACCTTGAGCCCATGGCCCAATGCCATCCTAACTCTCCCGACTATCAGTCACGGAGGAACTCGGGCTCATAATAGATACCGCCTCTCCAGACCTAGCCTCTCCTGCGATCTATCGCAAGTCATACTGAGCCTAAATTTCGAGCTAGAAACAGCCCGAAACCGAGGGTTCCATCCATCCCATCTATACATCATTCATAAGGTCTCCGACCTTTTTCCATTCACACATAATATCACCAAACCATTCCACATAAATAAAGTAGCTTAAATAAGGGAAAAGAGGAGAGATGAATAGGGATTTTACCTACTACACGACTTTTGGGGCTCCGGATGTTGAAATGGTCGTTGCCAATGCGATTAGAACGCTGGAAAACCTCTAGGTAAACCGCCTCTCTCTAACCTCCACTTTCTCTCTCTAGAATTCTCTCTTTCTTTCTCTACACGCCAATCGAGACACCGGAGAGAAAATCGGACATCGCCAACGCGCCGGGAACATCGAAAAATCCCTAGGAGACCTCCCTTTCCTTTCTCTCTCTTCCTTTCTCTCTCCTCACTTTCTCTCTCTTAAAATTCTGGGGGCAGAGCCTCCTTTGCTGTCCAAAACTTGTAAATGAAGAGGTCTGGCCCCTCTTTTAAAGACCATGGGTCATGTGCATGGCACATGACCTCCCTTGATGTGACTTGTTGACCAAGTCAATACTTTGACTATTTGACTCGATTCCCGATATCTTTGCACTTACGGCCTTCGAAACGTTATCAAACGAAGTCCGATTTTGACGAAACTTCAGGCGACCGAACTTGGGGTAGTTCGACACCTACTGTAAAAATTTCAGAGAAAAATACTGAGTTTTGACAGCTGCACTTTTGTCCGGAAGAAAACTGCAACACCTACTAATTTTCTGATTTCGGACACAAAATAGGCCGCCGTTTCTTCGTTTGAGATAACTAACAGCCGAAACGACAGACGTTAGTTCCCACGGCCGACCGGCACGCGCTGGGATCAGCCGCAGGGATTTCTATTAGGATCCCCAAGAAATATTGAGTCCCACTTAATTTCTGGAAATTTGAAAATTTTCTGTTTTCTTGATTTTCTTACATGATATGACCCTGCGGTCCTGCGAGACGATACTTGACGGAACCAATACGACAGGTGAAGGTCCCGGTAGTCGACCAACACACTGTGTGGGGTTTTCGAGAAGAAATATTGAGATTTGATCGGTACAACTCAATCTCGAGTAAAACTCACTTTTCACAATTTAATTAAATACTTAACTTATTAACCCCAATTAAGGACCAATAAACCCATAATTTTATTATATTAAAATTCTGGGGTGTTACACTATGTATGTACACGCAAATCTCGAGCGGCTCAAAGGATTGAGACACCTGAACCTTTGTGTCAAATATCCCATGGTTGATTATTTGAGTGGGGGGCTATCCTTCCAGTCCAGAGAATTTTGGATTCTTAATTACACTCCTGTTGGAGAGCTACATTTGAGGTATTAAAAAGAAGAAAAAACAAATAACAAAATATGGAATTTTATTAAAAGGGGGTGCCCAATACCATATGGGCTTACAACATGTCTCATTTTGGTCTTTTACAGTAATAATAAGAATAGGATGGGAAGAAGTAGAAGAAGAGGAGAGAGGCAGCATCCAGAGGCCTACCTTGTGTTCTCTATGCTTTCTGTTCTGTTGTCTTCTTTCTTTGTGTGCATTGGGAGAGCACAAGTTTTTGTTGTTCTTCCTATTGCTGTATTCTTCTTCTTAGAGAGTCCATTGAGGACTCTTATCAATTTTATAGGAGAGTTAGGGAGTCATACCTAACTTTCTTTCCCCATGTTGGGGAAGCATTGCATGGTTCCCTCTCTTACGAGGAATCTACCTGTCCCATAAAAAATTGCTTGCGTTTAGTGGACAAACCTTGAGAGATGTGTCCTCTCTGTTGAGGACACCTGATAACATTCTGTCCTATTTTGGAGAGAACATGCATGAATAGGGGGAAATGGACGACTTTCCCCTTAATGAGGTGCCATCTGACATCCCCACACTGGTACAACAAAAGAGGGGGTTCTTCTCATGGGATCCCCTACTTAGTATGTGAGGAATCCCATATGGGATCTGTTGACATGTGGCAGCCATCTATTGATTGCCAAAAAAAATTTCTGCAACTATTTTAGTTGCGAGCTGTGTTTGTGTCTGCAGCTATTTAGCCACGGACACATGGCAGCAAGCCATACTCTACTTAGCGAGGGATCCCAGAATGGGATCCATTGGCAAGTGGTAGCCTTTTATTGGCTACCAAAGACCATGCTTGTAGCTATTTTAGCTGCGTTTTTTTTTTAGTGTCTGCACTCTGCAGCTATTTAGCTACTGACACGTGGTAACCAGTCATTGATAGGTTGTAGCGATACTGCTGTGGGTACCTAAGGGCTGGCTTGCAGCTATATTTGCTGCGGCCACTTAGCAATAGCCTATTAGTTGATTGCAACACTATTTATGCGGGAATCTTGATGCCTGCAATTTTTTAGCCGTGGCCATGTAGCAGCAAGCCATTGATGGTCTGCAATACTATTGCCACAAACATCTTAATGCCTGCAGCTATTTTAGCTTGCAGCACTTTATTGGTGTCTTGCAGAATTTTATCACGGGATTTGTGCCATGTAGCATTCTAGCTGCAAGCATTTAAGGCCGACACAAATTTTGGCTGCAAACTTTGAACCACACATGCCTGGGGCACCTGTGAAATATCACCGCCCTTATTTGGGCTGAGTTGGTGCCTTCTGATGTGTAAGCAATGTTGCACTCACAGTAATGAGTGGTTAGATTTCACTTCCCACAAGTTATCCAAACAAAGGTTAGACATATGGACAAGAATCAATTTTTTTTCTTCAACCTCTTGTATAAACCCAACTAAATTAGCATTTCTTTAACTTTGACTTGTCACAAGCCAAAACCGTTCTTTCAATTGATTTTCTGTATCTAAACTTTATGTTCAAAATTATGATAGCCATCTTAAACGCAAACCTTGTTTGATACCAATTGTTGTGCGGAAAGCCAATCATAGACAAATAGAGAAGGAGAGAACATACCACATAAGGTAAATAGTTACGTAGTTCGTCACGTTAGTGACTACATCCACTACCAAATAGAATCCAAGAGTTTCTAATATAAAAATTACAAGTACAAGGATTTTAACTCACTCTCAAACACTGAGAGCCCGCTCTCTATGAGAGCTACTAGGGTTACCCGTGAGCCCCTCCCTTGGGAGCTACCCACTCTCCCCTAGAGCCACACGCTCTTCCCAAGAGCTACCCGCTCTCCCTGAGAGCGTTGCTTATTTAAGCAACAAAATAAGACTACATCCTAGCTTATCTGTATTGTCTCAAACCCAAGTCCTAAACGAAATAGGAATTCCAAAATTATGTTCTCATAAGAAGATCCCGGAAACAGATAAAACAAGGATTAAAATCAGATTTAACTTCTGATTTGATCCCTTGATACCTTATTGAAACCATCATAGTGTTTCTATTAAAAACAACACCGTGTTTATGTTTCATGATGCTTAAAATTTATTTCGAGTTACGTAATTTAGTTATTAAATTATGATCGTAGTACATTAAATGTTGTTTGTATTCAAACTATCAAGGACATTCTAATTGTTTGCCTTCTCCCTGTTATATATGTTAAACCCTGTGTTTTAAAAGGCATGTGAGGTTTATGCCTTGAGGCTTAAATCTGAGGAGACTTACACCTCAAAATGTGAGGCTCGCATGAAGTGCATGGCACACGCCTTGAGGTTCGCTTTATGTCAAGGTATGAACCTCATACATTGACCCAACATGAGGTTCCAGTAACATAATTGAGGCACACTTTTTCTTTTTCAATTTTCTTTTTTCCGTGACTTCTTCCTTTCTTCGTAGCTATCCGTTTGAATCCAAAAATCCACCACTTAAGTTAATGACTGAACATCATTTGTCTATAATTTTGTATATGATAAAGTATATCTAAATTGTAGCATTTGCTTGCCTCTCTTTAAATTTTATCTTATCTTTTTTTTCTACATGATTGTTGAATCATTTCTATAATATTTTCTACTTATACATGTCTTAATCTTTATTTTTTAATAATTTCTATAATATTTTCAATATATCCCAAATATCTTTCGATATTGCAGGAGTGCAAAATATCCCTCACATGTAGTATTATTTTATACAAAATATCCCCAATATATCACACAATATTTTCATATATCTTTTATAAATAGAGATATTTCACCCCCTAGTCTATAAAAGAGAGAAATATTGACCAAAGATGAGAAATTTGAGAGATTCTGAAGGAGTTTGAGGGATTTGTGGAAAATTTTCATTTTCTTGAGAAATCACTCACTTTAGTACCTACATTTGTCATTCAGAGTCAAAGTGCATCACATTTGCACTACTTTTGGCGAAATTTCCCTAAAATGTAAGAATTTTCTTCAAATTAGAATGGGGTTTTGCATAATTACAGTCATTAGTCGTAAACTAGTGCAAAATTTGATGCATTTACACTAGATTTCTAAGTTCAAATTCAAAATTCCTACTTTAGGGAAGAATTTCTTTGGGAAATTTAAAATTTTTAATTTTTTAATTCCATGTGACTCTGATTGTAGTTCTTGGGGTAGGTTAGATCATGGATGGTATTATGTATGAAATTCTGATTGTATATTTTTATTGTTATTATTGATTGATGGATGAATGAAATATTTTATGTAAGTTATATCAATATTAGTTAATCATACATTGTCGTCAACGCATATCTTTGCCCCCCTTCTCATTGCATCTCTTATGTATATTGTTGTTGTTATTATTGTTTCTTTTTTCAATAAAAGTTTTTGATTCTCAAATGTGTATTAACATTTATTTTAACATTTCTTGAAGTTTCAATGAAAATTTCATAATTTTTCATTTTTTCTCAATTTTTCCTTTGATATGCGATATATTTCCTGCAAAACGATATACCCTACAATATATCTTTTTTCCAAGGTACGACATCCCGGGATATCGACATTCAGAACCTTGCTTACGCCTCGCACATATGGAGGTTTTAATGCATCGCCTCCATAGTTCAAAATATTTACATTAGTGTGTGCATCGGTAAGTCAAAATTAGAAAATATATCGTGGATATGTATCGAATATCGATATGCATGGAAATGCTGTGAAAAGTTCAAGAAATGTTGGAAATGCATAGGAACTTATAGCCAAACTTATTTTTAATGAAAAGTAAGCTAAAAATATGATAGATAAAGTCCAGTAATTTTTAAAAATTATACACTGCACATTCATGTATGCATATGCGCGCGCGCGCGCGCGCACACACACACACACACACATATATATATATATATATATAAATAATGCATATCCAAATAAATTTAGATAAAAAATAGTATAATTAATTAAGAATACAAGCAATTTTAGTCAAACACAACAAAATTTAAGATTACTGCAACATTAACACAAGTGTACAAATAAGTAGAGGCACAATAAAGGAATTCAATAGGTGGGACATACACATGTATAAACTAGAAGTTCAATGATATATAGTTTTAATGAAAAACTAAAAAAATGTAAGATCAAATTTCCTTGATGGTCATTGATTAATGGATCTACGGATAATGATTTGTTAAAGATGGACTTGGGGCCAGTTATGAGGTTTAAAAGGGAGGAGCAAAGGAGGAAGAAAAATGGACTTTCAAGAGCTCCAAAGGGGGGGGGGGGGGGGGTATTCTCATTTTTGATACGTACATATACATATCGTAACCAATGTTTTAAAACGTGAAAGCGTGAGGCGAGGCGTTAGGACCTCAAGATGCGTGAGGCGTAAGCCTCGAGACGTGAAGCGCAAGCCTCACAAGAAAGCTTCATGCTCTCTCATTTTAACAAATAAATACAATATAAGAAAGATTACAAAAAGGTTCAAAAAGTTAATAAAAAATTATAGTATATAGAGAGAAAGACATTTATATATATATATAGTTGTATTCGTGTACAATGTTGTTGTTCATGTGGGCGCACGCGTACACATAGGAAATACTATATATATTAGTTGAAACAAATAAAAAATTACAAAAAAACGACATTTAAGTCTTAGTTGTGGCTAAAAACCTAATTTTAGTTAATGTATGAGATGTACATCATAGACACAAAACGAATTTCAAGGCATGAGGCGTGTGCCTCATGGGGTTTAAGCCTCATGGTTGAGCCTCAAAGCATTTTCTTTAAGCCTGGTCCCAAGGCAAGCCTCGAGGTTTAAGCCTCACATGCTTTTTAAAACACTAATCGTAACATAATGACCGAAACGGTACGATACGTAACAATATGTTTTATTGGTCATTACATAAAGGTTTAATTTTGGAAACTTAAAAAAGCATACATATTGACGGATACGTATCGATACGGCGGGAATTTCAAACCATGATCTTCTCATGCTTTCGCCTTTTAAAACACTGGTTAAATCTAAGTTGGTTCCAACATGAGTTAAAAGAATCACAAACAAATCTCTTGGTTCAGCTGCTCCAGATGATTCTCCCTTGCCAAAAAAAGTCATTTGTGCCAGATTAAACTCCACATTGAACTGGTGGATTTTCTTTTGGTAGACCCCGTTTAGTGATTTTTTCAGGTTATTAGATCTTGTTGTATTCTTATTTTGGAACATTTCATTTTTTGGCGCATGTTGTGTTGCCATTATTGGAAGGTAGACTTATAACATGTTTTTAAATATGTATGATGCCTTTAAGCTGTTCAACATGTTCTATGATTTTGAAAAATTTCTTGCTCTTTTCTGATAACAGAGCCATTGTCTTAGACCATGGGAACCCATCCTTAAAGAACCAAATGAAGCCATTAGCTGCAGCTGCTGTCGATGGTGAGTTTCCATTCAATTGTTCAATTTCTTTTCTCTTAGTAGTCATGTCTTATTTCCTTGCTGACATGTTGAGAAACAAATAAAATTATCAGCTACCAAATTCAGGTTTAGAAAGTCCAATAACACCCTTCATTTTCTACATCGTGCACAGAAATCTTCCTACCTTCCCCTTTTTGACAAAAAATTTCCTATGGAAGGGTGATTAAGGGCGCCTTACTTTAGGGGCAGATCTTGCATTTAAACCCCCTTGTGGGAACTATAGTGAGCCTAGGAACTTAAAAATAAAAAACCAACATTTTGGAAGTGCTTACTTTCTTTTATATGGTGTTGCATTCAGGAGGAGATTGTCTTTTCTTGGAGTAGGTAGAAAATTTATGTTTAGTTTCCATATTACAGGGATGCACACTGAGCTGACCTGGAAATGGAGGAAAGAAAAGGAGAAAGTTGTTTTGGATCAAGGATCTGCAAGAATTTATGGGCTGCACGTGTTTCTAGTTGCATGAAAATCAATGTAGCCAAATTGTCGCCCACCGTCTCGCCCACTATCGCCTAGACCATAATCTAGGCGGGCACTCATAAATCTAATATAATATAAACAAAATAAATAAATTTTGGTCGCCTAGAGAATCCCATATCGCCTAAGCATCCCCTGGACGCTTTAACTACATTGATGAAAACTAATAGAAAACCATACAAACAAATGAATTGGAATGAGATGATGATCTCTATATTAGGTTAAGCATGTACTGCAGAGGGATGCTATCTAGTTAGAGTCTTAATTACAGTAATAACTATGTGTAACCTCATAGCCATACATAAAGCTTACAAAAACGGGGACGAGGTCCATCATTTGATGTGTCTCACCTAGCATATATATTTGGCCTTATAACAACTCCATGATATGTCTTGATAATCATTTGATTTTATAGACTTTATTTTGGATAATTCACCATATTTTTTGTGGCCTTTCAAAGAATATTATGGATTGGATTGTTACTGTTATCTGTTTGGGTTGGTTTTTGATGTGCAATAGCCTTTTAAAATATTCTTTTTTGCAAATTAGTAAACAGAATTGTATGCACACCTTGATTGGTTAATGAGATTGTTAACACTCTTGAGGTGCCTAAGACTAGGTCTAATCCTCTAGCTAATTGGAAAAAGTTGGTGATTAGGCCCAACCCATCTAGTCATGGATGAGGTCATGCTGAAAGAGTTATCTTGTACAATTCTACTTAAGAAAAGAAATTGAAATCACTGCAAAAAAGCAGTTATCCCTACTTTATTAGAATTTCCCTTGTCAATGGGACTGGAGAACCTCAGTCCTCACCAACCTGGGATTGCTAAGAATAGAACCATCAACCTTTTAACTCAAGGATGGGATTCTTCAACAATACCTTATACAACTTCTTTATTTATAACCACCCTCTAAAATAGTTTTCCACTCACCAGAGAAGTTCACTGTGCTTTCCTTATTGAAACTCAAGTTATTATCTTGAACTCAATGGCCTCTAAAACTAGCTAAAATCTAAATTTGTCTTGGATGGCTATTTTCCTTCAAAAGGCAATCAGAGTGATCTGCCTTACAACCTTACATCTCATCACCATAGTGACAAAGTCAGGGTTCGGGAATAATTCAGCAGGGATCAAGTTCGGAAAATTCGGGAAAAAATAAAAAGGCAATTAATAATTATAAAAATATACGGAACAATTTGATTAAAATATATTTAAAAAATATAATTTTTTAAAATAATTCGGGAATAATTCGTAAAAAACGCAAATAATTTGCAAAAAATGAGAATAATTTGGAAAAACACAGTTTTTTTAAAAAGTCGCGATTTAAACGCAAATCATTCAGCAACTTCAAAATTCACGAATAAAACACGTTTTTTTATTTTAAAAATGGCGTTTTTTGTTACAATGCTCATCATGAAAATGCCCATGTTACCATCTTGAAAAACCCATCATTTACTTGAGATTACTCTCTTTAGGCCAAATATATATATATTTTAATGTAAAGTAAAGATAATTGTATTAACAAAAGATGGCCCTAGCCCAGTGTACAAAAAGGCCAACATCCACATGGGATAAGACATGATAATAACACAAAAGCTACCCCCCCCCTCCGCGTAAAAAAAAAACTGAAATTAACGAAAAGAGAGATCCAGTTAGAGCAATTAGAGACAATCCTAGGCTCTTTGAAGACCTTGAGAGGGGTGTACATGAGTCACGAGTCATGACGCCTGATGAAACACCGCCTGTAGAGACTCAACCTTCCCTTTGAAGATCTGCTTCGTCAGACCAAACACCGGTTATGAGCCTCCTCAAATGGAGGATATTGTTTCATACCACCATCATTGTTAACAAGATGTACTAGGTAGAACCCGTTGAATTGTTTTCGGGTCCCTTAATGTGCACCACAAGTACATTTGTTATTTGAGACCTTATTTACTGTTCAAAAAGATGACCTTATTTATGTACCATTTAACTTAGGAAAAAAAATTGAATCTATTTAAACTAATTAAAACACACATATTTAGCAAATAGCAAGGTAATTTTACAAAGAGTTATAGATAATTGATGTTTGATTAAACTTGCATGCAATCACTGTTCACCAACAAAATCCAAGCTAATTCAAAACATATCACTATATAAGATTATGAAGAGTTACCAATTGAAGAATATCTATTGATTTTCTTGAATGTACATATATTAGATTTGGTTGGATGAGTTAAATAGGAAGTTTCTTGCCATTTAAACAGCACTAGAATTTAATACTCTCTGTCTCTCTATGGCAGCAGATCTCGTATTGTACCATAGACATCTCTTATTATAATTATCTCCAGCACATTTTTTTGTTGCTCCTTATCTGTAGTCTACAAGTAATTGAGAATTTTATAAACTTCTATTGTTGATATCAAAAAATAATAACTGTTTCAATTGGTCTTTGCTCCCTTTGATTAGACAACAAGACAATTCAAATATTGATTTGTTTTAAACTAATATAAAAAGGGGGCGCGCGTTACAACAATGTTACATTAAAAGATAAAATTTGATTTTGTCTTTAAATGTAATACCTTTTGAGGTTTTTTTTTTTTCTCTATGTAATCGCCATCACTACCTGAATAATATTAATAAATTAAAAAGGAAAACTACATTTGAATTTTATTTCTCTATGTAATATATTTTATTTTGATTCCTTTTTGCTAGTTAATCCACGGAGGATGCCTTTCAAGCCAAAGAATGAGGCTGCATTTAAAAAGCGCAAAGTTGAACCAACTCATGGTAATCAGGAGCCTGTTAGAAATTAGTAATTTATTTATAGAAGCTGATTTTGATTTTTTTTTCTTGTACATAGTTAATGATTGTTCTGCACACAAATTCTAACTTACCTCTGATAAAGATGTTGATGTTCAAATACTTACAAGCTGCACTTCTTTTTTTGCTTTGTTCTTTTCCTCCCATTGCCTTGCATCAGTTGCAATTGGAGGTCCTCCTAAATCTGTTTTCAAATCAGGATTGTCTTCGACAAGTACAGCCAAGGGCAGGCTCTCAGTTTCACCTTTACCATCTCCGCCTCAGCAATCTGGTGCTTCAGCATCTCCATTAGGAATGGGAGATCTTACGAAGGGTCATACAAGTATAGAAGAGGTTATTCTCCCACGAGTGACAAGTAAAGAGGATGCTGCTAGCTCTGAGAAAGAGATTCCCAGCAGGGCTGATCATGCATTTGTACGGGAAACATCAGGACATAAAGGGGGAGTAGGAGCTACACCAAAGGATTTGCAGAATTCGCTGACTACTCTACTCATGGAGAATCCCAAGGGAATGAGTCTAAAGGTAACTACAAATTAAAAAAGAAAAGTAAATAAATAAAACTGAAACAGCTATATTGAATTCAACTTGATCTGCTGATAGTGAATTGGTTAATCTGAGGTTTTTTAGTAGGATCTTCGCGCTAAAAAGTTGGTTAAGTAGTTGGTGTTCTGCACTTTTAAAATGAGTTTTCCTTATATATCCCAATCAATTCCGATTACTGCCTTCGTATTTTTTGTGTTAAATTTTGTTCTAATGCTTTTATAGGCCTTGGAGAAAGCAATTGGAGACTCAGTTACCAGCTCTGCAAGGAAGATTGAGCCCATTATCAAAAAAGTAAGTGGTGGAAACTATTGATGCAATTAATTGTAACAAATATAAGAGATCTTATATTTTTTTATTTTATCTTGAGTATCAGATTGCAATTTTCCAAGCTCCAGGAAGGTATTTCTTGAAACCAGGAGCGGAATTGGAAAGCTTCAAGAAACCTTCATCTGAAAGTGGAAGGTACCTGTCATTTGTCTATATGATGATAGTGGGTTTAATGTGATATTGTGATCACCTTAAATCATATAATTGCTTTACTATTCTTCTTTTCTAATTAAAATCATAATAATTTCAGGGAAGTAAAATTTCACTATTAGGAAATACCGATCCAGGAAAAAATAATTTCTCTATTAGGAACTTCTGATTATTATCCTATTTCATCATCATCTCTGTAATGGCTATTTAAGGCGTGTAGGAGAATTATTCAGAAGTAGAAGAATTTATGAAGGCAAATTGAAAGGCATAGTCTGCCCAAGAAATAAAATAAAAGCTGATACAAATAACTAAAATCAACCAGAATTCTTCTTGTCCTATAAGAAAATTCTCTCAAGCGAGAGCACTAAAACACAAGTACACAACAAGGTTCTTAGCTGATAACAGAACTTTGGCTTCTTTCTTTTCGAAACAAAGAAACAGTTGAAGTTTTAGGTTTAGACTCTTCTTTTCTCAAACTTAACTCTAACATTGGCTATAGATGCCGCCTACTCCTGATTGTGTGGTGCTCTATTAGGTGTGACTTTGACGAGCTGGGTGTGCAGTTTCTTATTTGAGTTTGGTCTTTTTTTTGGGGGTCCTGTTCCTACATTTCTTGTCTTTTCTGTACTGCTCAGATTTGATAGTTTCCTAGATTTATCATTTTCCTCTTCTTTTGGTTCACTCCCTTGTGAACCATATTTTTTGCTTTGTATGGCCTTGTGGCATCATTATATATATATATAATTTTTTTTTCTTGCTGATAAAAAAAAATTGTCGGGAGGCTGCACCTTTGTTCGCATCACCTTCCATAATTTGTTAAAACAAACCTTGCAAATTTTTTGTATAGTTGGATTTGCTTAGCCTTATGTGACTCCTGAATATATTATTGATGTTTTTGTATTTGTTAGAGGAATAATTCTCATTCCTCTTTCACTTGTACATTCTTATCTTATTACTCATTAGTACAATTCTAGTTATTCACTAAAAAGAACTTTGGTTTCTTTCCAATTAGATTAGTGTAGTTAAGGTATTGATAAAAAAGATTAGTGTAATTAAGGCATCTAGGCAATGCCTTAGGTGAGGCGCTACCTAGGCGATGCCAAGTCGAAAAAAATAATTAAATTATATATATATATATATATATATATATATATTTAATATACACATAGCAATTCAAACCTCTTAGGGCTAACAATAATCTAGGCATATTAACATTTAATGTTGTAACTTGTAAAGCTTGAATAGTTGAATGTAAGTCTTTGACTGCTGAAAAATCCGGTGAACCCAAAAAATAACATTTTTAGGTTGAGAACTCGCAAATTCAAGGGGGTGGCTAGGTCTCTCTACAAAGTCTATCTACCCTTTTAAAGATTTAACAATTAACTTATTAACTAAGGTAGGAAGAACAATAAAGTGTGGAATAAGGGAAGACAAGCAAATTACAACACAAGGAATTTATACGTGGAAACTCTTCCGGGAAAAACCATGGGATCTAGTCTAGCAAAGAGATCACTAAGACAAAGTAAAGATACTTATAGACTCGAACCTCACCCAAATATGACTCAAATTCATCGATCCACGGCTAGTCCTACACGTCTCAATAAGTAATCACGTTCTCTCTAGACCCGTGAACAACCTCAGCAACCTCTACTTCTCTTGTGTCTCGACAACCACGATCTCCAAAGATCGATCTCCGTTCATGATGGCTTTGGATTCCATCAACCAAGTATCCACGATCCTTCTCAGATTGATCTCCTTTGCAAATGCTCCAGAACACACCGACCAAAGTTTTCTTCACAGAACGGGTTGATGGTTTTTAATCACACAATCCTCATGTGTATCCCAATCAAATGAATAATCAAGCAAGCAAGGATGAAAGAATAGCTTGCAAGGGTAGAAGAGGAGAGGAGAATGAGTTTCGGAAATCCTAAATCACTCAAAAGAAACTCTGTAAAATCTCTTAAACTTCCTTGGTTCGAGTGGGGAATTAAACCCAACTAATATAGAAGCAAAAACCAATTTAAAAACAAGAATAATGCTGAAATCGCACAGCCTGGTCGACTGGCCGTCAATCCGGTCAACCAGATGAGGTCAGTCGGTCGACTGACTTGCCACATCCCGTTGACTGAGAAAATTGCACCTCATTGGACTATTTTACCATACAAATCGAAGACTGAGTGGGTCGACCGAATTAGGGCTCGGTCGACCAGATGCTCCACACAAGGCTAAAATGATATTTTGATTTGCTTTTACTATTTGCTCTTTTATCTAGTCACCTAGGATCCAACTTTTGTATTAGGGGGCACTTCCACCTAGGTTAATTTTGGTCTCTAAGTCTCGCTTACCATTCTATGAGTGAAATGAAGGCTATGATCGAAATGTCTTTAGCTGATCTTCTTCGGTCTTCATCTTCACTTGTCTTGTACGCTTGTAGGTAATACACAAGACACAATAGAGTTATTGTGTTTTGACACGTGAATATGCCAATCCAAAATATGAACTTTACAACTGCAAAAATATTAGTTGACTTTTTGATCGTGTAGTAGATGAAAATATTTTTGAAGACTAAAATATGAGACCATTTTTGTCAGACTTTTGAGTTTTAATAATGTTTTCATATAGTAGAATTTGTAAAATTTTAAGAATTGAGAAATATATTAGCATTTGCAAGTTGAAATTTTGACCTAATTTCAAAAAACAGATTTTGTTCTTGAAGTGAAAAGTTGACTCTATTCTTCATGAATTTGGATCTAGGATAATTTTTATTGAATTTAAATGAGGGGTATAACCTTATTTATATTTAAATATCTTAAGTAAATGAAAGTTTGAAGCTATAAAACAAGCTAAGAGTGAAGCTATAAAATAGGCCAGGTGGCTTCCACCTGCTTAGAGAGGCGCCCAGGTGATGCTGGTCTAAAACTACCAAGGTAACGCCTTGACTACAATGACTTAGATTTATAAAAACCCTACAATTATGCTCGTTCCAGATGTGAATCATGTATGGTAAGGTTTCACCCTCTACCTTGTTCACGTACTATCATGATAAACAGTTATAGAGGCTAGTGGAAAAAAATCCCAAGTCATGGAAAAGAGGATCGAAAAACAGCCATTTTTTCGTGGAACTTCAATGCAAGAGCAAATGATGAACAAACTTTCTACCATACACAAATAGCATCTGTTAGCAAATCTCCACCCTTAGCTTATCATGTGATTAGTAGTGACGATCTTATCAGCCGATAACCACAGACATCTAGGGGAAGAAAAATAACTTACGTGGAATGCTCAATTTCCATGTAAGTTGCTTATGAGGAAAAAATTAGCCCTTTCGGAAAGAGTTGTAACTCAGAAGCGACCTTTTGGAATCTTGGACCATAACCTCTTACCGGTTTTAAAAAAAAACCTCTGACATCTCCTGAAGGCATGGTAAGAAAAATCTCTGAAACTGTTCCATAACAGTTCGGTAGATACCGAACTGAAACAATCACTAGTACCATAAAATAGCATAAGGGCAAAAAAAAAAATCTACCTTTTTTTAAGACTTACGATTTTCTCTAGTTGGAGCTAGCGGAGGCACCGCCTGCACATCTCCTAACCCCGCCATGTATACATCAGCACATCATCCAATGTACCTGCAAGCAAATCAAAACATTGGTTTTCCGTGCACTTCATTGGCTAGCGTTCCTAAAGGGGTACGTGGCAGATCCAGAATGGGACATGTGTAAGTGGCGGTTATCCCAACCGGAGAAGATCCTAAGTCTTTTTAAATAGTAAAAATGACATAATGTGTCGTTTTCACTAAAAACGGCTGAAAAATAGGACTTAAAAAAAAACATTTGACATTTTTATTATAAACAACCAAAAGTAGTGTTGTTTATACTAAAAAGACTAAAAATAGGAAAACATTTGGCTGCTACTCTCCGGACAATAATGTCTTTTATGAAATGGTTTTGGTAGGTTCCGTTACCCACTCTGAAACCGTTATTTTAATCATTGCCTGAAGGTTTGGAATGAATCCATGTAGATGCTCTAGAAGATGGTAAATTGAGTTTCGCTCCCAATCATTCACCTCACTTCTCAAGAGATGCCTCCAAACAACACTTCCCCCCATCTCATTTTCCTTGCTAGAGAATAAATATCACCAAAATTTCTTTGAAAGAAAACTCTCCACACCAGACATCATCACATAAATGAATCTCACTATTATCACCCGTTTGAAACCAAACGCGCTGAAAAAATTCTTGAGTTGATTTGAAAATCCCTTTCCAAAGCCCCATCCCATGGTCATGCCCACCTGGTTATGCTCCCAAGCACTTTGCTACCTATTACCACCAACCTTCCTCCACAAAGCACAAACTAGCCATTTCTTCCTCATACCTCTAAATCCATTTACCCAAAATAGTCGCAAGTTCATTTGTTGAATAACTCAAATCCTTGAATCCCCTTCCTTTTTAAGACACAAACTTGCTTCCACTCTACCAAATGATAGCTTAACTGAATGATTACTTATTTGCATTCTCCTTACCATTCCACATGGAATCTCTCTGGATTTCCATGAACTTCTGCCATAGCAACAAGAATTGTAATTAAAGATAAGGAATAGGTTGCATGCTAGACAAAGTACTCTTGATAAGAGTCAACTTACCAGTTACCACCTTAGGTAGTAAATTTGATTTCCAAGCTGCAACCCTTTTCCCAACCCTTTCAAGTTTCAACCACCGGATCCCAAGAGGAGGACTTTACCCGAGCCCAATAACTGCCCTCAGCAGGAGGCCTATGTTGGATGAAGAGAACTGACCTCCTTGCATTCTAGGCATCAACTAGCTGCCCGATATTCCCCACCTCGCCTACACCAAAGATCTCACCGTTGTTTAAGTTAATTCTGAGGCCCGAAACTGCTTTGAATGATTGGGAAGTTGAGGATATGCAGACTTTTGGCTCGGTTGAGTTCCTCCTACCCCAGATCCCAGATTAGCGATTGTAGGGTGTGATCTTGTAGTAACAACGGACAATTTTCAGTGAGATCACTTTTGCAGTCATTTGACCTCGCTCCTTCGCGTTTTTTTCCTCATATGGCCGTGTGGGCTAACTAGGTTCCCATGAAGGTATCTTTCTTCCTTTGGTCTGCGGCTCTTAATAAAAATCTTACTACGGATCAGTTGAAGAGGCAAGGGTGGAGTTTAGCTAATCGGTGCTACTTGTGTTTAAATGCAGAAGAGATGGTGAACCATTTGTTTCTGCATTGTCCGGTTGTCTTCGGGCTTTGGGCTTGTTTCTTGGCCCGAATGGGTGTGGAGTGGGTCTTCCCCTTCTCCTTTCTGAGCTTCTTATCAGGATGACGCTTGATGAAGTGGGCGGGTGCCAAGGAAATCATCTGGACTTGTTTGCCTGGTGCTTTGTCATGGACTGTTTGGAGGGAGAGGAACGGTCGAGTATATGATAACTCTTCTTCCTCTCTCCTCCGGATCCGAGCCCGGGTGCGGGAATCGATTGTGGGTTGGAGCTCCACAAGTACGGTGAGCCAAGATGTGAGGGAGGCTCTCCTAATGTGATGACAGCCAATTAGCTTTTTGTGGTTCTTCTCTTTTTACTATTATGTGACTTTCTCTTTAGTTTACGCCACTGTAAACTGCTTCTTCTTTGATATATATATATATATGTATTTGCTTTACCGATCAAAAAAAGGTCCAGCAAACGGATGCAAAAAATGCCTTTTTTTTTTCAGTGTAACAGTAACTATCCTGATGTGAGAAGCAAATGGGAGAAATGGAAAGTAGGAATGTAGGTCATTATGCGAGCGATAATGGGTTTCTTAAAACTAAAGCTGAAATTGTCGCCAGTCCCTAGTTAGGGCAAAGCTTATGTGTTAGGGTAATCTATGGGTTCCTTTTATGTTCCACTTCTCCTGTTAAACTCTTAAATTAAGATGACCAAAATCTCTTAGATATCTTTGTTTTCTTATCTAGAAAACATGAAACTCTTCTGTTGGAAAGGTGGAGACAAATGGTTGAGTGCTTTTTTGTTTTGCTGTTTTCTCTCTCCTTTCCAATCAGTTGTAACTCTTCCAAATTTTCCATGGGCTTTACTTTCAGCTTTCAAGTGCTTTCTTACTTATCAGTTACTGTACTATTCATGGATTGGTTTAATTGACTTCCTTCCAGTTTTAGTGAATCCATTTAGATAAATGCTATCATTTATGTAATTAATCCTCTGCAATTAATATGATAAATATCGTTGTATGTACTTGATAGATATTTGGTTCTGCTACCTTATATTCATATGATATCCACATTGGACTCAAATCCCAGTGGTTATAGTCCCAAGCAATTACATCTCCCCATTATAGAAGCTGTTAAAAAAGTTATCCCTTTGTACATAGCTGAGGAAAATTTTGATATGAGTTCTATCATTCCTTATATATATGTGTGTGTGTGTGTGTGTGTATTCACTATTCTCTTTGGCCTTGCTCAGTATTACTTTGCTTTAATGAATATGGTTTGGCTTTTCCAGTTCTCCTGAGTGTACACGTGATCAAACACCCGCTCCAGAACCGAACTTTCATGAGAAAGCCACAACTGAAGAGTTTGAGGACCAGGCCCTGTTGAGCTCGAAAATACGAGAAGAATCAAATTTGGTGGAGAAGATTGATATCCAATATTCACCTGATCTCTTTGGTGATAAAAAGGCTTCTGAAAATATTGAAGGGCGGGCTAATAGCTCTAGTGACAGTGGAAGTGACAGTGAAAGTGAAAGTGACAGCAGCGACAGTGGAAGTGATAGTGGAAGCCAGAGTAGAAGCAGAAGCAAAAGTAGAAGCCCAGCAGGAAGTGGGGGTGGGAGCAGCAGTGACAGTGAAAGTGATGTTTCTTCCAGCAGCAAGGAGGGATCTGACGTGGATGTGGATATTATGACAAGTGATGATGACAAAGGAGCCGAGCATAAAGTGCAAGCCCCTGAGCCAAGGATATCTACCTCTCCCATTCCTTGGCGAACTCTTGGTGGTGGACCGGAGCAAAATGAGATTCATGAAGAAAAACAGGATGGTCGAGTATCTGATGCAGTTGAGACTGAGAAAGACAGGTTTCATGACGATCATGAAACTGACATGGTTGAGGTTACTGGATTGGTTCCTAACAAAGCAGAGACAGGATCCGTAGAAAAGACTAAGCCTTTTTCACCTGAACATGATAAGCAACGGGTGGGCCAACAGATGTCCTATACTGGAAAATTTGTTAGTGGAAGGCAAAATATGTCAAAGAATGGCTTGCGGCATGAGCAGTCTGACAGTTCTGAGAGAATATCCCAAACCAAAACAAAAGCCAAAGCCAAAAGGGGTTCTGATATAAATTGTTTTGATGAAAAGTCTGAAAGTGCCAAAAGGTTGAAAGCAGGAAGCTTGGCTCAACCACCAATCTCTAGGCATAGGGACATTACTTCCTCGGAGAGTCCACACCGTTTATCTCCTGATTGGCCCAGCCAAGACCCATATAAAGACCACACGGTAAAGATGACGGATAGGGTTGGTAAAGATGGAAATGTAGGTATCGGCTTTCAAAAAGGATACAGCCTAATGCCTGGTAGATCTACTATGGATGCTCAGCCGCCAGTTCAAAGATCTGTTGATCTTAATGCACGGAGAAAAGGTCCTGATATAGAGATGCCCAGAAAATATGTTGAGAATTTGGGACGCGGTGCTAAACACTCTGAAAGAAGTACTTTATTAGATGGATCAGATGGGTCTGCTATGAGGAGCATTTATTCACAAGAAAATTTTTCCATGCCCAAAGATGATATGCAAAGGGAAACACAAGATGAAGATGGTTATGGTTATGAGAAATTGCTGACTAAATATTTCAGCGAAGGTAGTGCTCGAGACAAACGCTCATCAGTTTCCGACTCATATTACAGGAAACATGGTGAACAAGTTGGAAAGTTCAAGGATGTTGGACAGACGACACACTCACTCATGGGGTCTTTCCCTAAGGATAACAGCAGATCTAATGCAGACAAATCCCCAATGGTTAATGGGAAAGGAAGTATTCTCAGAAGAGAGCTCTCGGACTTGGAGTTGGGTGAACTTCGTGAGCCAATGCCCGGGGAGGAAACACAGGGGCTTAAGAAGCAATTCGAGAGAAAAAGTTCATTCAAACTATCAGAGAATAAACCAAATGCTTCAGAAAACTGTAATTCAGATTCGAGTAGAGGAAGAACTGTAGGAAATACATTTCAAGATTCTAGGAAGCAATCATCACCCGATTCAAAAGTTGGGTTTCCCTGTAACCAAGAGGGCTTATTTAGGAAGAGGATCCTGGAAGATGATGTTGAAGATTTAACAATGCCTCAGGAAAGGGTCGTGCCGTCTCAGGCTCAGCAGTTCCCACGAGTAGATGGTGCTGACTCTGAAGTTGGGTCCCAGTTGAATAAATTAGCAGATATGGGTAGTAAATCTCGAAAGAATGAGGTACGAACAAGCCAAGGGATTTGTCTAGAAGACTCTGGAGGCACTCATAAGAAGACACCTGCCAGTGTACCACAACCACTTGATACTGAGCATGCGGGACAAACACTAATTCCAAACCCAATGAAAGAAACTAAAACCCAAAAATGTAAGACAGTGACAGAGTTGACTGGTAGAAGAAAGGACACTTTTTGGATGGAAAACAATGACAGTGGTCGGAAGAGGAGGGAATCTTCTTCAGATGAAGATACTTGTTCTTATTCTAAGTATGAAAAAGACAATCCGGAGATCAAAGGACCAATAAAGGATTTCTCACAGTGAGTAATCACATTAGTTTACACAGATGAATATTATGTTCCTGGGCAGGAACATAGCTATAGTATGCACGTGTTTTTAAAATATACCTGATTTTGGAACAGTTCAAATTATTATGCTGACTGTTTCTATATGCATCTTACAGATACAAAGAATATGTGCAAGAGTATCATGAGAAGTATGGTAGTTACTGTTCCTTGAACAAGATCCTAGAGACTTACAGGTATTATTAGGGTTTTTTTTTTTTTTAAAAGAAAAGCCACTCAAAAATTGCTTAGGATCCTAGAGACTTACATGTATTATTAGGATTTCTCTTGCTCATATTTAAGGTGTTATTGTTTTCTTTTTCTTCTTATTTTATCTGATGAGTACTGACAAGGGCTTGTCGGTCCAAAAATTGATTCCTTAAGTAAACATGTATGATCATTTATATGAGACCTATTTTATGCAGGAATGAGTTCCAAAAACTTGGAAGCGACCTTGATCTTGCAAAAGGGAGGGATATGGAGGGGTATTATAACATCTTGGGGCAGTTGAAGGAAACATATCGCCAATGTGGAACCGTATGTTTTGTCCTTATGTTTTTAAGATGTTGGTTTTCTCATTGACATGTGTTATATAAATAGATTGATCAAACTTGTTAATGGACAACCACAATTTAATTTTATCTGATATCCAAGTCACATATTGTTTTCAACTTTTATAGAAATACATGCCTCTCAATCCAGATTAATCAGCATCATATCAGAAGCTTTAAATCTAGGAAAGAGACAGGTTATTGTGAATATCAGGCCTCTCGGGGTTACAGTGACCGACACCCACATTTGTGTTCAACACCAGGATCATATCTTAAATATCCAATTTACATGGCTAGTGGGTGATGATTTATAGCTTTAATTTTGTCTAGGGTTTTCAGCGGTCTTTCACCAAAACCATTGCAACCTGTTGGGATTCTTTTAGTTTTTGAACTAATGGGAGTTGTAGAAGCTGGGCACTCTCCTTTATTACACGGTAACCCCATTATTAGCTAGCAATGAGGTATACTTCTTTGACTCCTCTAATGTACAATTCGGGCTAGGGGTATACTTGTTCAGTATGTTGTATATTCAAATGTGTTTGCAACTGCAGGTTCTAGTGTGTGATATGTTTGTCTGTATATGTGTGTTCTTTTCATTGGAAAGTATTGTAGATACATACGCTTGAACTAGGTGTAGGTCTACAGATGTACATTCTGATGCGACTTTGTCAACTTTAGTTCAATCAAGAAGTCTTAATATCACCTTGCTTCAATTATAATATTCACCTTTTATATGGCTGATTGAACTTTGTTTCCATCGAGTATGAGCACTAATCTCTTACAATATCAATTTGGGGATTCAAGTGCCTCTCTATTTTGTGAAAGACTTGAATTTTTGTTTTTTTTAAAACAAGAACAAGGAACGGTTAATTATTTGTTGAATCTGTTGCTTCCTAGCATCTAAAACATCTAAAGATTATGTGCTTTTGGAATTTGGTAAACTAATATTATTAAAAGACACATTCAAAATTGGTTTCTAGTATCAGTGGGATGTAGACAAACATTGAATGCTGACATTGCATTATTTGCATCTCTTTAAAATTTTCTTCTTACACTTTCAATGGCTTAAATAATGATTTGACCGATGCAGAGACATAAACGGCTGAAGAAGATATTCATTGTGCTTCATGAAGAACTGGTGGTAATTAGTTCTGACCTGATTACCTCCCCTTGCACTGAATTCTCATAAATTTCCATTTCTTTTATAATTAGTAGTGGATCATACTTCTTGTTGCAGCACCTGAAGCAGAGAATCGTAGACTATGCAGTCGCATATACAAGAGAGTAAAGCCTTTCTTCATTTCAGACCCTAAGTTGTATATGGATATTCTCGTTCTTTTGTGGTTTATTCGAGCAAAATTTACTTGGTCAGCATCTTGCAATTGTGGGGCAACCATCTCATGAAAAATGTTGATTAATCCTTTATGGTATCAAAGTAGGGCTCAAGGAAGTGTGAAGAAGCCTGATAAAGTTTATTCTGTGTCAGCCCATTGTAATATAGCCATGATTCTTTCTGAATGAAGTTGAAGACCTGGAAGGTTTGGGTGTCTTTTAATCAGTTTCTGGGGTAAACATGGAAAGAGAAGTAGGGAACCCCAAGCATCTTCTTAAGCAGGATATGTCAAAGCGGCGTAGTGCACAATTGATGGCCCCATTTTGTGCAGTGTTGAGGCGACAGAAACTGACGTTTTTTTTTTTTTCTTTTGCTTCTATAGACGAAAAGATGGAAGCAAGAATTGAATTTTTCTCGTGCCCCTTGAGATCTTCAGTGGTGAATGACGGAAAGCTGAAGTTTGTATCATCTCTTTTTTTGTTATGATTATAGAAAGTGTACAGGGCTCTTAACAGATTGTTTATATTTGATCAATCGGTCTGTCGAGGCCAAGACCTCAAGAACTATAATTTGGTACTTGGAGAAATGGATTGTGCCAGAGATATTATGAGTCTCAAGGAATTCAGGCCTGACCCAGTTGGTTGAGAGTAATGTTGTGTACTGGCATCTGCTTTAAGAACAAAATTTTTTATATTGTGGGGTGTGAAAAGAATGTAAACTCATGGCCTTGCTGACCAAGGTTTGAAATCCTGTTGAAATTTCGGTTTCGTTCCCTCCCTGAAAAATCGAAATCCCTCATTTTGTTGGTTTTGGCGGGTGAAAATTTGAAATTTCAGAATTTTGGGTGGAATCAAAAAACTATTTTTAATTACTTTTTTTAATCTTAATAAAATAACGAAATTTCTGAAATATACTGAATCGAAAATTTGAAAATTTTGAATTTTATATTAAAAATAAAATCAAAGTATCAAATAAATATTTTAAATTAAAATTGTTTTTGCTAGACATATTGTGAAATTTTAGACAATTTTCCAAAATTTCGGAGGAAAATTTGTGAAATATCAAGAAAATATTTAATTTAAATAACTTTTTTTTAGAAAAAAAACAAAAAATCTGCAATTTTACCGAGAAATCCAAAACTTTGATTTCGTATGGAGGATCGAAATTGCCGATGATTTCAAATCTTCTTGCTGACCTGGATTCATAACCGCTGCAGCAAAAAATTCTACAGATGCTGATATGTTTGGATGGACTCCAAAGTACACTTCTATTTTTTCAAATTGAAGTAATAAAAGTTCCAAAAAGTTGTTTTCCAAAAGCAGGAAACCAAATGAAGAAAACGTGGGATGGGTTACTACAAATAGCTGAATTTAAACCTTGAACCTCATTTTCGTTTTCCCACAGAAAGGGTTGAGGACGAAATCGGATTGTCGGACTATATGCCACCCATAACATTATAACAAATCCAATTTCATTGCAGAGCTTTGGGAAATTTTGAACTTCAAAAACCTTGGCAGAAGAAAACCAGAAACCATATTTGTTTCAATTGAAAATCACAATTCATTTTCATTGCAGAGCTTTGGGATATTTTTGAACTCCAAAAACTTTTCAGAAGAGAACCCGAAACCATTTTTGTTTCATGGAAAAATACGGAAAACCATAGAAGCAATACCCCTCAAGGAATAGAATCTGAGGAATACCCAGATGGACCCTTCATTTGACCCGAAAGGGTTGCCCCGTTACCCGAGAAGTCTCTTCTCCCTCCATTGAAAGAATAATTGGCTGGAACGTGTTTTTGAAAAGACTCAACTACAGTGACTCACTAGGGATTGGAACCCGGGACCCACCTCTCCCTTAGAAGTAGATGTAGATGTCTCCAATCATTGAACGGCGTTGGCTGTCATTTGTTCTAAGAACCAAAACAAAATGCTCCATCTTGACTCTTGAGTGCACATGGGGCTACAGCCACCACACTGTACTAAGCAGACCGAATCAAAGACAATTGTCATTGAACTCGGGGGGAGTTCAATCGCACCACAAGCCAACATGTGCCCCTTTCTAACTCTAATTAACTGTGGTTAAGATTCTTTAACCTTTGGGGTTCAACAATATCACCTTAGTTTTTAGAAAAAATATAAAAAAACATGAAATTCTGGTCAAGAATTTTAACCCTTTAGGTTATAAATGAACTTGGTACCATCCTCGTCTTTTTACCCCTATGTGTTGAATCTTATTCTACGGAATGTAAGAATAGTTTGTCATTTTTATAATAGAAAAATCATTAAATAGAAAAGATAAATTTTTTTTAATTGTATTGCTCTTATACATTAAATGATTGGTTCCTTACATAAATACTAAACTATCCTTAACTTTGTGACCTTAATAATTAATATAAGGGTAAAATTGTCTTGTAAAGGTTATCAAATGCGCTAATTTAGTGACTGTTAATAACACTCATTTAACACCCCCACCTCTTGCGTGAGTGTTAGGAGTGTAGGCCTTCAATGGAGGAGGTCTAGGGATCTAATCTCACCTTGGTATGAGTAAGCAAGAGCTCCGCTGCCCAAGCTAACTACTTACTGTACTAATAACTACTAAGAGTGCTTTAATCATTGCATAATGTATAGGGATGGTTGGTAGTGGGTGAGAGTAAGGGCTGATTGAGTGTAAGACTATCATTCCTCTATATAATAACACTCTGTAAAAACTGTACAAGAAATTGATTAAGTCATTTGAGTGAAAGTTCACTTATTCAACAAAGACCTGAAATTTAACATTCTGATAAGACTTGCACGAGCTCCAAATTATAATTTGATTGAAGTTTATATTCTTCACCAAAGTGAACAAAGAGAAATGATAGCCGCATACTCAGACGTAGCGACAAGTGTTGCATATACTTTGAAAACTTTGTTTTCGTTAGCTTTAGATCGAAGGGCAACACAGGTCTTTAAACCGCGGTGAGGAAAACGATTAATGGGAATATCATGAGCAGGGGTGGAGTCACATGGGCCCCCAATGAAATTTTGGGAATTATTTTTTTCTATTGTCCTAATAGGGACATAGCCTAGGAGATGATCGGAGCTAGGTGGGATGGGGTGCTCTAGCCCCCCTAAACTTCTTAGAAATAAATGTATTCTTTCAAAACGGATACCAATTGACGTGATGGTGATGGCCCATGAATTTGACCCTCTAAAAAATTTTCGAGGGCTACACCCCCGAACCCCCACTATTAGCCCCCTATAAGAGAATCCTGGCTCCGCCCCTGATCATGAGATAACTGAATCTAGTGAAGATGAAGAAAGAAGGTAGGCATGATTTTCTATTTTGGATAATGTTAGAATCACTTTCTCTATTGATTCACTCTCGTTTTTGATAGGAGGAGTGTTAGTATTGGAAAACATGTGTCTTTCTCCTAAGTGAAGACAATAATACATGTCTCGCTTACAAAGAAAATGAGTTTGAAAGAAATTTTAACTAATATTACCATTTTGAAGATGGTATATGTCCAAATAAAATAAAATAAAATAATAATGATCATTTAAGTCCGTAATTGTCTCACCCTCCACCAATTTGGCACGCGAACAACGGGGATTAGTACTCAAGTCTCAAGAGTTGAAGCATACAGACAATAAGATTAACGACAAATCGTCAATGCAGCACCTGGAAACTGGATATCAAGACACGCATGCGAAGTACATGCACGTGCTCATTCACAGATTGCACGTTATACACATTCCTATCTGCCGATTGAGATACTGTTTCAATCAATGTCAAAGATCGATGTTCATTGTTGTTACGTATCTTTGGCATTGCCTCTTCAGCCGACGCGTGCAAACAGGGGGGCGGAGCCAGGAATTTTTCTGTGGGGAGGAGGGGGGGGGGGGATTTTTTTATTTTGCGAATTTTTTTCTAATAATGTCCTTGAGGTCACCACATGTCCCTATTGAAACCCTTAACCGTGGTTAAAATTCACCGAAATATCCTTGGTTTAAAAAAAAAAAAAATCAAAATTTCAAACCATAGTTAAAATTCACTAACTCTTAAGGTTAAAAAAATCTAATTTAAAAAAAAAAAACTAAGGATAAGTTGGTGAACACTAAGAATGAGTGATTTGTAACCATAGTTAAGGGGTGCTCAATAGAGACATGTGAAGACCTAAAGGGTATAAAGGTCCATTGGATGACCCGCTATACATGTGAAAAAGATTGGGGGGACCACTAATATATATAAGAAAAAAAGGGGGAGGGGGACGGAAGTATAGTAAATTCACTACACACATCCAACTCGTCAGGCTCTCTTTAACACTCAATGACCATGGTTAAAATTCATTCATTCCTAAGATTGAATTATATAACCTTACATTTTTTTTAAAAAAAAAGTTATTAAAAAAACATTAACCTTGGTTAAGGACTCACTATTTCACGTGGATACTTTTTTTTTTCTTCTTAAAACCAAAGTTAAATTATCGAATCCCGACAAGAGGACTACAAGTAGGGGTGATGCCAGGTGGGCGCCTATGGGGGGGCACATGCCCCCACTCAACTTTTAAAAATTAAAATTTTTTAAAATATCTTCTTTAGGGTGTAGCATGGGAACTGGAATAAGGTGAGAAAAAAAAATTATTTTTTGAGTTGAGATCATATTGAGTTCATACACGAGCCCCTTTTAACCTCTATTAACTATGATTAAGATATACTAACCTTAGGGTTCAAAAAATCTAACCTTTGATTTTAGAAAAAAATTAATCATATGGATTAAAAGTTCTTAACAGAGTTAAAGGGGAGCTATGTAAGTGTGATTGAACAGTCCGAATTAAATTGCAATTGGACAGGATCCAGACTCGTATTTTTTATACTAAGTTGTTTAAGTGGGCATACTCACGAGACAAGGGAACAGTTGTCCCTTAAAAAAATATATACTATATTATTTAATATGACATAGCTATGGAGCAAAGGACAACTATCGATGTAGAGACCCAAAATTTAGTTTATTGACTTTCATGCCATTGATATGAAATTCTTGAAATTTGTACATGATGTTAAATACATGTGTTCCTAAAAGATGAATAAAAATGGATACCTTAACATGACCTCAACTTGAAGAAGTCATAATTTTATCGCCGCAAATCAGAATCGAGTGATTCTTGAATTTTTGGAAAGTTATTAGAATCCTCTTCAAAGTTCATGTTTACCATTTTTCCAGATTCTTAGTCGGAGTTAGGTTAAAAGTGGGATTTCTGAAACCTGGTCTGCTGCAAATCTGAGTTGTCGCAATCCATTGCAGACCAGTCAGCTTTAGGGGCATTTTGGTCCATGAATAAAAAGGAATTAAAATTTTTGCAAAACAAGAAAGTTGTTCCCCTTTGAATGACGGTTCCAACGCAAGTTTAATAGTCAAATTTCGACAACCGAGTCAAAAGTTATGACCAAAATACTGAAGAAAGGTTTCAAAAAAAAAGGGGATCCGATCGATCAGCCAACTATCGTCAATCGATCGGTGGTGGCAGGGATCGATCGGCCAAAACTCGCCGATCGATCGGTGGACGCTGAAATATGCGCGAAAACGTTGATTTTTGACTTTCTAAGTTCTCTTTGGTCCCTAAACTCTATAAATAACCCTCCAACTCGTGAGTTAGAGTTTCTATAGGCTTCTAAACCTAAAAGAGAGAAAAGAGAGAGAGCTTCCTAAGAGATCAAAAGAGGGAATCTTGAAGATTTCAAGAATTAAATCAAAATAAAGGAAGAAGGAGCTTTGGAGATTGATATACAGCCTTATCCACAAGCGTGTGATCGTAGGGAAGCGATCGTGAGAGGTAAATATAACTTCATTTCTTTCAATATAATGATTTTTGATATAAAATTATGAAAGTATTAGATCTAAAGTAAGAACAAGCAAGATTAAGCATACATGTGATGTTTTTAAATTACGATTTCGTATGAAAAATATGTATGATGTTAGAAAGAGTGTTTTAATCATGATCTTCTTATGGAAAGTATATATGATGATTTTGAGAATGCTTAGACTATGATTTCCTCATAGAAATTATATATGGTGTTTAGAGAGTTTAAATTTATGATTTCCTTGCGAAGGATACTAATGATGTTAAAGATGTTCTTGTGATTTAATTATTATATCAATAAGGGGAAAATGAATGATCTTGTGGTTTATTTTGTGATGAAGAATTAAGGAAGTGATGATGGTTAAATTTGATGAAGTGATTCTATGTTGCTTTGAAATTATAGTATGTTATAAACTAGGGTTTTGAGAGATTAATTTAATTAAAATTATGTATTGGAAATTGAGACATGATGAATTAAATTACCCCTATTTTTGTTGTCGAAAACTTGATAAACCCATATTTCATGTTGATTAATTATGAGAAATTTTGCATGATTAAATTGTGAATGATTTATAATTATTGTTATTTCACTTGCACTTATTCACGAAATTGGACATGAACAAGTATGATAATAAGAAACAAGATGACAAGTATTATGCAAGTACACAATGACACAAGCATTATGCATGATTGAGTTTTGCACTGACCGAGTACCAACAGGCCTATGATCAAGGCAAAACCAGTCGTATACACCGGCGAATGTGTAGACAAGCCGTATACACCGGATAATGTGTAGACAAGCCGTATACACCGGATAATGTGTAGACAAGCCGTATGCACCGGATAATATGTATATTGTGTGGTACTTCGGAAAGTAGGGTATATGTTAGTCTCTACCTAATATATGAGGTAGAGTTATATTAAGTTATTGCATTCGTATGTTGTTGAATAAATTCACGGACAAGAAAATAAGTAAGATAAACAAGAGAAATAAACACCAGTGATCATATGTAAGAATTGAAATTGAATTATGTTTCCGCACTCTGAATTGTTACATGTTTACATGATATGCAAATCTTAAACCATGTTTGTATTAAATCTCATTATATTGTCAGCTAGGAATTTATATATACGCGGGGTAACTTGTTACTCAGCCGATAACTGTTGTTGTCGGCAGGTTCGAGATTTAATAATTGTACGCAGAAGTCCTGAGTTGAAGAGGAGTACGTAAGGAAGATCTTACAGGTGATCATCTCGAAGAGGAACGAGATTTCGATTTTAGTTTATGATAAATTGTTTAAATTTCAGAGGGATTGTAATTAGTTTATTATGTTTTAGTTTTTAAATTGAGATATTTAGATTTGATATGTTTAATTAAATAGTTGAGAGTCATGAGGATGACTCAGATTGTGTAGGTTCAGTTTAGTTGTAGTTTTAATTGATGTTCAGCTGAAGTATTAAATGTTATTCAATTAGAGAAAATTTTCAGTTCAGATCTTTGTATGCCTTTAACGTTCATTAAATGGATTAAGTCAAGTAAGTCACGTGCCAAAGTTCTCAATTCTCCTAGGGGGGAATTTTGGGGCGTGACAAACTGTCTCCTGAACTTTTGAAAATAAAGTATATCTATTACATCATTTAATTTAATTATTTAACTGGGTACATAACTATGAGGCAAGAGTACAACTACCCGCAAACAAGGAGAAACAATACTCATAAGACATGTACAACATGTATGGACGAAACGACTCGAGAACTTAGTTGTCGAAAAATATTTATTCGTACCCACCTAATCTTTCTCTACAAAATCCATAAACAATTATTACTATTTTCAATCAACCATGGGTGCCACCACTACTAGAAAATCCTGGCTCCGCCCTGACTACAAGGTCTCCTTCCTAGCTGATTGTAGCATCCTTGTGTCCATTTTAACCTCTTTTTAACTATGGTTAAGCTTAACAAATTATGCTCAATACTTTTATTCCTCTCCCCCGCCCCTGAAAAAAAAATCTAAGGTTGGATGGATTAACCTTAGAAGTGAGTGAATCTTAATCACAATTAGTGGGTGTTAAAAAAGGAGGGAATGACCTAAGGAGAGACGGTGTTTAACAAAAAAAAAACCCTAAGGAGATAGTGCGGCCAACTTGTAAGCTGACCATATTTTAACCCTAAGGTTGAGCCAATCTTAACCACAATTAATGAGTGTCAAAGAAAACATGTGGTGAGTAGCATGAGAGGTGTGCACGGACCGCCCAACTAAACGTGCTAGTTGCACGCTATCAAACAACTTTGCACGCCATCCGCTGAAGAGGATGCGTTCGAAGGCATGAGATTGTCAACAAATTTTCACGGGTAATTTACGTTGCTAGGTAAATCCCGTGCAGCACTTGATCAATCCGTCGATCAAGTCAACCTGTTCGGTCAATTATCTAAAAAACAAGAGTAAAACACACTACAATGTATAAGAAAGTAGCAAAGATCAATAATATTGTATAAAAGGAAATGTTACAAGATACTATACATGTATTGGAAATAAAAGACACTACAGGAGCAGGAGATCAAAGATGGTGCAAAGACAACCCATTCAAGTGAACTACCACCTCCCTTACAAGGTGGATGATAAACCTTTTACAAGTTAGCAGAAGGAAACATCCTATGTGCTGGTGGAGTCATAATCCCTTATTACAACAATGTCACTAAGACTTTGATGACTAAACTACCCTTTAACAAAAGATAAAAAGACATAAATAGTGTCACCACCAAGACCATACAAACATTGTTGGACGAATGATCGTGACAAAATGCCACAAAATTGGTCTAAGCTCCACATATTCGACATGTGGTGATAAAAAAAGGGAGAAGTCCAGAACATTAGGAGAAAATGAAACGGCTTCTTCCTTGACCAATTTTCTGGCTTGTGCAAGAGACAATCTCATACCAAACCCGAATGTAATACTCAGGCATACGAAATCCGTTACCTTTTTTTGTGGTGTTGTGGTAATATGGTCTGGAGAACGTGTCTTCCTTTTCATCCCGATTACTGTTCGATTGATAGCTCAATATTTATCATCCAAAATCTGTCTAAAATGGCGGCCACTCCAATGTTTCTAGCAGGCATTTTTGAAATTTTGCAACCTAGCAAATAGCAAGCAAAGCTAGTGCCAATCAAATATCATGCGGAGCTCTGCATGTGCGAGCTCCCGGGGCAAAATGTGTAATTATTGGGACCTACATACCTTAACTTCACCTTCCCTTATATATATGTACTTAAATGCATACATTTTGACCTAAGCAAAGCCTGGAGGCCTTGATTAAGGTAATGCAAAAGCCGGCGACAGTAAAGATGAATCAACCATGCGCTGCATGCAGAACACTACGTCGAAGATGCGGCACTAACTGCCCGTTAGCCCCATACTTCCCCCTCGATGAACTCGACAACTTTGCCTGTGTTCACAAACTCTTTGGTGCTAGCAATGTTGTCAAAATGATTCAGGTGAGACTTCTCTTTTCTTCTTCTTCTTCTTCTTCTTGTTTATGCAAGAAGTAGATAGGATTTATCACGAACTCAGCAATTCTAATTTAAAAGATATTATTGCATGGCTATCTTGTTGTGGTCTCAGAGTCTGGAGGAAAACAAGAGGGAGGACGCTGTGAACAGCATGGTCTGTGAAGCGAGAATGAGGCTGAGAGACCCCGTTTATGGGAGCACAGGCGCCATTTTTAACTTGCAGAAGCACATTCTAGAGCTCAGAGAGCAATTGGAGTTGACAAGAGCTCAAGTTGTCGAGTTGCAAGAACAAAGAGATCAGTTGTTGAGGCTTCTAATGGATGTTGATCATCACCAGCTTCGTCCGCTCTCCTCCATTGGCGACACAACGTTTGATTATGGCAACGATTTCTTGCCAATGCAAACAGACAACATGGTGGGCTATGACCTGTTAAATTTCCATTAGATTAATTGTAACTAGATTTTCTATAAAACAATATTATTAGTTGCATTAATGTTACTTATGTTGATTTGTTTTAAATAAAAATCAGTTTTCATTTGTTTGCTGAAGGCCTTTTTCAGTGGAGTTAGGCTTTTATGAAACCCATTTACTTGAGGCGGTCAGGCTTGGTAAAGGCCACATAGAACTCAGCCCTATATATATACTAGTAAAGGATAGGTGCACGGGCTTTGCACGTATTAATTTTTTATTATTAAAAAATATGTATTTGTCTCAGTAAACCCGAAGGAAAATGAAATCTAGAATGTTTTTTTTTAATTGTTAATGATCACTAATAATAAATAATCAATTTTTTTTTTGTATAAATACATACATTCATACCTTATGAATCAAATACATCAAGTTCTGTTGAGGATCGATGATGTTGTTTCAGGCACCAGTTCCACACCCTATAAAGCATAGCAACAAATGGTCAAACATATTTGAAGTTTGCCTCACAACCCCAACATTAAGATGAATTAACAGATGATTCAATTAAATAAACAGTAGCATCTACCAGGTCAAAAAGTTCAGTGCATAGTATTGAAACTTCTAATATTGAATCCCTCACCTATTTACAAGTGTGCAACTTTGATCTGAGCATTGAATTTGGTGTCTTAGCTTTCCTAATTAGACCCTCTTGAATCAATGATACAACAATCTAACCATAACATATACAAGATTCAGTCCATCTCACAAGCCTGGAAAGGAAAAACAAAAGAAACATATTCATGGTTCTAATCCATGGATATCAAGCAATTCATTTAACTCTCTTTTCTGGTTAAACAAGCGACCCCGAATAGAAGCCACGACTATTACCGGTAGAAGGGCTCTCAATCTATAGAACTATTGAATTAGAGTTTTTCTAAACCATTAAAATAAAGACTAAAATAATAAGATACTAGCCACGAACAATGACCACTCACCAACTCTAAAGCACCAGTGGAACCACATCCTGGCAAAGACAAAGAAATAATAAAATAAAATTATGAAATTACGTAATATAAGTTTAGACTTTCTAAAAAATCCTTCAAATTCTCTACTAATAAAGAGTACTTACTAATAAATCAATTAGGATAAGACTTTGAGTCCCTTAAAGTCTCTACTAATAAAGAGTCCTTACCAATAAATTAGATAAGATAAGACTTTCTAATAAAGTCTTTTAAAATCTCTACTAATAAAGAGTCTTTACCATTAATAATAACAAAGAGAGACACGTTTATTATTAAGTTTTGTAATGTGTCCTACATATTAAAAGCACTAAATTTCTAAGTAAAGTAAAGGGTAATTAAGTTCACATAAAGTTTAGTATAGTCCTTGTACTTATATATTATGCCTTTTAAACTATAATTATATTCAGGATGATCAGATTTAGTATGGCCCTCCAAAATCATCTAGCCCATACATTGAGAAATTTTAACTCCTGTGATTAAATTTTTAAAGTTTTTTTTCTAAAACATTTTTCTTATATATTATATTTTCTAGTTAAAATGCACATGCTTATTAGTAATGGTGACTGAAATTATATCAGGAAACTTCCATACAAAAGAGAACGAAAACATTAAGCATCCATGAAAAATATATAAGAGGAGTGTTGATGCCTTGGATTAGCCACATATAGCACCAAGTACTTGGTAAAAATCACTGGAGTTGGTACCCAAAGGAAGTGATAAATAAGATGAAAAAAGAAGGTATACTTGTAGAGTTGGAGAAGTTGTCAACAACATCTACAAGGGGATCCGCAAATGCAGTTGGAATAGCAGTTCCCAGGAGTAACATTAGTACTGCTTTATAGGAAGTCCACTTGAGATTTTCAACACCCTCCACAACCTCATCACACTGGTCCCCAGCAAATCATGTTCTTTCTTGGTTTGCTGCTTATGCATTTGGAAGATGTCATAATACTATGGATTGGATAAAGGCATATCATAAGAAAACTTACCAGATGAAAAAGAGTATCTTATGGAAATTGATGTTGCTTTACATACAAGCTAGCTTCCTTTGACGGGAAGTTGGGCCAAAATAATATGAAAAGACTGTTGCGAATGACAACTGAAAGAAAGATTAATACACGATCTCTTCTTCATATCTCCCACTTCATCCAATCCGTTGGAGGCTCGTACGTAATTCCTCCCTACCATCATCTCATGAATGGGCTTTCTTAGCACGATCATGCCCTCAACAATAACAAGAACCCAACGTAAGAAACAATAGCACTCAATCCAACAACAACAAATAAAATCCAAAATCCCGAAAACCCTATTATTATTCTGGGATTGGTGAAGAAACCTTCGTGCTTGGAGAAAAAGGGAATCAAGCTCGGAGAAAAAGAAGTTTTGTGTAGAAGAACCCTTATTTATTAACTTATTAGACATTGTTTTAATATAATATAAAATAAGGTCAAGGGCAATTATGTCCACATAAAGTTTAGGTTACTCCTTGTACTTTTATTAGTAGAATAATATATATATTAGCAAAGCCCCTGTGCGCACGGAGTACAAAAAAAAAAAAAAAAAGAGAATAACTAAGATGAAGATGATTGAAGACAAAAGATTCTGTCAACTTCAAACTCTTTTTTAGGGAAGTGCCTTGTATAAAAGTCATGTAGGTAAACATCACCATTGCACCTCTAAATGAATGAATTGTATGATGTGTCTAGGAACAGATGAACTGAGGCCATACAACGGTAGGTCCTACTCCTGCATATGTTTACTATTGCTACCTCGTCATCAGTTGAAGCAAACATTTTAGAGAGGTTTGCTTAGTCCAATGGGAACTTGATCCAAGTAAAGAGGGGTTAAAAAAATTAAGAAAGAGGGTGGCCGTGTTTGAGAGGAAAAAAAACGTGTTTGAGAGGGAGACGTGTTTGAGAGATAACTTGAGAGTTGGAATTGGGAGGGAGACGTGTTTGAGAGGAAAAAAAAAAACGTTTGTGAGATAGAGTAGGAGATTTGTTTGAGGTTAATTGTTTAAAATTTTGATCAAACGGTAGGGAATAAAGAGGGTGGCCACATGGCATCCCTAGGATCGAACGTATAGGATTCCAGAGATTGGAGTTTGGAGAGCAGGGAGAAAGTCTTATTTCTTTATATATATATATATATATATATATCTATTACACCCCCAAAGTAATATTTGCCCTTTTTTTTTAAAAATTATAGATGTTAATTTTTTTGGGTTAAACATAAACACAACACACTCACACAGAGGCTGACACTGTAACTAAACTTATAGATGTTGATTGGTATGTCGATTTTTACACCACTATAACTAAACTTATTACAGACATATATGTACTAGCAAAAGTGCATGTGCTTTGAGCGTATTAATTTTTTATTAATGAAAAATAATAAGATAAAATTAAATTCTATGTTGTATAATTAGAGTAAGAAACTATAACTAGTTAATGTTGTAGTGTCTTATTATTTTTTATTTATTTTTAGATTTAGAATATATTAGTGGGAGACACTAGTTTTTTTTTTTTTTTGGTACTCTCTGGGTTAGTAGGGTAGTATCCGTTCTATGTTTGGAAAGGAGGAGATTTCAACACGCACTCCCTCATGGGACTCGATCCCTCCCTTGTGTACACACTAGATTCTCCCCATGGAGACGTATGAGGTAATAGGCGGATTCATGACTATTTAATTTTAAGTGATTTAATTGAAGTAAGAGACTATAAATAAACAATTCTAAGTAGTCTAGTTACTAAAATAGACCCCTAAAAATGTAATAATATCCTTTATTATTATAGAATATAAGTGTAATATGGTTTATTGGAAAATTATTTCAAATATTTAAAATTGCTTTAATTTATGTTTGATAATTTTTTTAAAACTTAGATGATTAGTAAAATTATTGAAAAGATTTCATTAGAATTAATAAAATTATTTAAGGTTTAGTTAATTTATAAATTATTTTTAAAAAAAATGTTATATTATGTATATAGTAAAGTTATTTATAATAGTTCATTGCGAGAAATAAATTTATTTAAGTAATTATTTATTGTTTTGATTAATTGTGATTATTTACAACTTAATTGATTCTCAATTTGAAAATATTTTTTTACAAATTTATTCGATGTAATTAATAAATTTGTCAAAATTTTACATTCATGTATTGTAGATTTATTTGTAGTTGTTACTTGAGGATTGAACAATTATTAAATTTATTTTATATAGTCAACAAAAATATCGTAGTTCATTTATATTTGTATTTATTTTTAAAATAATTCTTTTATGTTGAATTCAAAATGATTATAAAGTTCATATTTAGAGTAATTTACTATAACACTACAGGAGCGTAGTTCATTTTTATTCCTTCCTTATAATAAACCTTCTGTTCTTGGAACTGATATACACAAATGGTGTACCTTGATCAATACAAATTTGAAGTCATAAGAACTCTATAATTCCCATCAACGAAGCAATTTTTATCACCAAAGACTTTAAATTAAAATTTTAGACTAAATTATTATCATTATATTAAATTGATGAAAAAGTTGAGTCCTTATGACAATGTGAAAAGCCAAATAAATATATAATAAGAGAAAATTTTATAAATTCTTTAGAGTTTCTAGAGTTTTAAGAATTCAAAATCAGGATTTTTTTTATTGGGACTGCAATTGTTATCCCATTAATAGAAGTTGTGTTCTTCAGGCACACCATTTCTCTCTAAAATTTATCAATTTTTTGGGTAGTAAAATTGTCCTTATTAGATCTCTCAATTTTTTAAAAATAATTTTAAAAAAAACTAGAGCTAATTAATTAGGAGAGGTAAAATTAGGACTTGAAAGTAGATTTAAGGGTGAAAGAAAGAGAATATAGAGACTGTTGATGGGTGATTTTTTTTAAGATGGACACGTGGACCAATAGATTCATGGAAAAATATTTTCAATACCTTTAACCTATGTTGGTTATTGCGTCTTTCATATCTTTTTTGGCTAAAAACGCCTTTGGGTAATGACTGATCATATCCGATTATATATTCGAATCCAAATAAATATCTGGCGGATAGTGAAATATGATATCCCTATCCGACCCCGCGGATTAAAATATTCAAATCCGATTACTTTAAAAAAAAATTTTAAAATGTAAATTAATATCAATATATAAATTTGTATTTAAAAAATATATTTTAAAGGTTATATTGGTTTTATAAATTTAAGATATATATATATATATATATATATATATATAATCGATTGAATATTTATCGGATTAGATATACCAGTATTCGATTATTAACATATTACAGCCTTACTCGGTGGGGCTTCTTGTGGCACAAACATTCTCTAATATCTATTAGCAATTTTTTTATAAAATTTTTACTCCCGTGCATAGCACGGAGTTTTTGATAGTATGTATATATATATATATCATTCTACTAATAAAAGTACAAGGTGTACACTAAACTTTATGTAGACATAATTGCCCTTGACCTTATTTTATATTATATTAAAACAATGTCTAATAAGGTAATCAGACATTAGATATATCTAAAATAGAGTTTTACTTAATACCTACTTACGAATTAGAATTTTATTTAGCATCCATCTCTAATCTAATAAGTTAATACATTAGGATTCTTCTACGCTAAACTTCTTTTTCTCAGAGTTTGATTTTTTTTTTCTCCAAGGACGAAGGTTTCTTTCATCAATCGACTACAGTTTTTGGGATTTTGGATTTTATTTTTTGTTATCTAATTGACTGCTATTGTTTGTTACGTTGGGTTCTTATGATTGTTGAGGGCATGATCGTGCTAAGAAAACCCTTTCAAGAGAGATGGTGATAGAGAGGAATTATGAGCCTCCAACGGATTGGATGAAGTGGAAGATATGAAGAAGAGATCCTATACTCTTTCTTTTAGTTGTCATTCGCAACAAAGTCTTTGCATATTATTTTGGCCGAACTTCCTGTTAAAGGAAGCTAGCTTGTATGATCAGTTTCCATATATACGATGCCCTAATTTCACCTGGTAAATTTCTTACGATATACCTTCCTCCAATCCTAAACATGACCCTAGTATTATGACATCTTCCAAATGCATATGCAGCAAACCAAGAAAGAACATGATCTGCTGGGGACAAGTGTGATGGGGTCGGGGAGGGTGTTGAAAATCCCAAGTAGACTTCCTATAAAGCAGTTTCCATGACTTGTTATTGCAGCTGCATTTGCGGATACCCTTGTGGATGTTGTTGACAATATTTGTGGACCCCCTGGTAGATTTTCTTGACAACTTCTCAAGCGCTACAAGTGTACCTTCTTTTTTTCAAAGAGAGGCAGTGTCAGCACTTATTTTTGCTAGCCGGAAGAAGCATCTTTCTTTCTTTCATATCAGATGTAAAGCTGATGACTACCTGCAATATTGTTTCAAAGAGAGGCAACTGTTTATGTAGTCAGTAGGATGTGTTCTGCTAAAGTTACATGTACATATTCAACTGCAATCTACTAGACTTTAAACTTTTTACTGACAACTATTCATTTTGGCTACTAGACTTTAAACTTTTTACGGAGAACTATTCATTTTTTTTTTTAATGAGCAATGCTAAGTCCACTTTCTAGTCATCTACTCGCTCTTATTTTTATACAAGAAAATAAAATAATGTGACACTTTTGTGTGAGGGTCCCATAACATTTGTTTTGTCTTTTTGTTTTAAATTAGTAAAGACGGCTGAAGAGTAATGGCCAGAAAGTGGAGGTAACATTGCTCTTCATTTGTTAACAAGTAATTATGTTATCCTTAATGCATTATTCAAATGGTTTAATGTTCTATCATCTCATCAAGTCGTTCCATTGCATATATAAATACAAAGAAACCAAATCCTCTGCAATGATAACCAGAGCAAATCCGGTTATCACCCCTTGAGGTTGCCACGTATCCCCTTTGACACCCCTTAACTGTGGTTAAGATTCACCCACCCATAGGGTTCACCCACCCATCCTTTGTTTTTAGAAAAAAATTTTTAATTTTTTTTGTAAATTAAAAAACTATTTTTAGGGTTTTTTTAATATTAAAAAAGAATTAATATTTTTTCTAAAAACCAAAGATGGGTGGGTGAACCTTAGGGGTGGGTTAATCTTAACCACAATTAAAGGGTGTCAAAATAGGACACGTGGCAACCTCAGGGGTGATAACCGGATTTGGCAAATCTGGTTATTAGTATCACTGTAGAGGATTTGGCTTCAAATACAACTATTAGATTTATATACCAAATCCTCTACGGTGATAACCGGATCTGCCAAATCCAGTTATCACCCCTTGAGGTTGCTACGTGTCCCTTTTGACACTCTTTAACTGTAATTAAGATTCACCCACCCCTAGGGTTCACCCACTCATCCTTGTTTTTGTTTTTGTTTATTTTTTTAATATTAATTCTTTTTAAAAATATTTTAATATTAAAAAAAAACTCTAAAAACAGTTTTTTTTTTAATATTAATTATTTTGTAAAATATTTTAATATTAAAAAAACCCTAAAAACAGTTTTTTAATTTTTAAAAAGAATTAATATTTAAAAAAAAAAAAACAAGGATGAGTGGGTGAACCCTAGAGGTGGATAAATCTTAACCACAATTAAGGGGTGCCAAAAGGGACACGTGGCAACCTCAAGGGGTGATAACTAGATTTGCCAAATCCGGTTATCACCGTAGAGGATTTGGTTTCTTAGATTTAAGGTTATCAATCACTATATTGGAACTTATGGTGAAAAGTTCCCGAACTGAATATGAGATATGTGGACTTGCAAAGAGCTAAATCCCAAACCTACTTGCTATCTGTTGCAAAGCTATTTGAGTTATTTCTAACCTATCATGTGCTATTTGGAATGTCACTGCAAACTTGGCAAAATATCTCAACCTGTTCTGTGCTGATTTTTCTGCCCCTGGCTGGTTTATAACAGAAAGTTTGTTTTAGTCATTTCTTGAAAAACTGTTGTTTGGTAATTGTAAAGAGTAAACCTACATGATACAATGGGCACCAAGTAAAAAAAAAACTCCTTTACTAAGTACTTGGTGCTATATGTGGCCAATCCAAGGCATCAACACCCCTCTTATATCTTTTTCATGGATGCTTAATGTTTTCGTTCTCTTTTTGTTACGGAAGTTTCTTGATATATTTTTAATAACCATTACTAATAAGCACATGCGCTTTTACTAGAAAATATAATATATAAGGACAACGTTTTAGGAAAAAAAACATTAAAAAAATTAATTACAAGAGTTAAAATTTCTCGATGTATGAGCTAGACGATTTTGGAGGGTCATACTAAATCTGATCTTGAATATAATTATAATTTAAAAGGAAATTATTAAAAAATATTGAAAATTTTAAAGAAAATTATTTTAAAATAGCAAATTATTTTAAAAACTATTTTAAAATTTTAAAGAAAATTATTTTAAAACATTTTGGATTTTGGAGGGTCATACTAAGTCCAAGGCATCAACACCCCTCTACGCATGTGTGTGATGCTAGGTGGCAGAAAGAACTCTAGAATGTAGCCGTCAATTCCTTTTTGGTGCACTCCGTATAAGCAAATAGCAAAGCAGCTACAAAAAATATTTACCAAGGATCATGGGGTTAACACTAAAAGGGAAGTATTAGATATCGGCAATTCTAGTACAAAGTTGTATATGTCTGTTTGTGCTGCTATAACTAGGGCTGTCAAAAAAGCCCATGTAGAAGGGTACCCGGCCCTGCCCTGCCCTGCCCTCTGAAGCCCTGCCGTTTCCAGCCCTTGGGCTGGGAAGGGTTCAAAATCCGGAAGCCCTGCTTCTACAGGGCTGGGTCAGGGCTCACCCCGGCCATGCCCTTTAAAGCTCTGCCATTCTCTTTAGTTGCTACACAGTAGCTAAGGTCTATAAACCATAAAAGTATATTATATATATATATATATATATATATATATATATGAAATTACTCATTTCACCATTTCAAACGGTTTAATAGTAGGGTTAAATGACTAATTTTACATGACCATCGTTATAAAACCCCTCGAGACCTCGACACTTGTTACGAACCCTAACCCTAATCTCGTATGCGAAATCGCGTCCTCTTGCTTAGAAGATTTTGATATATAAATTTTGTTCTATATAGTTTTACTTTGTTTTATTCTATCATGTATGCTTGTCACTGACAAGGAAAAAAAAATTAACTTTGTCATTGCTCATTTTGTTGCAATGTCGGTCCCAGCCCCGAATAAAAGAGGAAGATATCCATTTCCATGTCAGGTTGACAATCGGTGTAGAAAAAAAATCTCGTCATCTCAAATCACAAAAAAAATTCCGCTCTTTCTTCCGGCCCTTCCGACCCTTTGGCCCTGCCCTGGCCCTTGAGGGTAGGGATAGGGCCCAATCAATTCCGGCCCTTGAAGGGCTAGGGCTGGGCTAGGGCCCTACTCTTATAGGGAAGGGTAGGGTTAGGGTTGACCCCGGCCCTGTCCTGGCCCTGCCCTTTGACAACCCTAGCTATAACTGGATAATTGATCCTTCTAACCTTTTCTTCTTGGAAGGTAATTAAAAACTCTCGATAGAGATCTGGACTGTTGGATTGAACATCAATGGCGCCATGTCCACACATGCTTTAAATGATGGTGGTCTCATGACACCATTAGATTTTCAATCCAACGGTTTAGCTCTCGATAGTAGTACTAATGGACGTGCGTTTTTCAAAAAAACAACAAGGATGGCCCATGATTCTTGAGGCTTAAAATTATGCTTTAAGTGGCTCTTACAAATGACTAACACTAGAAAGTAAGTATTAGATATCAAAAATTAAAGAACAGGTCTGCCTCCCACAACCAAAGTGGTAAGAGCCACCATGGTCTTGGGTAAGGCTCCAAGGTCAAAACCCAGAAATATCCTGGTTCTTGCATTAATTTCAGGCTCACTCAAAACCATAATGATACATCTTTTTCAGGAAATCCACAGATTAGTATAATTTCTGCTTATGCAATGGTGTTGAGATCCAAAAGTAGTGCATGGTAATCAATTGCCATTCATATAGGTGTGATTTGTTGTTCAGTGGATTAATACCATTCATAAAAAGAAATGGTAGTTATGTGGCTGGATCCTTATTTTGGGTTAATGCATTAGGTGCATTTGTTATGTATGAAGCAAGCCTCAAGGCATGAAGTGTGTGCCTCATGTGAATATCACACTCTTGAAGCATTTTGCTTGAGTCTTGCCAAGAGGCTGGCTGAAGCTGAATATCGTACCCTTATTGTCGCCACTGTTGATATACTTTGGATTCAATATGTTCTTTCGTGACATTGACATCACCCCCGCTTTTCCAGTTCGTCTCCTTTGTGACGACATTAGTGCCACCTATATGGTTACAAATCTCATGCATGCTTGCACGAAACATGTTGAAATCGATTACCATTTTGTGCGTGACCAAGTTACAATTGGCCTTCTTCGTATCTCATACACTCCTACCAAAGATCAAATCGTTGATATATTCACAAAAGGCCTCTCTAGCTACCAATTTCGGTTACTAAAGTCCAAACGATGACCTCCCTGGTATCAGTTTGAGGGGGCGTGTTAGCATGATTACAGGAACCATGCACCTTCTGGTAGTTTCCTTTTCCATTTAGGAAACCTAAATATTTTTCTCTCATACATTTTTATATAAAACTGTAATCACAACTCTCCCTATATATATATATATATATATATGAAATACCAATACAAGAAAGGGTGAGCACGACAGCCATCCTTGAGGATCTCTGTGCTTATAATGACGTCTCACGCATTCTAATATACTAGCCCAAAACATGAATCCTATATATTCCAACATTCATTCTACTAAAAGCCATAATTTTGGTTCCATACATCCATCTAGTCTTTTTTTTTTTTTATCTTAATGTTGTCCCTTTCAGAACCTTTAAAATCGTTAAGGTTTTGCTGTCATTAATACCCCTAGAAAGTATAGTGTCGCAGCTCTAGATCTAACAACCCTATATACATACATTTTAGGAGGTTTTAAAAATCTATTTCTGCAACATTTCATGTTTTAGGGGTGTTGATGGTAGAATATCATTTTACCTAAAATATAAGTTATCCTAATATGTACGAAATTATCGTCCATCCATCAAGCTTAGCCTCTTGTATGGGCACCACAAATTTGACACTCATCATGAGTCATACATAACTGCACCCAAAAGATTGCACCACTTTACACGATAATGGAATTTCCTGTAAAGAACCGTGGCTATACATGTCATATTTTGGTTAGACCTAACCTTAGTTAGGTCCTAAGGCACCAATTTTGTCAACCACGCGCGAATCGAATTATAATTGGAAGTACTTAAACCAGCAAGCTTTGTACCATAAATAGAAATTCGGAGGAACTGCTTTTTTGACTATGTTCAAGTATCTTTAGGCTCTTCTTAGCTTCATATAATTTCAACTTAGATGTCTAATATTTCAACAAAGTTTAGTTTTTGGGGGAAATATGCGGAGTCAGAGAAACCTTTTATACCAGCTAATCATTATGGCAAATGCTTAGAGCCTTACTTTATTTTTTCCCTATTGCCCAAGATACTATATGGACCCATATTCTTGTTTTTCTTCCTTTTTGCAAGTATCTCATGTTTTCAACACAACCGCTTCTACAGGCCCTTCTTTTGGAGTGGTTGCAATTGCTTGGACTTACCCTTGTAGAACCTTAGCGACAACCTTAGATCTGGCTGTGTGTGTTTGTGTGTTGATTTAGAGTGTGTTAGTTACATGTTATTCAACCCAAAAATAAAGTTACATGTTATCATTTCAACCAAAAAAAAACACTTCTACACCCACTCACATAGATAAAGTGAGTTTTCTATCAAGCTATTACTAGCCATCACAACTTCGATTCCAACAGAAAAATCCTGGAACTTTGGTAAAACAAATGTCCACAATTATTTATTATATAAACATGCAAATGACTTGGTATCAATATCTAGGAATAGTTTTAGGGTACCTACCGCCCAAGGCAGGTAGGGGTGTACATGACTACTTGTCTTTTTTGCTTCGGATATCATTTACCTCTCTTAATATCGGTAGTGGTTAGTTTGGGGATTGGAGCTCTTGCAGACTCATCACCTAAGGGGATTGGATCCACAAACCTCACTCCACAGAGAGGCCACACCCCGACGAAAGAGGTGGGGTGTTACTACTTAATATTTTTAACAATTTATATTTCTAATCATTATTTACAATCAATACAGTGAAGGTGTGACAATATATTTATTTCGAGGAACATGTGTGAAACAGGAGTAAGGGAAGTTTATTTTTGTGTGGATTTATAGGTAAGATGTATTTATCTGTCTATTCATGAATTATATTACTTTTTTGGTTGTATAGGCGATGCTGAGGCGGCAAGAGGTTTACTCTGGTGCTCGCCAGAGTATCCCTCTGGTGAGCACCAGATCAATGGACAAAAAAAATGCCAACTCACCATAAGTCAAAAAAAATTTCCCGCCCATTTTTGACTTCTTCCCATTTAAAATTTTTTCCATTTTTTTCGTCCATTGATATGGTGCTCACCAGAGGGATACTTTGGCGAGCACCAGAGTAAACCTTTTGCCTGCTGAGGCACCGTGTTGCCTAGCCAGGACAAAACTCCAAGGGTCCCTCTAGCCACCTTGACTACACGGGTGGTGATATCTATATCTGACTATAAGTATTTAAATCAATATTAATGCTCCCAATAATTGTGGAATGTTAGTAGACCTGGGTTCAAAAATCTTGACTAACAAGGCTCGGAAAAAAAATAATTAGCAGGCAGCTTACCTATCACCCAATTTTTTTTTAAACTGAATCTGTAATTAATGTTGCTCCAGAAATTCTCAAAACGCATAAAGAGGAAAAAATCAAGGAAAATGAATAGGTAAAGCATCAACTATGTATTTTAGATAATTAAATATAAGTTCAATGTGAGACATTCCGTGGCCCTCAAGAATACTCCCAACCATGAATATTAAATAAATCGTGCATTATGATGTTGACACATACTTATTGGAACGTAATGTGAATTACACCAAAATCCAACTAAAAAAACAACAATCTTATGGAAGATTCTCGATACGGTATCATGACATTAATTAACACACCAGAAAAAACATAACCAAGATCGAAAATACAGATTAGGAAAGCATTAACCTCAAGAGCTTTGAAGACTTTATCAACCTCAGGAGCATAGTTGATCTTTTGCGAAGTCATTATAAGCTCGACCAAGGGGCCGAGCCTGGATTTTCTTCTAGGGGGGCTAACAATGAGTTGTGAGGGTTCCGGGGCAGAGCCCCGATTTTTTTTCTAAGACGGGTCATCTCGTCTAGTTGTCCATTTGTAAAGAATATATTTTTTTACAAGGCAGTTGTTCTCTGTTGTGCCCCTGCTCGGGCTACGCCCATGTTTGTACTATACAGTTTTTTTTCCAAAGTTCCGCCGGGGGTGTGTTTCAACCCCCCAGGCCCCATGTGGCTCCGCCCCTGGCTCAACCACACCAACACAGGACTGCCCAAAGAGTTCAAATATCGGCAAAGCCAATGTTCCCTGGTCATTGTCACGCAGGGCATGATTAAGTCATTGTAATACAGGGTTCCAGGGCAGAGCCCCCGATTTTTTTTTGTAAGTCCAAAGTTTGTGGGCCATCTCGTCTAGTTGTCCATTTGTAAAGAATATATCAACCCTAAAGGGGTAGACAAGTGGTTCTTAGGCCTTTCCCCAAGTGGGAGGTCCTGGATTCCACACAGGTTTACCTGGACTTATCTGGTGTGGCGGGTTGTGGGCTCACGTCGCACTCTTGGGGATTAGTCCTGACCAAAGAGTTGGGGCCGGGTTACAAAAAAAAAAAGAAAGTCGTGGATACTCTTTGCTGCTATAATACTTCACATTTGGTGTCTATTTTGTCAATTTCTGCTAGAAAACGCACGCGGCCAGGAAGCCCAAGGTCTCCATCACTCTCACCATCCACAGAAAACACATACATCAGAGAAACCGATCTATACTGAGGAAGTCCATTACTATATGGATCGAGAACAAAGGGCTGCTTAGAAGTTGTAAGAACATACCAGTCCCTATTCTTTACAGGTGCCCAACCTTAGCTAGAAGATGTAGTTTCGTTGACTCTTTTAAGTACCAGACTGCCTACACCATCCTCTTGATCACACAAGACCCATCTGAATTATCTAGCGGTGTCATCTCATCTCCACAGTTGCACTCCTTTTGGCGACATGCGGGCCCATAAAAATAAGCTCAATTTAAAAAGTAAAGGTCATCTGATCAGACGGTAAGAACTATAACCTAGGTTTAGTCGTATTAATCATAGGTGTTAATTCTGGTCAATTAGATGGAGTAAATAGTAGACATTTTCGATATCTAATAAGATGACTAGACATATGCGAATGTTTTGCCATGTGTTAATGAAGGAGGACATGCACATTAATTTTATTGTGGATTTAAAGGTGTATCACATGTCGTTCAAACGTATGCTTTGAAGAAAATAAAAAGAAGATGAAGGGAGGAGAAAACATGAGTTGTTATTGGACTAGGGTAGGCGTTCACTATTTAACTTAATGAACCCTAGCCCTTCACTTTAGTATTTATATTTGAATTGTATTACAATAAAGTGATATAAGCAATCCTCAAAACTAGAAACTCTCTGAAGTATAGGAAATTTGTGTAGCTTTTTTGGATAGGATATCCTTTGTATTCTTTTACAGAACAACGTTAGAGATAGTGATAGTGAGGGTCAGTTTGGCATCACTCTCAAGAACAATTTTATATTCCTTAGAAATAGAAACTCTTAAGTTTTTATTCCCAAGAAATAGAGAATCGTTTCTTGGGAGTGATGCCAAACAGCCTTGAATTGCTCTTGGAAGAGCAACTCATAGGTTAAGCTGTAAAGATAATGCTACGGACTTGGGGTCTCCTTCATCACGCGTGACGGATACCTATCTATACTAATACTATATACTGGTTGGTGCCATGTGGCATACCTCAAATCTCTCGATTCTCCCTTCAGGTTGATGCCACATGTCATGTGACATGTCACCCTTTTTCTCTCTTCCTAACTCATCTAATATTATTTATTCAAATTCAAATTAATGAGCCCCCTCCCCACCCACGTTAATTACCGCCCACTTCACCCAATTTATCTCACAGTTACGCCTCTAATCCCACCCACCATTAAACCCACTATCCCCATATGACTGTTACGCTGCTGTTTGGACTCCTCCCATGGCTCCTCCCATTATCTTTTTACTATAGCATTAAATTTACCAATTTGAGGAATGGTAGATTTAGCATTTCATTTAAAGGTGGCAGTTATAATTCCTTACTGTTACACACACAGGTTTTCAAAGGGCCCCGTCTTACTTTCAAGTGTGACTATAAAAGATAATGAAGGTACGTACCACCGTCGAAACCGAAATGCATTTCTAAAAAGCCAAGCCAAGCCTCGCCTCGCCTCAAAGCAGGGCTCTTCAGCGATGGTTATTGACTGCTGATCCCAATTCTCTATTGAAGGGTGGTAGACCTGGCCACCTCCAATAAGTTTCAAAAGTTTTTGTTACAATCAGCCATAGTCGGCCACTTCCCTCTGCAAACATTGCCAATAGCTTACATATCTCTACCGCCGCAACCTTCCCTATTTTCTGATACAATATGGTGTTCATCGGGGCATAAACTTGAAATCCCAAGACCCACGGCCTGCTCAACTAGCCATTTCAGGCTCCCCCCCCCCCCCCCCCCCCCCCTCCCTCCTATGTCAAGAATCATGTTACTGAATCGACTATATGTTGTCTGAAAAAATCTCAAGCAAAGAAAACCTTGGATATGTTCATATGCAACACCTTGATCAAAGGCCACTCAAGAAGTCTCCCTCAAAATCGAGATCTTTTTACTACTTCATGATTCAGTCCAGTGTTGCACTTGATAATTTTATATACGTTTTGTGTTAATGGCATGTGATCATTCGCCGGTACTCGAATCGGGTAAAAGATTCCATGGTGAGACCTTGAAGATCGGGTTTAGATCTGATGTGATTGTGTTCAATTCTTTAATTCAGATGTATGCAAATTTTAGGTCCATTGATGCTGGTCGGAGATTGTTTGATGAAAATCTTCTATGAGATGTTGTAACATAAAATCCAATAGGGAAATGGAAAACGGACCTCAGGGTCCTCTTCCAAATGGACCACCCATTTGTAAATCGACACGTGGCAATAGATTGTTATTTTTTAAAAAACTTTTTTCACTCTCCAATGTGTTGAAATTTGATTGGTGTAGTCAGCTTGGAATGAGGTCCTCTTATCAGAACTCGCATTGGGAAATGAGAAACGGACTACAGGGTCCTCTTCCAAACAGACCACTCAATTGCACGTTGACATGTGGCATTATTTATTTATTTTAAATTTCTTTTTATTCCCCTTTTCCAATGTGTTCAAATTTGATAGGGGTGGTCAGCTTGGAAGAGGACCTTGTGGTCCTCTTATCCACAGTATATTAGGTCTTTTATTTTTAAAGAGAAAGTAAAGTGTTCCCATGTGACCTATAAGGACTTACCATAAATTAAATCTGAGTGTAGCGACAATTATACCAATAAAAATAATTATATTGGAGACTAAAAAACATGTCATTTTAAGATTTATTTAAGAACAAATCTCTAACTCATAAAAGGAAATTGACACTTATATTGTATATGGAATTTAAGAAAAAAAATCTTTTTAATCTTTACCTTTGATTTAGACCGTGCATCGCACGGGGTGGTTTCTAGTTTAATATATATGTAACACACTTTGTAATTATTATACAATAAAATGATTAATGTATCTATTTGCCGTCTGAGTATTTGAGTCGAAGTTTAATTATTCAATTAAGACTTGAGTAACACTAGCTCCAAGCTAGTATTTGATTGAAGTGTATATTCTTAAAGAATATGAATAAAGAGAAATGATACCGGCCTCTTGCGCCAATGGTAGGTGTGGTGATAAGTAGCAAGAATTCCAATCCCCAAAGTTAACCACCAACCCTATCCTAGTGTAGGTAAATGATGGTTTCGGATTTTCTTTGGCGGATACCTTGGTGGGTGCTCGGGCATCTACAAATCATTGGACATGTGATGATAAAAAGAGGAAAGATATCAAGTGGGGAGAAGTCAAAATCATGGGGTGAAAATGAAATAACTTATCCTCCTTTTTATCACCACATGTCCAATTATTTGTAGATGCCTTAGCACCCACCTAGGGTATCCACCAGAGAAGATCTGAAGCCGTAGATGATATCCTCTAACAAATTAAGAAAGTTAAAAATGAATAAATAAAGAGAAATGATAGTCATATACGGAGACTTTCAAACTTTCACTGTGGTAGTCACGTATGCAGACAATAAGGTTCACGTCAATGCATCATCGCGTTGAATAAAATAAAGGAATATCTGATTGGAAGAATCAAGAGAAGACAAGACACGCATGCGCCCGCACATGAGCGCGGTCCAAATTATAACATGAACAGAAGTACTGCATGCATGTGATACACATTTGTATCTGCTTTAGAGGTGGTGTTTCAATCAAAATCAAGATCGATGTTCTTTGTGGGTCTTGCAGAACTCTCAATCCCTAATTTTTTTGTTGGGTTATCGTGCTAATCTGAACTGGAAAACGTCTCTTACTTACATCCGATTAGACCGGAGAATATGTTAATTCAACGTTTATCATCCTAAACTGTCAAAATTTGCTGCCGCTCCGAGCTTTCTTGCAGACATATTTGAAATTTAGCAACCTAGCAGACAAAACTAAGTACCAATCAAACAAAACTACTACCCATAAACCATGTTGGGTCCTTAACTATACCTTCCCTTACATATCTACTTCTGGGAATGTTTTAGCCTCACTTTCTCGGCTCAGGATTCTCTCTGGCAGAAGCAGAAAAATGGTCTCCCGGCCACTTTCACACATCATCCAACATGTGGCGCTAAAAAAGGGGAGAAGTCATCTTATTTTTTCTCATTTTTTTGACTTCTCACTTGATATCTCCCCTTCTTTATCTCCACATGTCAGTTGATGTGTGGAGCCTGAGACCATTTTTCTGGGATATGCCAGTGACAATCCTGAGCCCGCTTCCTCTCTTCTTACTCTTTGTGGAACCAACACGTGTCTGTTTTACGTTATTTGTGCAACCTGTTAAATCTCCAACATTCAAACCGTCTCCCAGACTTAATTTTAAACGCGTTGCAAAGCATGGAGAGAAAATTGAGTCTAGCATTCAATCTCCATGTGCTTTTGTTTTTGGGTTGTCAAATATGGTTAGCCTGTAATCCTAGTTAGGGTTGGTTAGCAGTGATTAATGGGTTAAATAGCTAATTGCGGACTTAGAAGCAGCTAAACATGATAGGCTGTTACTAGAGGGAATGACACCTGAAAAATGGGGAGAAGTCATTTCATTTTCTCCCCATTTTTTTGACTTCTCCCCATATGATATCTCTCTCCTTTATTCTCACACACTTATCGCCACATGTCTTTTTAAGGGTGGAGAAGTCAAAATCGTGGGCCCCATGATTTTGACTTTTCCACCACTTGTCACCTATTCTATGGAACCCCGAGATAAGCCCTTTCTGGCTTCGCCAGAGACAATCCCAGGCCCACATAGAAATATACACACTGTCATGCACGGACCAGTCCATGCCCATAAATATAAATATGCACTTAAATACATACATATTAACCCAAGCCTAGAGCCCTTAATTAATTATGAGTACGCAAAAGCCAGAGCGAGCAAAGATGAATCAACCGTGTGCTGCATGCAGGACACTACGTCGAAGATGTAGCGATAACTGCCTGTTAGCACCATACTTCCTGATCGAGGAAATCGACAAGTTTGCCTGTGTACACAAACTGTTTGGTGCTAAAAATGTAATAAAAATGCTTCAGGTGAGTATGCATATATGGTGCGTGGTTCTCCATTCTTTCATCTTCTTCTTCTTCTTTTAATATTGGAATATGGACAACCAGCCCATTACTTCATTAGTTCTGCGTTAATTAGAAGTAATTACGACATCTTCTTCTTGTTTATGCATGCAAGAAGAAGATAGAAGTTAACACGAACTCAGCAATTCTAATTTATTTAAAAGTTATTGGCTAACTTAATTAATGTTGTGGTCTCAGAGGCTGGAGGAAACCAAGAGGGAGGATGCTGTGAACAGCATGGCATATGAGGCTAGAATGAGGCTGAGAGATCCCGTTTATGGAAGTACAGGCATCATTTTTAACTTGCAGAAGCACATTCTAGAGCTCGGAAAGGAATTGGAGTTGACGAGAGCTCAAGTTGTGGAGTCACAAGAACAAAGAGATGAGTTGTTGAGGCTTCTAATGGATGATCACAACCTTCGTCCCTTCTCTTCCATTGGCGACACGACGTTGGATTATGATTTCTTGCAAACAGACAACATGGTGGGCTATGACCTGTTAAATTTCCATTAGATTGTGAGTAGTACTACTGAATTTTCTAAAGTAGAGAGAGAATAACAATTAAATCCTGCATTCAAGTTATATAGTTCCAAAGGCTCGGGAGCTCGATCGTCTTCATATTTTTAGTAATATTGCGGAACGTGTTATTTATGTTTAAACTGTTATTATATTAAATAAATACCAGTTTTGTTTAGGACCGTGACGCTCAAAACCAGGGCTCTTTTTCATCTCTGAAGCTCCTAAGGCCTAATTTTATACAAAAAAAAAATATATGCCTACTTGAAGGCCCTAGTAAAGACCGTATCTCTAGTAAGCGGGCGTTTGTTGATTAAATTTTGATAACTAGTTTTTAATCTAGACTAGAAAGAAAATGAATTTTAATATGAGCCGGAGCTCTGCGTCTCCTCCTTGAAGCGGAGCTACCTTTTGAATTGAACATAGCAGTTATGTGTAATTATGAGAAAACAAAATTACCAATATTTTTCCTATACTTACAGAACTGCCACCGAAAATTTCCTATAACATACCAAATTTATCTCACATGAAGTAGAAAACAAAACAAGGCTCATAAACCAAGCAACACAGACTCAATTGAATTATGAGTATTTACAAAAACCATTGAGAATAAGAAAAAATAGATACCCATCTCACCATAAAAAAGAGGAGTATGGTAACCTTGAGGTCTCACCTTAGATCTCTAGTGAAGAAGAAAAGGCAGAAGAGAAGCAGCTAGGGGGAGAGAGAGTTTGGAGTCGCTAATAGATGAAAAATGACATAGTTTATCCTTTCTTTTAATGAATTAGAGGGTTAAAATTGTCTTGGTGGTTGTTGCCTTCTTTTAACGAATTAGATGGTTAAAATTGTCTTAGTGGTTGTTGCCACGTTCACGCACTGTGTGAACAGTAACATTGGCCTATATATATATATATTTGTGTGTGTAACAAGTTTAGTTACATGGGTGCAAAATCTACATACCAATCAACATCTATCATTCCGGGCATCACGATGCAAGTGAATGACTGTTTTTCGAATGCCGTTAAAGAGACTCGAGCTTCATGTGTGTGTGCGCGCGCGCGAGAGAGAGAGAGAGTAGGGAGAAAGACATGGGAAGGAGTGCAAAGGTTAGAAAGAACAGTGGGACAGGAGAGAGGGATTTAGAGAAATGAAATATTTAACTTAAAAAATAGAACTAAGAGTTTTCTACTTTAAAGGTATTTTTGCCCTTCTAAAAATATCAATCAACTTCATCTATTCCTTATTCTATTATAGGAGAAATCTTTACTATTATAATGGGAGAGACTGGCGTAGATGATTTTTCAGAAATTCCCATATTACCATTATATAAAAACAAAATTTTGATTTAATGTTTTGCTTTAAAACTCAAACTACCCCTTGCCTTTGATTTTATTTCCAAACTACCCCTTGCTCATCTATCTATTTAGAATCACAGCCAATCATTATTGAATTAGGGGAGAGTTCAATCGCACCTGTGTCCCTTTTAACTCCTATTAACTGTGGTTAACTCCTTCCCCTCGCTCTCACGTGCATCGCACATGCCACTAGCAAGTTCAATCGAACCCGCGGGTTAACATGTGTCCCTTTTAACTCCAATTAATTGTGGGTAACTCCTTCCCCTCGCTCTCACGTGCATCGCACGTGCCACATGCTAGTATATATAGAGAGAAAGGGTTCAATTAGTGCCATTTGCTAGACTAGTCTCTATTAAGTGATTGTTGAATATGACAGAATAATGGGTTTTATTGAATATGGATGATTTGCAATGATTCTAAATAAGGTTTATATAAAGATAACAAGAGAGATTCTTTAAGAAAAGTAAATCAACCTAATCTAATCACACCTACTCAAATATATTATATCATTGATTAATGTAAATCTAATATTGTGATTAGATACACTTGAATGATATAATGTATCTCACTCTAACCGGTGGTGCTCTTCTTTGGTCATGCTAACAATTCCAAACTATAGAAGATGATCCTTTCAAATCGTGTGCACTGTAGAAGAATGCTTTCCCAATTGATGGAGATCTCAGTAGGATGGTTATTGGAATCTACGTATTGGAATCTACGTGTTAGGAGATGACTAGCAACAACTTCATGGATTTTTTTATCTGTAGGTGTGACATCATCTACGATTTAAAAAAAAAAATTTGCAAGCTGAATGGGCTACAACCATGCCGCCTGCTGTAACAACGTAATCAAGCGGAAAAAGGTTAAAATAGACGGCAGATCACCTGCTCTATATCATGATACATGATAGAATAATTCTTTACATTTATAAGTGGGACTCATAAATATTCAATTATTAATAATTCTTTAAAAATATTAAATTTAAATTTAATTACAAGAAAATATACTAATATATTCTATCCTGAGAGTAACGACTCATAAAAATATATATTAAAAATTAATTTCTTTTTAAATCTTAAAAAATTTATGTTCCATTAATAATGAAAAAAATTATACATGCAAGACATGTTCACCCTTACTAGTATATATATATATATATATATATATCATTCTACTAATAAAAGTATAAGGAGTAACCTAAATTTTATGTGGACATAATAACCCCACAGTTTATTTTTTTATATAGCAAAAATTTAGTAAAAGTATAGTTTATTTATGATTGAGAAGTGGCTACATATGTATTATTTTAAAATATAACTCTCCCTCTCTATCTGTCTCGTACTTTTTAACAGGGAGGAGTCTCTGAAAGAGGTGGGTTCTTCTCCAAACTCTTTCCTCTTATCCTATTTCTCAACCACATCCGAATTCAACCCAATCTAATACCTCATTTCTTATCTATAAACTCCCACTATAATCCAACAAAAAGAGGAGAGCAAATCAGGAGAAAAGCTTGAGGGAAAATTCGATAGAGAAGTTTTACTCTTCATTGTTTTTTCTCTTCCGGCCAAGCACAAGCCCATCATTTAATTCAGCAACATCATTCTCATCACACCTTTTCTCATCTTTTTTTTCCCTCTATTTCTCTCTCACGGTTTGTTTCTACAATTGTAACACGTTCAAGCACACTAGTATCTTCATCTTCTCACGGCCGTTACAGACATGTAATTTAGTAGTGCAGTGCCGGCAGTAGCCCGACGCCCACGGCTGTGCAAAGCATCAACATCACTGTCACCACCTTTTTTTTTCTTTTTCTTATGTTCCTTCTTCACGAACAGGGGCAGTCTAGTCTGGTCTTGTCCTTCTTAGATCTTGATCAAACTTGAAAGGCTACTAAGCGCCTTCCTCCTCCCTACAGATCACAACAACCGTACCCTCTATAATTTTTTTAACTTATCATTTCAATGTACAACCATCTTAGTTTATATTGTGGTTAAGATTCATTTTGGGCAATGGCACAGAAAAATAGCATTAACATCCAATTGCAAGGAGAGTTCCCTTATTAACCGTAGTTAAGATTTGTTAATCCTTAGGTTTGGTGAATTGATTGTAGTCTTCTTTACTATTCAAAAATTTCCTTTATTTTAATTTAATAATTAAGATTCATTAACCCTCAAGTTAAATAATCCCTTTTAACCCCAATAAATCGTTGAGTAAGATTCAATAACTCTTAAGGTTTAATAATTACGTTTTTCTCTATTTTTGGTGAGTGCAATCATATGAAATCATTTCAACTTCCCCGACTGTGAGTATATTTGGGTTTTCGGGGTTTCTTGTAGGAAAGTGATTAAAAACTCTCTATATTATCTACTATCGAGAGTTAGATCATTGGATTGTCTATACATGATTTAATGATGACCCCACTTAATGTTTGACACCATTAGATCTTGAATCCAACCGTCTAGCTCTTGAGTAGGTAATATCAAGAGTTTTAAATCACTTCCTTTCTTGTATGATTCCACATTGGTAAGGGTGTGCATTATATATTGTCTATATTTTTTGAGAAATTGACCTCCTCTACTCAATTAATGTTTGTGTTCCGTGCATTTTACTATATTCATAGTCAAGTTTTTATAGTCTAACCTGTAAAAATATTATAATTTTCTAATAAATTAATAGAAGAATTAATATGTGCAAAGCACGTACACCTTTACTAGTATATATATATATATATCCTATAATATAAAGAAATAAGACTTCTCTCTCTGCTATCCAAACTTCAATCCCTCTAATCTTATAACTTCTATTTTAGAGATAACATGTGGATTTTCTCTTTAATCTCAACCGTTCAGGTTTGAGACCCACTATCTCATCCTAGAGTCCTATCTATCTCCACTATTGTAGAGTCCTCTCTTATCTCCAACTCTTGCAGGTTTGGGATCCACTATCTATTCCTAGAGACTTCTCTATCTCCACTATTGTAGAGTTCTCTATTATCTCCAACTCTTGGGTGCATTAATTTAAGTTTAATACTAAGAGATAATAATGGATTATAAAATTAATTAATTAATACAAATAATAATGTATATCAAATAATAAAAACTTATATTATTAAAAATAAAATTTATGAAATATTCTTAAAATATATTACTTAAAATTTAAATAAATAAATAATATTATTTAATTTTAGTTATTCCTAATTATTACTATTCATCGTACGGGATTTTTGCTAGTATATAATATAAAGAAATAAGTGTCACCTAACCTCCTCTTTTTGCTCTCCAATCTTTAATCCTAGGAATCCTATGAATTCTATTTTAAGGATGCCATGTGGCACCCTTTTTAAAATCTCAACCGTTAATTCTTTCTCTCACACACGTCTCCCTCTCAATTCAAAAACTATTTGAGAGATTTTAGGGGTTGCATACGTTTTCTTCACAATTCAAAAATCATTGGAAAGATTTTAGAAGATTGTGATATGAGAGATAGAAAATGTAGATAGAGATTTTAGGAAATATGATAAGGGATAAAGAGAGAGATAAGAAGCATAGAGAGAATGTAGAGAAAAATTTTAGGAGATTGTGATAAGAGAGATATAGAAAATTTTATTTTATTTACACTCATGTATCGCACGGGTCTTGAAAAGATTTTAGGAGATTGTGATAAGAGAGATAGAGAATGTAGAGAGAGATTTTAGAGGATTATGATAAGGGATAAAAAGAGAAATAAGAATGATAGAAAGAGAATGTAGAGAGAAATTTTAAGAGATTGTGATAAGAGGGATAGAGAGAGATGTAGAGATTTTTATTTTATTCACATCCATGCATCGCATGGGGTCTCTACTAGTATATATATATACTAACAGAGACCCCGTGCGATGCACGGATAATAATTTAAGAATAGCTAAAATTAAATAATATTATTTATTTATTTAAATATTAAGTAATATATTTTAATAATATTTTTTTATTTGATAAACATTATAATTTGAATTAATTAACTGATTTTATAATAATAATTTATTATTATTTTAATAATATTTAATAAAAAATCATAACTTTCTTAGTATAAAACTTAAATTAATACACCCAAGAATTGAAAATATGAGAGAACTCTACAATAGTGGAGATAGAGAGGGTTCTAGGATGAGATAATGGGTCCCAAACCTGAACGGTGTAGATTAAAAAGAAAATCCACATGTTATCTTTAAAATAGAAGTTATAAGATTGGAGGGATTGAAGTTTGGAGAGCAGAGAGAGAAGTCTTATTTCTTTAATTTATGGTACTAGTAGAGATCCCGTACGATGCACGGTTGTGAATACAATAAAAATCTCTACATCTCTTTCTATCCCTCTTATCATCTCTTTATATCCCTCTTATCACAATCTCTTAAAATTTATCTCTACGTTATCTCTCTATACTTCTTATCTCTTTCTTTATCCCTTATCATAATCCCCTAAAATCTCTCTACATTCTCTATCTCTCTTATCACAATCATCTCCTAAAACCTTTTTAATGATTTTTGAATTGTGAAGAAAATATATGTATTCTTTAAAATCTCTCCAATAATTTTTGAATTGATAAAGACGTGTGTGAGAAAAAGAGTTAACGGTTGAGATTTTAAAAAGGATGTCACGTGGCATCCTTAAAATAGAATTCATAAGATTCCTAGGATTGAAGATTGGAGAACAAAGAGAGAGGGTTAGGTGACACTTATTTGTTGATATTATATATATATATATATATATAAAAGTAAATGATATAACTGTACAATTATGAGATGTCTTTTAACAATTGATACATACACACCCTGTAGGTGTATCCCTTCCTTAGGAAGGAGGTTCCTATCCCTTCCTTAGGAAGGAGGTTCCTGGTTCCATTCCTGAGAGGGTGAGAGTAGGTTGCACTCTCCACCCGCCTTTAACTTAGAACAGATACTGACTTGCTAACCGGGGTTGCGGCCTAACCGTGTGTCTCATATCACCAAAAAAAAAACAATTGGTACATTCTAATGTGTGGTGGTGGTCTAGTGGTTTTGCACTGAGTGCACACGCACTAACATGACGACCGTAGTAGAAGAATCTCACAGGAAAGTTTACGCCATCATGAAAACAAAATTCAGCCAGTGGGATTTCTCTAATTCAATGGAAAATTTTGTTACAACATGACGCAGGCTCTCAAAACCAAAATCTACAATTTCACCTGCCACAAGAACAGCACTACAATCCTACCTGCTTTACAATCTACTACTCAATCCCATGAGCTCTCACACGAGCTCCCAAAGTTGGCAATTATGTCATGCACCAACAATCTGATCACGTGCCCGCCCAATGATCTCGAGATATCCATACACTCCTGCAAGTCTGCATCGCAGGCTAATAAAACCCATTCGTGATCGTCGTCTAGATACTTGATATCAAACGTACCCACCTCCAACTTCAGCCTCTTTGCCACTTCCTCCTTCAACTCAACCACACCAGAAGCCGAAGAGAGCCGAAATCTTATAATATCTTCTCTAAAGGTTGCCTTTATGGTCACTGTCCTGATGTCTTGAGTAGCTGTGAAATGTGGCATTGTGTGAGCTAGAGCAATTGTGTCTTGCTGTGGGGCTTGATGAGGATATGGAGGGTTTGTCCAACTAGATTCTGGGACCCGCTCATCCGGACAACCCTCTGCTGCAGAATGACAGAGATTACTCAAATCTTTTGAACTTCCAGCGTCCTCGATTAGCATTCCACCTAATGGTGCTTGCAGTTCTGTTGTGATAAGATCAGCAGGGATCGAGTAGGCAGCAGATAGATTCAGTTCTCCTGTTGGTTGAAACGCCAATGCTGAGGAACCCCCTATATTTACACATTGTTCATGGATAGAAGAAATTAATGGCTCGTTTAAGGGGGTGTTTTCATTTGCAGGACTACCTTGGCATGAACCATGAGAAGTAGGGGTCCCAGTGCTCTCTTCCCTTGAACCACTCCTTTTTGAACTGTTTGAGAACTTACCCAACTCCGGCTGGAACCCACTTTGCTGGCGAGTGAGTTCCTGGTGAACTAACTTTCTGCCTTCTTCAAGTATTTGGTCCCTTGTCTTTCCATGCCCATAACATTCTGGTGTCTTACCACTTGGTGATTCAATGTCCTTTCCCCCCTGAAGTTGAGAGTGCTTCAATCCTGGCGAGTGTTGTTGAATGTGTCCATTCAAACTGACAGGCAAAGAATTGGAACCAACAGCAACAGGAAGTGGACTTGTTGGGAGAGAAGTCAAACTGAATGCTCCTTCAGCTCCATGGACGGATTCAATTACACGTTTTAGCTTGGAGAGAGAACGATTAACCTTGTTGATCTTGCGAGATGGCCACCGAGAAATCCCATGCTGCCTACAGATGCGTTTCATGGTAGTCGGGCAAACTGTAAAAAATAAGAATATAATAACATACCCTTTCAATCACTACTACCAGATACCAAACCATCTTTTAGGTAAGAATTCAACCTGTGACAAATTAAAACTGAGCAAGATCACAAGCAGCAACTAGGTGTAAAAACTTACCCCCGAGGCTCTTTGCAGCATCTTTAAGACTCCCAGCAAAATATTGTTTAAGAACCTCTAAACTAATTGACTTCTCAGTTTTACCGCGCTTTCTCTCTGATGTCTTTCTCATGTCTTTATTCTCCAAGAAAGAAACGGCGGTGTGGCTTTCATCCACTCTACCAAGATTCTCTCCGTCTTTTAGAGCATCATATCCCACCCTGACCTGCTGCTCCAATGAATCTAGCCGCATCACCACTCCCCCGTTTGGTAAGGCACCTTGTGCAGGTGGAGATTTAGTCTTTGGAGATATCTGAATGCATTGAAGTTTCAAATCAAGTTTCTCATCTATAGATGGTTTGATAATTTCCACAGATCTTTCCTCCTCTTCCAGTTCATTTCCGGAAGCAACCCTTAGACTCTGGAAATGCTGCTTCATTGTCGCCAAGAGGGAGCCCAACAAGCCCTGTTGTTCTCTACTGTCTGTGATGCTAGGTGGCAAGAAGAACTCTAGAATGTAGTCATCAATCCCTGTGTGAGCACTCCGTAAGCAAATAGCAAAGCAGCTGCTTAATCCAAACATGCGTGCATAGTGTACCAGGGGGTACTCAGTTTTGCTGAAATGGGTAATATCTCTTGAAAAGCACAACCTATGGGATGAAAATGCCCTCCCAACCACCCCCTGTCCCTTCTGTAAGTGGTGCTCTGCACAGGCATCCCGAAACCCCCACATGTGAGCATCTACAACATAGAATGCTACATCAGTTGTGGACATGCAGACTTGTCCCATGCAGCTCCCGTCAAAGCTTGTGCAACTCTTCTTCACCCCACCACCATAGGCCAGAACACTGCGATGCATGCATGGAACCCAGGTCTGAGCCAGAGGTAACCCGTGGCTCTCACACACCACTGTCAATATCTCCAAGATTTCAGCCAGAGCATTTTGACGACCTTCATTACAAATCTGAATAGTAGGTGTTGCCAAGTACACAAATTTGTGAGGGGAGATCAAAATAGCAGAAGTATATTCTATTCACGTCACAGTTGCAACTCACCTGCATGTTTGGATGATCCAGTATTTCTGAACTTTTCAGATTCACTGCCTGCATGGGAACTGAAATTACGTTACCGAAGGGAACTTGAAAGGCTCGATAAAAAAAATATTTACCAAGGATCATGGGTTAACACTAAAAGGGAAGTTATTAGATATCAGCAATTCTAGTACAAAGTTTATATATCTGTGTGTGCTGCTATAACTGCATAATTCAACCTTTCATCTTTTTCTTCTTTTTATAGTAATGATTGTGTTGAAAACAACAGCAAGAATTCACTAAATTAACATGTCAGCTCCTAGGATCATTTAAACCTCAAAGGAGGGCATCCCCAGAAAAGACATAAATGCACAAGGCTAGCCGGCAAATCCAAAAATCACCATCTTATGCGCTAAAGGAATTTGAAAGCAAGAGACTGATGAACTGGGCCAACTAGGACATTTGAGGCACTTACCAAGAAGGTTACCAATTAAACATATTCTTGGAAGATAAGAAACCTCAGATCTAACCCATCTGTCATAATCCTCAACTGAGGGCCCACAACACCCCAGCTTGACCAAAGCCTACACTGAACACTCTCAGCGAAGCAGAATGGTTGAGATCATGTTCCATCCTTTGAACAAATTGTGCTTTAAGTGGCTCTCGCAAATGACTTAACGCTAGAAGGGAAGTATTAAATATCAAGAATTAAATAGCAGGCCTGCCTCCCACAACCCAAGCGGTAAGAGCCATCATGGTCTTGGGTAAGACTCCAAGGTCAAAACCTAAAAATATCTCATACTTAAAAGCCTAGTTGTTGCATTTAAGGCTCACTCCAAGCTCTAATTCATGAATTTACACATTCAGAGATAGAGCTTAGCTGTATTAGGCTTCTTTTTCAACTTTCAACAGAGTCATGCTCCATCCCTACAGATGCATGCTCCCAACTAAACATAGTAACATTCTTGCCTAAATAGAATCATGAATTTGAATGACACATCTTTTTTCCGGGAATCAGCAAATTGTTATCATTTCTGTTATGCAATGGTGTTGAGATCTACAAGTAGTGCATGGTGATCAATTGCCATTCATATAGGTGTGATTTGTTTGTTTGATGGAATAATGCCTTCAATAATTCAATTCGCATCGTTCTATGGTTGTCATAAATTCATCATAAAAGCCTTAGCAAAAATCAGTGTTTTAAAAGGCAAAGCCGTGAGGCAGGGCATTAGGACCTCCAAATGTGTGAGGCTTGAGCCTCAAGCTCCCTCATTTTGAAATAAAAATAGTTAGAAATGAAAAATTCAACAAGAAGATTATACAAAGTAATGAAAGATTATATATAAAAAATATATTGTCCGAGTCAAAAATTAATAGAAGGAAGCAAAAGCTGCAATTTAGATTTACTTTTTTCTTCATATACATATTGAAAGACTCGATGGTTGTATTTTGAATTCAAACAGACAATTGCAACGAAGTCAAAAAAAAAAAGGGAAAAAAAATAGTTATGTGGCTAGATCTCCTTATTTTAGGTTAATGTATGAGACACATGTGTCAGGCATAAAGCAAGCCTCAACGCATTAGGCATGCGCCTCATGTAAGCATCACACTTTGAGGCGTAAAGCCTCGAGGCATTTTGCTTAAGCCTTGCATAGAGATGGGCCTCAAGGCATAAGTCTCATATGCCTTTTAAAATATTGGCCCAGATGCTTGGGCTCAAATCATTCTATTCTGACATTATATTCTATTAAAAGCCATAATTTTGGTGAAGTTGTGTGTTATTAATATTTTTTTTTAATCGGTAAGTAATAAGATATATATTCAAGCAAAAGAGGTTATTCAAGAAAATGTAATATAGCTAAGAGGTTACGGAGAAGTAAACTCAAAGACTGCAAAGGAAAAACTACCTAGAAATGAATAACAACTAAAGCATACAAAATAACCCGGACTATGATGATCATGCTGCCTATTTTATCGAAGTAGAGCTCTCATGTTTGCATCTATAAGACGTATCCCCAACCCTTCCAAGATTAATTAAACTATTTGCACACATAGACAAGGCGAGGGAGAGAGAGTTTCTTCAAAAACTCGAGAGTTCCTCTCTCCATATTTGACCAAGCAATGGCCCCAGACAGAACTGACCAAATCGCCGCGTGGGCACTTTTACACTAACTCGATACCAATAGGATAAAAAGTTCCGGAAGGAGGCAGTGAAGACCTAGGCTACCCCTACTCGCAAGAGGAAATAACCCCAGACCTCAAAAACAATAAGGCAATGTAGCAACAAATGATCCACCGATTCTTCCACAAGAAGGCACATGAAACATCGGTTAGCCATTCTCCACTTTTTTTTTTTCAAATTAGCCCAAGTTAGAACTATATTTAGGGCTGCAGTCTAAAGGAAGAACAATACTTTCAATGGAATCTTGGGGTTCCACGTAGAATTACGAGGAAGAATTTGTAGAAGACAACACAAGGGACTAAAGTAGTAATTTCATTGAGAACCGACCTTTGTTATTAAATTTTTCCTCTTTATCTCTATCCACGTTATTTTTTGCCTTAACCTTTCCATATCATTTTTGAGCCTTCAACTTACACCAATTCACTCCTCACTGGAGCAGTAGAGTTGTTAGTGGTCTTCGTTGAACGTCTCCAAACCACCTTGGTTGGCTCTCCTTTCTTTGTCATAGATTGAACAAAAAGAAAAGAAAAGAAAAGAAAGACTGTTACGGGGTTTTGCTGCTATTTATACCCTTAGAAAGTATCACTGTTGCATCTCTAGATCTAAAAACACTAAATACATGTTTTACGATGTGTTGAAAATCTATTTTTGCAACATTCATGTTTTAGGATTGTTGATGGTAGAATATAATTTGACCTAAAATATAAGTTATCCTAATCATCTACCAAAATACCGTTCATCCATCAAGTGCATCTTGTATGGGCACCATCAAATTTTGACACTCACCATGATTCATGAGTCATGAACATAACTGCACCTAAAGATTGCACCACTTTACACGATAATGGAACTTCCTATAAAGAACCGTCCACGCTATACATGTCATATTTTGGTTAATCCTCACCTTAGTCAGGTTCTATCAACCACGAAACGAATTATCATTGGAAGTACTTAAAACAACAAGGTTTGTGCCATAAATAGAAATTCAGGGGAAGTGCTGTTTTTTACTATGTTCAAGTATCTTAGGCTCTTAGCCCATATAATTTCAACTAGATTTCTAATACTTCAACAAAGGTTTAGACTATTTTTGGCGGAAAGATGCAAAGTCAAAGAAACCTCCCATACTGGCTAACGATTATAGTAATGCTTAGAGGTCTACTTTTCTCCCTATTGCCCAAGATCCTAAATGGATCCATTTTCTTTTTTTTTCTTTTTCATTTTTGCAAGTATCCCATGGTTTCATACACAATCAATTCTACACCCACTCACATAAATAAACTGGGTTTTCTATCAAGGTATTACTATTCATCAAAACTTTGATGCCTCTAGCATAATCCTAGAGCATTGGTAAAACAAGTGTCCACAATTATTTATTATACAAACATGCAAATGATTTACTATCTATAGCCATGATCAGTGTAGTTAAAGTGTTGCCTAGGATTGTGCTAAATAACTATATTATGCCAAATAAATACACTCAGATATTGCTTCTCTCTGATTTTAGCTATTCAGATTGTTATTTTTTTCAAACTCTATAAATCTCTGAATTGCTAATGTAATTTGAATTGCATATACAAACATGTAATCCAGATTCTTCTTATTTCTTAAGTTACATAAGGCTTAAGCAAGCCTTATGTAAGTTTGCTTGTTTTTTAGGAATTAGTACAAGTGCCTAACATAGTAAGAGATGTCAATCCCTCTAGATTGGTAGATGGATTATTTGGTATTGAGTTCCTACTTTTTATAATTATTATTTTTTATTTTCCCGAATTTTTCAATTTTTTCCCAACTTAATCCCCATCAAATAATTCCCGAACTTTGTTTGTGGCCCTCCTCAAGAATACCCCCAACCATGAATGAATATCAAGTAAATCATGCATTATGATGCTGAGAAATACTTATTAGAAAAATTAATACAAATTACACCACAATCCAACAAAAAACAACAATCTTTTGAAAGAATCTCAATACATAATCATGACATCATTTCCAAAAAAGAACATAACCAAGATTAAAATAAAAATACAGATTAGGAAAGCATTAACCTCAAGAGCTTTGCAGACTTTATCAACCTCCGAAGCATAGTTGATCTTCTGAGAAGTCATAATAAGCTCAACCACACCAACACAGGACTGCCCAGAAGGTTCGAAGACCGGCAAAGCCAATGTTCCCCGGACATTGTAATGTAGAGCATGATTAAGTCGTGGATACTCTTTGCTGCTATAATACTGCACATTTGGAGTCCATTCTGGCAATTTCTGCCAAAAAACACGGCCAGGAAGCCCAAGGTCTCCATCACTCTCACCGTCCACAGAAAACACATACATCAGAGAAACCGTTCTATACTGAAGAAGTCCATTACTATTTGGATCGAGAACAAAGGGTTGCCCGGAAGTCGTAAGTACATACCGGTCCCCATTCTTTACAGGAGCCCAAATCTGAGCTAGAACATGTTGTTCTGTTGATTCTTTGAAGTACCGGAGTGCCTGCATCAACCTCTCTTTGATCACACAAGACCCATCTGAATTCTCTAGCGATGTCATCTCCACAGCTGCTGAAAGGAGCCTTCTTTGGTCCTCCTCCACAAGGTTTCCAGTTATGGAATCAGGATTTCCTGGATTTAGTGAATTTCCAACACATGAACCAGTGGAAGTTGTTACTAAGCTGCTCTAAGTTTATAATATAAATTAGGAAAATGCTTAGCTTACCGGCGGTTGTATTTATTTAACGAAATGGCCGGTCCTCATTGGTCCACGTCCCAATTTTCAACACTCACCAACTGTGGTTAAGATTCACTCACCCCTAGGGTTAAGCAATCCAACCTTGGTTTTTAGAGAAAAAAAAATCTTAACTTTAATTTAGTTAAGCTTAACCAGGGTTAAATGGAGGTTATAAAGAACCCGAGGACACGACAGTGACTTTAGTAGAGGAATTACGGGTCCTCTAATCACTGCTCCATAAATAATAAATTAATTACTAATGGAAAACCAAGGAATTCATTTTTCCTAAAAAGAAAAGGAAATTGAATGATTTCACAGAAGTTCAAAGTTCTATCATTAGATTTTGAGATTTTGAAAGTGTCTTGAGCTAAGCATAGTAGAAGAGAACTTCTGATGCAAATAAGCTACAAGCAGGGTTTGCTACATTCTTGTACTAATTTGTAAACCAAATTTCCAACTTCTGAATAATCAAAAGCAGGTAGCAAACCAATAAAACTGAAGGGAAGCAGAAACAAACGCCAAAGTAAATCCAAGCTTTTGAACATTTTTCAAAACTACAAGCGAACAGGTACGAGAATACGCGATAAAGCAACCTATTTTGCAAAAACCCAGATTAACCATAACCACATAGCATCCAATCCAAAGTAAAAGTTAGAATTTTCCAAGAATTCTGACTCAGAGAGAGCTAATTCGACAAGAATAGACGACCATATAGCCTAATTCGCCAACATCCAAATCAAATCAGGCGCAAAATTAATAAAAATAACTAGATTTCGACAAAATTTTATCAAATTCAAACCAAACAAGGAATCAAATGAAGCAGCATAAAAGCAATAGAAACTTACGTGAGAGAAACATTGGACAATCGGCAAGACGAAGACCTCCGGGGAAAGTGGGGTTTGCAGATTTATCCTCGTCGACATCTGAGAAAGCCCAGAGAGGAGAACAAGGCTGTTCAGAAGACGAGAGAGGAGGAAGAGGGTTCTGAGAGGGAGACGCGAAGAAGGAGAGACGAATCGGAGACATAGGGTTGGAGACGAAGGGGTTCTGATCCAAGAGCCAGGAAGCGTCGAGATCGAGATCGAGATCCATTAGAGAGTCTCGCTCGACCGTTGCTGAAATCTCTATCGACTTCGTTGGGACGTTCGGATTTTCTTCCTCTGGTTCCGACATTTTCTTTCTTCTGACACACAAACAGCGAGAAATGAAATGAGAGAGAAGGAGGATGGTTAACGCTAGACCGTGATTCCATGGAATCAAACTAGTTATACTAGTTGAAATAAAAAGTTAAAATAAGAAGATATGATCCTATGTAGCGCCATGCCATATATTACGTATTCTAACGGTTCGAATTCATGCGCGTAATGCACAATCATTTCCCTATGTTAGGACATTTTAAGAACTTGAAACGTGCAATATAAGGCTGTCAAAAAAGCTCATATAGAAGGGTACCCGGCCCGGCCCTCCAAAGCCCGGCCCTACCCAGCCCTTGGGCCGGGCAGGGCCAAAAAATTGGAAGCCCTTGTTCTCTAGGGCCGGGCTAGGGCTCCCCCTGTCCGGCCCTACTTTATCTTAAGATAAATATTTTTTAATAATTTTACTAATATGCTCCCTTTAACCTTTCATTAACGTTATGAAAGTAAGGCTATGTTTGTAATTGCGCCAACTAAAGACCTTATAAAAATCAACCTAACACAGACCAAACCCTAACTTGTATTCACATTCTAAGACTTTGCCTCTTCATTATTCAACTTTAATCGCACAGGCCACATACCACTTCGGCTCTTCATCGATCATCTCTCTCTCTCTCTCATATCTTACTCTCTACTTTCAGTTTTATATTTAAACATATTTTCAATTTTGTTTTATATAGTTTTATTATTCTACTTGTTTACCTATACTATGTTTTGGTTTATTATGCATGACTGTCACTGATAAGGAAATTTTTTTTTTAACTCTGTCATTACTCTTTTTGTTGCAATGTTGATCCCAAACCCGAAAAAAAGAGGAGGGTATCCATTTCCATGTAAGGTTGACAGTCGGTGTAGTAAAAAAAAATTTATTATCTTAGATGAAAAAAAAAAAATTCTGCTCTTTCTTCCGGCCCTTTGGCCGGCCCGGCTTGGCCCCGGCCCTTGAGGGGCCGGGCTAGGGCCCAATCAACCCTGGCCCTTGAAGGGCTAGGGCCGGGCTAGGGCTCTACTCTTATAAGGAAGGGTAGGGCTAGGGTTGACCCCGGCCCTACGCCAACCCGGCCCTTTGACACCCCTAGTGCAATAGTTAGAATTTGTCTCAGTCCTCTCCTCTACGATCCCATCATATAATGATATATGACATGTCTTCAGCGCTATCCTTAGCTATATGTTAATGCCGACATGATTTCAGGGCGGAGCCACATGGTGGTAAGCCTCCCCTCAACTTTTGAAAAAAAAAAAAATTTCACCCTGTTAGGGAGTATGTAACCTTGAAGAAGGGCGGAGTTGGGAATGTCCCTAAACTTTTGGAAAAAAATATATTTCTTAAAACCAAACACAAACAGACACGTTAACCAATAGCCCTCCAAAAAAAAAAAAATCAAGGGCCCCAAACCCACATTGTCACCCCTGTAAGAGAATCCTAGCTCCATACCTAATCATGATATTTAGTGGACTCGTAATCATCTCCAATTATAACCGGACTCGGGGGCTGTCACGTGACCCATTTGACACCCTTTACCTGTGGTTAAGATTCACCGACCAATCATTGGTTTTAAGGGGGCAGGATATTAGATCTAGTTGATTGGCCGGGAAAGCTTTAGCGGGAAGAGATAGCACTGGCGAGTGACTTCAGTCGATAGCAAATCAAGTAGAGCTTTATAGGTAAAAGGACAGAATAGGGAAGGTCAGCTTATTAGAACTGGTTAGATAAATGGTAAAAGGTAAGATTAGGTTTTATAGAAAAAGGGAAGGAAGCAAAAAAATGTGAGCGCCTAGCGCGATACGGCTTTTTTCCTTTCATTGCCCTAAAATAAGGAAGGGCCCTCTCTTGCTAGTTCCGCCATTAGCGAGGAAGACAAAAGCGAGAACGGTAAGAGCTCCATAACCGAATTGTCTTCCTATAACCGAGGAGAAAGCGCTCTTACCTCTCCTTCTTACCGGCATCTTTATTTCATCCATCCCCTTTTATATCAATAGGGAACTCCTGCCTGTCATTCATCCAGTTGTGACCGCTATCGCCCCTATTCTCTCAACAAAGCCTCTCCCCTCACTAATAAGAATAGCTGCCGCTGGTCTTAAACCTGTTGTCATTGATCATAGTCCAGGTCCAATTGCTTTGATTACAGTGCCCATTTAGTAAGTAATTCGGTTCGACTCCTCCAGAAAAAGTGCAAGAACTAGTACCGCATGAGCAGGAAGGATATTGGGTTTGATACCATGTCTTCTAACGATGGAGGGAAAGGCATCGCATCAGGATTGATGTAATACCATAGGGTAAGAGAAGAGATCTACCCTTTATGAAAGAGCAGAGGAGCAAGGAACAACCGACTCTTTCATCTAGATTAGAGAAGATATCCACCCTTGAATTGTTGGCCAGGGTACCGGTGCCTTCTAAAAGACAAGCGCATCGCATGTGTTGGTCTTTATTTGAAATTGAATCAAATAAAAAATTTCTAAAGAAGAGCCTCCTTAGTCAAATCCTAGGCTATGCAATTGCTATTCATATTAGCCTACAGCCTGCTAACCGCTTATGAGGAAGAGATATGAATTTGATAGAATACCTCCTGCCCACAAAAGCAATCGTTGAACACGTTGCAGGCCCAATCATCAGGAGAAGAGCCCAGGATGGTTAAGGCTGCTAAATGCTATTAAGGGGCAGACGGAGGAGGAGCAAGCAGAGCCACGGATGGGGGCCTTGCAACAACTCAATGCCATTAGATTAGGGGGCTCAATCAGAGGACAAGCCCACAGCAAGGAAGCTGATGTACGTCTCGGTGGCCATCAACGGACGGGATGCAGTGGCCTTGGTTGACACAGGGGACACCCACAACTTTGTAGCTGAAAGGATGGTAAAGAGGCTTGGCCTCAAGCTCGGAACGGGATGCGAGCTGGCTGTCAACTCCGGGGTGAAGCCCATTGCTGAGGTAGCAAAGGCGATTTCGGTACGAGTGTCAAGTTCGTCCGGGAAGAATACTTCATGGCGATTCATCTAGATGACTTCCAAGTCATCTTGGGCATGAAATTCTTGAATACTGCTCAGGCAGCACCCCTGCCCCTCTGAAACTCACTTTGCATCTTGGATGACAGGGCCCCTGCATGGTGCCAGCGGTCGGCACCCCGGAGAAGACGGAGACGATTACGGCCCTGCAACTAAAGCAAGGCATAAAGAAAGGCTGCGCTGATGACGATGCTATCATAAGAGAGGACCAGGCTGTCCCCGGGGAGATTGAGCGGGTCCTATTATTTTTCGAGGATGTCATGCCTGAGTGTCGAAGACCCTTACACCGAGAAGGCCGGTGGACCATAAGATAGAGCTGGAACCGGAGGCTTTGCGCCTGAAAATGGCTCCCCCTGAACTATCAGAGCTAAGGAAGCAACTCAAGGAGCTGATCGATGCCGGCTATATCAGAGCCTTGAAGGCACCGTTCGGGGCACCGGTGCTGTTCCAGAATAAGCATGACGCAAGCCTCCGTCTATGTATCGACTATCGGGCCCATAACAACACTCAAAATAAAAAAAGAGCCCGTGCCACTCATCGCGGACTTTTTGATCAATTAGGTGCGGGAAGGTATTTCACCAAGTTGGACTTGCGATCGGGGTACTACCAAGTGCGGATAGCCGAGGGCGACGAGGGCAAGACGACCTGCGTGACGCTGGAGCATTCGAGTTTATAGTAATGCCATTTGGTCTAACCAATGCCTCCTTTTGCACATTGATGAATGAGTTATTTCGCCCCTACTTAGAGAAGTTTCTCGTAGTCTGTGCTATTTGATACTAAATAGACCGGATTCTATTTTGGTGTATACTATCATTGGAAGAACACGCGGAGCACCCCTTTCACATAGAGCTGTGTTCCAGATCATAAGGGAAAATAAGCTCTATGTGAAAAAGGTGCTTTGCATAAGGTCTAGTTCCTTGGGCACTGGATTGGCGACGGCATGATAAGGTTGGATCAAGAGAAGGTGCGTGCAAGCCGTGGTGGACTGGGAGACGCCACGCAAGGTGCAGGAACTACGATTCTTCCTCAGATTAGTCATACTTTAATACTGAAAAGTATTTACGTATATAAGTATATAGGCGGTTCATCGAGGGCTTCTCGGGTGATCGGAAGGGCTTAAGCTGCTTTTGTCGGTAAGCGAATGAGGGGCGTGTGCAATAGTTTTCTTTCTTTCTCTCGCTCGATCGCTTCAATGCCCGATGGTGAAAGCCTTCTCTCGAATTCTAGGATGTGACACAAATAATGACTCTCTTCGCCGGGATGTCAGCAGGTTAGGCAGCTCTTAGGTTTTTTATATTCGGTGGAAGGCAGGCTGAAACTCTGCCCCAACCAAGTGAAACTAAGGGTCTGAAAGAGTTCACGATCTGATCTATGGGGTCTTAACCCTCGGAGGACGGCTAAGAATGTCCATTAAAAGACCGATGGGGTCGTTTTTCAAGCACGAATAGAACGATCTAAAGGGGGTGTGCACCCTAGAGAGATGGCCGTATCTCTTTGATGAATGTGGTATCGAGGTTCGGTTCATTTGGAAAAGAGGTCTGGAATCGCAGGTAAGGGAGAGCATGCGAATGGTTGAATTGATGACTTCGCTTCGATCTCTTCGCCATTCGAAGTACTACGCCTGAAGGAGACTTCGATCATTCAACTTTAGCTTCTGAAGGAATCATGTCACTTGGAATTCCGGAAAGTGAATCTTCTCTTTCAGATCCTGGCCTTGGTAGAACTTGTCTTTGATTGGGATTTCGATTGAAAAGATGTTAGGCCGGTTCCTCATGTGCCTAAGAAGCCGAGGCAATCTCGATTGAAGCCAATTCAAGCAAGAGTGCCTACTCAATCTTTTTTATAGAAATAGCACTCGATCAAAGGGGAGCATAAGCAAGTTCAGTGGTTGAAACCTCCGTAATCGATCGATGGGAACCTCGAAGCTGTCTGGGGCAGGAGCAAACTCATATTAGGCACTGCCGCAGCATCAACTGGTACAAGGAAGAGGCACGATAGCGAAGATCAATCCATCTCAATCTACAAAAAGCATTGCCTTGGGCATGCAACCCAAAAAGATAGAAAGACCGCTCGCTCGAAGAAAACTCTTTTAGAGCCTGGTACAACCCAAGCTACTGGATTTATTACGGCAACAAGAGTCGGTTATGGAATAGTCTTTTGGTCGGCTTTCCCGTTCTTGAGGACTTTCTGGCCGGTAGGCTTTATAGCGGACCTGCCTTGCTGACAGGGAGGATATTCAATAGATAGTTGCGCTTGCCTTCACTTAGAAACTCTACGCCCTTATTAGTAGTAGGCATGCTCTCGAAACTAGATTCACTCGTTCTTGTCTCCGGCGATTAACCTATTCCAGAGCAGTCTGGTGATTAGCCTATCTCGCACCACTCGAAGCCTTCGTAAACTCATTGTCGGGTTCTATCGTAGTGGAGGTTTCTGTGAGGAGATCCTTGTGCCAGTGAAGATTGCTTCCAGTGATCGGGAAATCAATAATCAAAAAACCATTGCTTTATTTCCAACACTCCGGATAGGCGGAAGGATCTATGTCCATCCCCAACTTCCTTTCAATCCACATCGGCATACTAAGGAGAGTCATCAAAGGAGGAATGGGCATACGCTGGTTCGATAAGCCAAGGAAAAAGAACCACCGCTTGGTTTTGACACTCAAGCGACCCGCCCTGCCAAACATCGATGCAAAGGTTAGATTTCACCACCTCTATCTACCCAACTAGTCCTATTTGATCTAAAAAATCCAACCTGGAAACTCTATCTCCCCCAGAAAACCCTCTATCTCCAAGGCCCTTGACTATTGATTTTGGTATTTTTCGGCCTGTTCAGAAGGGGGGTTTTGTTCCTGAGGAGCAGATGACTCAGCTTACTTTTTGGAAGCCATGGTTCGAGGATGGTGGTTGGTATTTTCCCTTTACTAGTAGGGGGGTGTGCAGTTTTTCTCTTCGTTGTTGTGTCTCAATGGTGGATCTGAGTGCAAATCGTCTATCGGAGTCCCTATGTGGAGTGTTGTGCACAGCACTTGATCTGGAAGAAGAAGAAGCAAAGTGTGGATGCTCGAACAAGATGGAGGATCTGCTATACTCCCCGAGTTCTGCGCCGACGGTTCGTGATGATAGCGCATGATTCAAACCATTGATTCGGGTGAAGATTGCCTTTCTCAGTTTTCTCGGATTTTCACCGCCAGCTGTCAAGCACCGCCGCCGTTCTCGGGCGGGAATTTCCATTTTAAGCCCCTTCGATTGGATGTGACTTTTTCGCTTACGTGGCAAAATCTAGTTTTATGTGGCTAGTGTTTACGTGCTCGGTTTCGATGGCGCACACGTGTCAATCCCGGTCACTTTTTTACGGGATTTCATTTACAACTTTTGCGTTAAGATGTCCACACGAGTTTTTGTGTTAATTCCCATGCTTGCAATAAGAAGGATGACAAAATAACAAAGTTTCATTCATAAAAGGAGAAATTACAAGATTATCGACTCCAAACCAGTGAAAGAAAAAGGGAAGCAAAATTACATTATCGGCGCAGAATTTATCCTCTGTCTTCTCGGCATCCCTCACACAGGAACTATCGCTACTAGCAGAGCTTCCACCCGCCGAATCTCCTCCTCCAACGCCTCATTTGCCTGCATCAGCTACTGTTGTCCTCGGAGCCTCTTGCACGATATCGTAATCTGGGAGCGGGTGATGATGATACTGCCTCCTCATCTTTCGTTTCAGGCCAAGTATCGAGGCCTTATTTTTCAGCCATCGCGCTCTCTGGCCTCTGATGGCATTGGGATAAAGATTGTAGCCTGGGGGAACCAATGGATTGTGTCGAACTTCAACGATCTGCACTTCATCATCAGCCATGTCACTTCTTTGAGAAATTTGCAAGTTCAGGGTGACCCATCACAATGCACATCATCTTCTTTTATACTTTATTTTGGGGGGAAGAAACTTGTAATTCATAGAAAGAGAGGAGAGGAGAGAAAACTATCGACGGAGGGGGGAGCCCCTCTTTTTTTTTTTTTTTTTCTCTTGTTTGCCCCTCTTGTAGGCCTTAACTTAAAGGCCAAGTTTTTTGCTTATGTAATCATACGCGTCCTCTTCAGAAGGACGTAATGGAATCTTCCCCTTTGGCACTGTCATATCAAATTCCTGCAATGAATTCGTTAGCATCCAAGAGCATTTTTTCGTCTTTCTTTATCCTTTTTTTTTTCCTGGTAACATTTTCCAAAAAAAAAGGAATTTTCTAAATTTCGTGAAAAATCGGAGGGTCACGATTTCCAGCAACTTAGCAACCTGGTTTTTTATTTTATTATTTGAAAATTCGAGGAGGCGACCTCAGGAATTTTTGAAAATCTTTTTCCGAAATCCCTGGATGAGTTAGGAACCTTCAGCAAAAAGAATAGAGTGAGAAGCAATTCTAAGAATTGATGCAAAAATCTATGTTTGGAGCAGACTCCGAAATGGAAGGCTTTTATCCGAAATGAATAGTCTTAAAATGCCCTTTCTGTTTGGTCTTTCCCATCTTTCAAAGGTGGTGGGGCTTTCTATTCTCACTTTCACCAGAAAGGAGTCCTCAAGGAGGGTATTTTTGAGCTCTCCTACTCATTCCCAAAAACTCTTCTTTCACTTAAAACTTACACGCTTTAAAATTGTAAATCCTCGCATAGGATTCACTTGCTTTTTTGGGATTTTTAGGGCAAGACAAGAATGGTGACCACTTACTCCCTAAGGCTCAAACCGGGGCATCCTCCTCGTGGCCACGAGTGGTCAACTACGCATCCGATTTGTCGTCCGATTCGGGATCGGCTTCGGGTCAACAACCGGTTGCGGAAGATTTTGAAGCGAGCGAAGCAAGCTGAAAAACTACAGGGCGCTAGCGCCCCTATAGCTTAAGGTTACTAGTCAAGGGCTTTTTCAGCTGGATCGCTATTGCATAACCTTAGGTGAGGATGCCCCGAAGGAGGAAGCGTCAACTATAACAAGCAAGCAGTAGGGAATCAGTCGTTAACAAGTCGTTCTCTTAAGTTTGATATAGAACTAAACTAGCCAGCTGGAAAGCAACTCGTACACAAGCCTGACAGCGCACCACCAGGGAAGGAAGCTAGTACTGCTAAGAGCAAGCAAGAGAGCAGAGCGAACAGGGGAGCTTCCAAGGCAACGGCAATTTCTTACCTATTACCCGTTTTTGACCAGAGAGCGGAAGCGAATACGAGTTGCTAATGGACAGAGGTGATGGGACATAAGGAGGCTATTCAAGAGTGGAGGTTGCTTAACCACAGGGGAGGAGGTGGCTTGCTTGAGAAGGGAAGGGCAGGCTAAAGAAGGAAAGGAAACGGACGGGAAGGCTTGGAAGCTGACTGACGAGATTACCCGCTGACAGGCTTTTAGGAGACGGAAACCCGTGAAGACAAGGGCTTTCCTCGGAAGACGAGAGCTGACGAGATGAGTTTCATAGCCATTCAGAAATAGAGAGCTTCGTTCAGAAACAGATTCAGAAGCTCGAGTAGGTTTCTTGGCTCAAGAAGACTGGCTAGTTTCCATGAACGAGAGGGGAGCTTGGCTTGGAAACGAAAGACCATAGGTGCTACTGACCAGCGACGATAGCGGACGAGGTGGAGAGCGAAACGAATCCCTGTTTATGAACGAATTGGAGAGGCAGTTGCTTGCTGACCAGAGAAGAAGAAGGGATTTCTTTTTTACCGGAGAAGCGAGTGGCCTTTAAGAGGTAGGGGCGGAACGGGAAGCTGACCTCGAAGCAGACCGGGAAGCGAACGAGTGAAGCTAAGTTCGGGGGCCGGCTGGGATAAAACCTAATTATGCTGTTGCATATTTTGAGTCGAATGTTAGTCGAAGATGCAAGAAAA